>JAAGEH010000393.1:42573405-42625050 GCA_011751065.1 Lasiurus cinereus | reverse complement strand
GGAGGGGGGGAAGCAGATGCAGAGGCAAAGAAGCAATGAACGGACTGTCGTACTACAGTGGGGAGGCAGGGGAAGTTGGGGAGGAGGGGCCTATAGATCAACCGAAGTACTTGTGTCCATGTGTGTGTAGGCATAGCTAGTGGATACAGGGCAATGGGGGAAGGTGGGGTTTGGGGGGTGGGGATGGATGAGGGCATGTACTGGGGGGTTGGAGGGCAATAGGGGGGGGAATAATAAATAAATAAAATTATTAAAAAAAGAAAGAAAAAGAAAATGTGATATCTTACTTAGGTAGCAGTTTATCAGACTTAAAGTCATTGCCCATCTACAATGATTTTCGGGGGCTCCATAGCGACTTCAATTAGTTGAAATGGATTGTTATGTAAAATAAGAATACATTGTATGCATGGGGCTGTGCAAAGAGATTTAAATGCACTGGAGAGACAAACATGCAAGCAACTCTAAGAAAAAATGCGATAATACAATTTAGTTTGCACAGGTAGCGCTGGAACTAAAAAGAATGTCTATGTGTCCCTAGAAACTTTATGGAAAATGTTATGAGGTTTGTGAGTAATTAATAAGTTAATCAAAAGGCATTTAAATGGAAAAAATAATACATGCAAAAGATGTAAATAAGCATGCAATCTTTTATTTATTTTTTAAAATTTTATTGCTCTTTTATAGAGAGGAAAGGAGAGGGATAGAGAGTTAAAAACATTGATCAGCTGCCTCCTGTATACCTCTTACTGGGGATGTGCCCAAAACCAAAGTACATGTTCTTGACCAGAATCAAACCTGGAATCATTCAGTCCACAGGCCGATGCTCTATCCACTGAGTCAAACCAGCTAGGGCTGCAATCTTGCCATTTTTGCAGCAGTCTAGTATTGCTGGACTATATCATCTGAAATATGTGCAAATAGTAGATTTTGAATGGCCCTTTGTACAATGTTAGAAAGATGCTACAATACCCATTAATTAATATCAATTCCTAAAGATGATTTAGCATGTAAAACATTGGCTCCTCACTACATGTTAGCCCTGTTCCTCTGGCAGCACTCTGAGGGATGACATATTAGAGAATGACAATACAGGCAGAGTGACTAGAAAGGTAGAATGCTTCTGCAGAAGTTCAGAAGAGCATGAAGACAGCCCGACCTCCTATAGAGAGGAAAGGGTTAGAACAGGAGAAATTGAGGAAGTCAAGTTAGGTCAGTTAAATACTTAATTAATCATTCAGATGCAAATCATCAAGTGAGGAGCAATTTTCAGATCACTACCAATAGGTGGTTGGCTGGTGTTTTAGTCAAAGTACTGATGATGAAAATTACTTTCATAATAGATTAGTCTTAAAACATTTATGAATTCATTATGGACATATTAATCTTATTTGATAAGTGAATGATATTGATCTACTCAACCACATGCAGTTTTCTTTATTTAACGAGCTATGTACAAAGAGATGGCCATGTAGAGAGTAGTTAATAATGATAAAGAGAAATGATGGCTATAAAGGTACTTAAAATAATTCATAGGCAGTATTTTTTATATCCATCAATTCCAACAACTGTCCAGTGTCAATCAAATCTTGAATTTAAACCTATTGAAAAGATAATAAATAACATAGTCTAACCCACATTGTCAACTACATTAAGTTTTATCATCTATTTTGTCACACTGATGTGTGTGAAGAGACATTGAGAGGTGAGAAGATCAAAGATGCTCCTCATTCTATTAGAAATCTGCACCTGAAAATGGTTGGCTCCATAACAGCTTAAAAATAGAAAGATTGCAGATTTAGATGGGAAAAGGGTGAATTTTAAAATAGTAAAGTGAAATTGAAAATACAATTTGTTTAGTAACAGTGTTGAATTAAAGCATTCTTATACATAAACAGATCCTCACTTGCTCTGTGCACCTAAACCATTTATTTCCTTATGGATGAAAATGAAATAACTTTTAATTTGTAAGGAGTGACACTGAAAAAAAGGTTGTTCATTGTGGAACTTTGGGGTGGTATTTTCATCATGCTGCTTCTAGCCAGGCACAACCTGAGCTGTTGCTGCATGCATAAACTAATTCTATTGGTAGCCGGAATTGTAGTTGTTAGCTGTTAGATGGATTGATAGAAATCGTGAAACTATGAACAACATTTTTTACTTTACTATTATGTATGGCTGGAAAGTTACACCAGGCCTAGAAATGAGAAGGTATATCCTCCTCCTACTCCTCCTTTTCCTCCTCCTCCTCCTCCTCTTTCTCCTCCTCCTCCTCCTCCTCCTTCTTCAATATATTTTATTGATTTTTTACAGAGAGGAAGGGAAAGAGAGAGTTAGAAACATCAATGAGAGAGAGACATTGATCAGCCACCTCCTGCATGCCCCCTACTAGGGATGTGCCCACAACCAGAATACATGCCCTTGACCGGAATCGAACCTGGGACCTTTCAGTCCTCAGGCTGACGCTCTATCCACTGAGCCAAACCGGTTTTGGCATCCATCTTCTTAATAATACAAGTATTTTACATTCATTGTTTTAAATTTCAGATTTTATTATTTTTCAGGTATGGTGAGGTCAACAGATCAAGGATTGCCACTGAAGAGAGGTATTTTTTGTTGTTGTTATTGTTTTTAATATATTTTTATTGATTTCAAAGAGGAAAGGAGAGGGAGATAGAAACATCAACTGTGAGAGAGAATCACTGATTGGCTGCTGCCTGCATGTCCCCCACTGGGGATAGAGCCTGCAATGTGGGTATGTGCCCTTGACTGGAATTGAACCTGGGACACTTCAGTCCACAGGCCAACACTCTATCCACTAAACCAAACCAGCTAGGATTAAAGAGAGTTTTTAGCTCACAGTTTCCAAAAGAAGGTGCCATGCCATCCCATGTTGGGGCCACATGGAGAAGCACCAAGGTCAGAAGGGAGACACAGGGAGCAGGGAGCAGGGAGCAGAAGGAAAGCATGGAAAAGAGGCTCTTTCAGTTTCCATGGGAAGAATGTATGAGGCCATCCTAGTGTGAACATTTCCAGTGTGCTCTGGGATGTATCGGCTCTCTCTGGTTATCCGGTACCTGGCTCAGCGTTCCAGAGCCCTGTGTGAGTCTGAAAAAGGATGCTGTTGAAGTTTGGGCTCTGGTTGGTTTGCATATAAAGGTGATCTTTGTAGGTCTGTCCTTGATTCTTTCTAGGAATTGGCTGGCTCTGGGAGAAGCAGTCTCGCTAAGGTCAACAAGGCGCCAGATGTCAAAGCTTCAAAACCATAAAAATTAAAAAGGCATGATTAATACACTCATTAATATCAAAACATTTATGCTTATTTACCCTGAAAAAAAAATTAAGTCTGTTCTTATTTGCAAGACTAAGCTGGTTAATCATACTAACAACTAGTGCAGTGATCGGCAAACTCATTCGTCAACAGAGCCAAATATCAACAGTACAACGATTGAAATTTCTTTTGAGAGTAAATTTTTTAAACTTAAACTTCTTCTAATGTCACTTCTTCAAAATAGAGGCCCAGGCCTTGGTATTTTGTGGAAGAGCCACACTCAAGGGGCCAAAGAGCCATTTGTGGCTCGTGAAATGCAGTTTGCCAACCAGGGAACTAGAGACTTCTGGGCTGGTGCTTCTTGCTAAATCTGAAAGAGCTTAGAGACAAGAAAATTCATAATTGTCTTTTGCTCCTATTTTCCAAAGACTTTAAAACACAGCAAGAATTAAAAAACACACAAAAAACACATACAGTGGTACCTCGAGATACGAGTTTAATTTGTTCCGTTAACTGTGAGGCGTGGGAAACTATGAGACGCTGGAGTCGCGGTAAACTGGTGGGTCATGTGCAGCCGGCCGATCAGCGCGATTACTCCTATCTCAAATGTTGCTCATATTTCAAAGCAAAAATCGCTCGCTCGTATCTCAAAAAATCTCGTATGTTAGGGCACTTGTATCTCGAGGTACCACTGTATTTAAGTTAAAGGAGCATGTATTTTCTTGTTTAATCTAGTGAGATAAGAACATGAGCTGTTGTTTAAAATCATCTGGGAGAAATAAAATTTAGAAGGAAATTCAATTTTCCTCTTTTGCCTTCAAGGAAAGTAATATATCACCTCTTTAAAAGGAGAGGGAAGTCCATTTCACACTGAAGCAGGTAATAACTTTATTATAATATATTTCTATATAGAAGACTATGTGAGGTTGCCTTATTTCACCTCTGATATTGTACCTCCAAAAATACAGAAGGGGAATCCATTGATTGAAGCCTTCAGGAAAAGATAGGCTTGTTATAGATCGAATGCTTGCATCCCTCCAACATTCTCATGGTGAAATCTGGTTGCCAATGTGATGGTGTTTGGAGGTTGCACTTTGGAAAATTGATAACATCTTGAGGGCATTATTCATATGAATATGATTAGTACCTATAAAATAGGCTCTAGAAAGATCCTTCATTCTTCTAACATATAAAGTTATAGCAAAAATAAGAACATATAAGAAGGATCCCCCACCAGAGAGAATTTGCTGATGTCTTGATCTTGGACTTCCCAATTTACAGAACTGTTAGAAATAGAGATGGATGTTTTAAACAACCAGTCTATGGTATTTTGCTATAATAACTAAATTGACTAAGACAAGAACCTATACCCCAATGTTCAGATTGGAATTTATGGAATTGTTTTATATATTTTGAAAATGTTTCTTAGCTTTACTATAATTACATTTAAGACATTTGAAAATGAATTTTATTTGTATCTAATTATCTAATAGTTCCCTTTTTTGTTATATTCCTGCCAAGAATGCAGGAATACAGTGTTTGTTTTTTTAAATTTTGCTTTATAGAGGTATGTTTGATATACAAAAAAAATGCTATACATACTTAATGTGTACAATTACATAATTTGAAGAGTTTGGACGTACAATACACACATGATACCGTAACCACAATCAAGGTAAGAAATATATTCATAATTTCCAGAAGTTTCTCTGTGCCCTTTTGCTATTTTTTTCTTCTGATAAGAAAACTTAACATGAAATCTTCCCTGAACAAATTTTGAAGTGCTCAGTACTGTATTGTTAACTATAAGCACTATGCTGTACAGCATACCATCTGCTGCAACTCTTGTCAGAACTATATTTCAAACCGAGAATGTGGTTTTTGTTTTTATGAATCAAAATATTTATAAATATTTAGCCACTTAACAAGTGTTTGCTGAATTATAAACTATATTATTCTTTAGGTTTATCTATTATAGGTATAAAATGATCAATGCTTATTACATAATCCACAATTATCCCTATAAAATTACTTCACGTTTAATTTCACATTTCAATTTAGTTGTTCCTGAGATCAGAATAATAAGATATATTCATAAATTTTTCCGATCACAAACATACATCTTAGCACACAATACAACTTAATCCTGGAGTCAGTTATTAAATTGGTTGGAATAGCAATTAGATTAAAACTTCAGATATGCTAATTTGCTTTGTTAGTGCCCTTTAAGTAAGACTTTACTAGAGTCTACAATTACCTGCAAATTTTTTTTTTGTCTTAAATATTTATGCTTTTATCCTTAACTTTCAAAACTCAACTTGAAGTATCCATCTTATATAAAAACTGCTATTTGAAATTTTAACCTTGCTATTGGCTTCTGTAAATGCTTGCTTGCTTAAATAATAAGGAAAATGAGACTATTCTCACTTCAGAGAGGCCATTAAGCCTTCCCTGGACAAAATTATCAGTGCTGGCACCAGGCCAGGCCTTTGATTAAGGTCTCAAGGCCTCAGCACATAGGAGCACTTTAAGAACTTGCAAAGGGGCAGGAAACCTTCCATATTTGGGAGACAAAGAAGGTAAAAACATATAAATACGGGAAATTTCTGCATGTTGGGGCCCAGAATTTAAGAAACATTTTCCTCTGGACCCACGTGTGTTAAATATAACTCTGAACTTTCTGAGCATGGTTTGGTTATTCCAATTTTCTGTAACAAACTCACCAATGCACAAGAACAACCATTTTTAGAAATTTAGACATGGAAAAAATAACCATCTTTTCCTTCAGTCAGATGTAGAATACTGTATGTCTTGAAAATGCTTATTGAAATTTAAGTTGCAAAATGGATATTAATTAACACTGCAGGTTACTTTTGGTGAATGAGGCAGCATTCTGTGGATATTTTCTAGTTAAACTATCTTGTACTTAATTGAATTTTAATGTAGAACACTTAACACAAATACATTTTGACTGTGAGAAAAAATACACAACTTTGTCATTTCACTTACAATTAATATTTTTGAGCTTTTACTTTGTATCAGGCATTGTTTAGTGAACTTTTAACTGTGATATTTATACTACAATAACTGAATCTGGGAGATGTTTTTGATAACTATATATTAAAGATAAAGAAATTCTGAATTACATGTTTGAGGTATGTGGTTCAGAGTTACAGGCATACAAATAGCAGAGTCATAACCAAAAGTCACATGTATTTTACTCCATAATTTGTGGTCTTAACTAAGTTTATCTGATTGTTTAAATCTACTGAGTTTTTAAAATCTCTGGTGTGTGGTACAATGTATATTTCTAACAAAATTCCAAATATAAAGACCAACTTACTAATTAAATATTTTAAAATGGAAATAAATATACAAAGTTATATTGTTTTGCGGCTAATCACACCTTTATTTTGAAAAACTTCTATAATCTCTAAACCTTTATTCAAAAACAAACAAATGAGCAAGTACATCAAGCACGTCAAACTCAAAGGCTAAAATGGGCCAAGGAAATGAGGCATGTGGCCTGTGGCCTGTGGCCTGTGGGCAGTGAGTTTGACATGCTTGAAGTACACAGACCTCAGTATGAGGCTTCTTTTTAAATAAATAGATATGCAGACATTTTTTTTTTAATTGCAGGAAAAACCCACCCTGGATTCCATTGCCATAGAAAAACAACTCTCCTCCCACCTACCATCAAAAGTGTTCTTTCAGAAAACAGCTGAGCCTGTTGCTAGGAAACATGGCTAATACTGATTCAGAAACTTTATGAATTCTGTATTGGAAAAGGACCAAAGCAATGAGAAAAAATGTAGTTCTCAGCTCAATTTAGAAGTTGTGAAAACTAATAAAGATATCTTATTTGGGCAGTTAACACCTGAGAAGCATTTTAGCACATTCGCTGAATCAGAATAAGACAAGTTTATCTCATAAAATATATAAAAGTTTTGAAAATTTGAAAAAAAAATGTATATTATGAAATCACTTATATAATGTAGGGAAATAGTTTTTAGAAAATCTATTAATAGTTACTCCTGTATATACTCCTGAAGTAGTAAGCTTATTGCAACACTGGTATCACAAGAGATAATACAGTAGTTAAAGA
The DNA here is from genome assembly GCA_011751065.1 of Lasiurus cinereus. Taxonomy (NCBI): domain Eukaryota; kingdom Metazoa; phylum Chordata; class Mammalia; order Chiroptera; family Vespertilionidae; genus Lasiurus; species Lasiurus cinereus. Next base: position 42,617,677 of record JAAGEH010000393.1, on the reverse strand, counting down.
GTAATTTTCAATCACTTTGTATAGATAAATATGTTTACAATTCATATGTACCACAATGTTTTCACAGATACTCATAGCTTTTGAAATTGCAAATTATATATCACATACAAAACTGTTGGCAAATTCAAATTTCAACAGCATTTAGGAGTGATATATTAGTAAAAGAAACTATGTAAAATGATACTAATGTTCAACTTGGAAAATAAATGTCAGCAATAACAATAATATATTGAAAAAATACTTTAAAAAAAGCAGCATGTCTTTCTAGGTATTCAATTCATACAACAACTCAAGCAATTTGGAAATGATGCAAAGATTAAAAATTAAAACAATGGAAATATATATTTCAGAAAAGATCTAGTTTATATGAAAGTTAAAAATTTTAATAAAGGATCATCCACAGAAAGGAAGCATATGCTTTTAAACTTGTTGCATAGGATATGTTTAAATGCCTAGGAAAAAAATCTACATAATAAAGCCTAAGCAACCTTTATGGCAGAATGACCAGAATAACCAGTCTCTATGATGCGCAATTAACACCTTTACTTTAACTACTGACCATCACAATGCAGGAGCTTCCCCCTGATGGTCAGTGTGCTCCTCCTGTGGAAGCCAGGCTCATGGCTGGCAAGCGCAGAGGCAGTGGCAGGAACCTCTCCAGCCTCTGTGGCAGCACTAAGGATCAGTGAGCTGAATAATAAGGAGCAGTGAGCAGGCGGGTGGTAAGGAGCAAGGGGTCCTGGACTGCCAGAGGGCACAGGCCAGGCTGAGGGACCCCCCCTGCTCCCCCTGCATGAATTTGATCTATTTGTACATAGAGGATAGTATTTGGGTTATTATATACAATAGAAGCAAAATATTTTTGATAAAGTGATTAAATATCTTACTTTTGGATTTATAATGTAGATATATGACCCTAACCAATGAAATAGCTATTATTTAAATATTTTCAAATGCTTCTCTAGAAAAGAAACAGACCCTGACCAGGTAATTCAATTGGTTAGAATACCATCCTGATATACCACGATGTGGGTTCAATTTTGGGTCAGGGCACATACAAAAAGCAACCAAAGAATGTGCAAATATCTGGAACAACAAAATACAAAATCTCTCTCTCTCTCTCTCTCTCTCTCTCTCTCTCTCTCTCTCTCCCTCTCTCTCTCCTTTTTTCTACCTCACTCCCTCCCTCAAATAAATTTAAAAAAATAAAAAAGAAGAAATATTTTTTTCCAAAGAAATTGGCTATGATAATGACACTAGATTAAAAAGCATTAGTAACATCCTGGTGCTAGAGCCTCAGAAAATATATATTACCTGATAACTTTCTTATCCCTGCCCTCTGTTCTACTTGTACTCTTCTTTTCTTTTGTACTATTATTTGCCATTGTAATTATGTAATTCATTGCAATATGTCACCTTATTTATTTCTTATTTTAGGTCTTTGAAAACAAATAACATGTTCTCTTTCCTTGCAGTACTTTTCATGTAGCTTATTCATCACCATTTTTATATTAAATAATGAGAAAGTGTTGTGCCCAGAGTTCGGGGTCCCCAATAATCCACCACTAAGGAGCCTTTTCCAATGCAAAAGCAAAGAGTCTTTATTCAAACCCAGGTTTGGCTCTCAGCCTCTTTCTGACGCAGCAGTGAGGCGAGAGACCGGACCGGGCAGGAACAATGAGTTTTATGGGGTAGGATAATTAGGGGGCTTGGGAAAGTGATGAAGGCTACAGAGATTGGTCACTTGAATTGGGGTCTTTCTGTGGTTAAGCCTAATTAGGACCTTAGCTGTGTCCCTGGAGCTTCATTGGTCCATTTGGGTGGGGGTCGGGAAGTTAAGACATTGCTGGCACACCTGTGGCCACTCCCAGAAAAGAGAGGGGTTTTAGGCAGGGGTCCCAGCCCTATAGGACAAGATGGAGGGGAGTTCATATCCTTTCAAAAGAACTAAAAGGATGACATCATATATTCTACTAACCAGAGACTCCTTTGTTGAGAATTATCCCTAAGATGTGAAAATAGCAGGGAGGAATGTAATAATGTAGCCTTGAGAGTAGCTTATCTTGTCTTACAGTTTGAACACAGGAGCTGTTTGAATCAGGGGAGCCAATAATCTTAGGGTTTAATTTCCAGGTGCTTCTCATAAATTGTGGAAGGCTATAGTAAAGAAAAGGAGAGGCCTTTTTCTGTCCTTACAGTAAATATTTAACCAAGCACAAATTCTTAGATAATGACAACTTTGGAGCAATTTTTGGACCATCTCTGTTGAATCTTAAAAAGAATCTATAATACCCACCAACCCACATGGCATTTATTAGAATGTACTATTTCACAATAAGCAGTGTTAATATACCTTGATATACAGTGGTACCTCGAGATATGAGTTTAATTTGTTCCATAACCTTGAGGCATGGAAAACTATGAGACACTCGAGTCACAGTAGACTGGTGGGTCGTGTGCAGCTGGCCGATCCGCGCGATTACTCGTATCTCAACTGTTGCTCATATTTCAAAGCAAAAATCCCTCACTCAAAGGCTCATATCTCAAAAATCTCGTATGTTAGGACACTCGTATCTCGAGTACCACTGTACTTTTATAATTACTTGATATAAAAGTAAGCATTTCTACATCTCTTATTATGATTAGGATATCTTGAATATCCATTAATGAAAATGACATGTAGTAAAATTATAAAATGAAGAAATGGGTAATTAGCACTGAATCTAATAGATCTTAACTTTATTGATAGAAATTTTAATATAAGAACAGGTAATAAACTGAGAGATTATTTTCTCCCTAATTCCAAGGACAGGTTATAAATGTTAAACATGAAATATTAGTATTTTCCCTGGGTATGAGTCATGTAAACACATCTTTAGGTAAGAACTTTTATTGTGCTTTTTAAAGTCAAAAACAAGTGAAATTATAGATATTTACAAAATGTAGAATATTTGTTAGGTGAATGGGAAAGATTAAGAGTTACAAAAATATTCAGAAACACTAAAAAAATCAAGCAGTTCTAGTTAAGATGGCACTACATGTAAATGCAGCAATTGAAAAGTCTCACAATCACATGAAAATTATGATGAAGCCACAGGACAACCATCATTAAGAACCACCTGAAATATAACTAAACAGAAATCCTATAACTAAGGATAAAAAGAAGCCACATCTGTTAGGAGTGATGGGGATGCAAAACAGCTAGTCCCACACCCACAATTTGTGTTTAAAAATTGGGAGGGATATTTCAGCTGAAGAGGTTCCCTGAGGACTGAGAGGGCCCAGTCCCACTGCAGAACTACCAGCACAGGGTTCCAGTATTTGGATGGAAATCTCTGCCACTTTTGACAGTAAAAACCAGCAGAGATTGCGGCTGAGACAGAGGCTCCTGTCTGTGCATTCCTATTAAAGGGCCCATGCACAGACTTACACTCACTTGCTCTGAGCTCAGGAACTGAATAGTCTGGCTTTAAGAGGAGGGATGGATAGTAGCTTTCTCCCAGACAAAAGTTTGGCAGAGGTCATTGTTCCTTTGCTGCCCTCCTCTATAGAACCAGCAGGCAGGCACCATATCTGCATCTCCCTTAACCTGATTAATGCTGTTCCCCCTGACCTGGTGATTTCCTGAGACCCTGCCACATTCAACTTGTGGATCCACCTAGCCATTTCCAGTGAATTTTCCACAAAAAATGACTTCTCTTGATTCATGTTTTGTACTTTCTTAAAATCTCTTAAACAAGCAGTATCTGGAGTCTGCATACACTCTATCTCTTGCTAAGTGGCATCAGTGATGCCACAAGCAACAGCTGAGTTTGGCTTTTCCTGGGCACCTCCAAGCCCAGCACAAGTAGCAGACATCTGCAGATTATTCTGTATCTCATGCCAGGTGGCCACAGGCAGGGTAAGCATAGTAGCTGACCTTGGTTTGCACGACCCAGGAGGCCCCAGAGTGAGTATGCCCAGTGGATAACCATAAACCATGCTAGATTATAATCCAACTACTTCCATGGGTGACACTTTAGAGGGGAACACTCAGTAGGCACCAATGCCCCACGAAGCAAGTCCTGCTCTGTGGGAGAGGGCGCTGTATACTGTCTCTTTCACCATAGTCACAGCTAATCACCCTTGGGGTCAATCTCTCCCAATGAAGTGAAAACAGCAATCTAGGCTCAATTAAAACAAAGGGGTATACACAACCCATGTTAGAGGCACAAATGGAGCACCTGCCACAGGTGACTAGGGAGGCTGTGCCACTGAGCCCTACAGGACACTTACTAGCAAGACTGTGAAAAGTCGCAGGTCTACCTAATATATAGAAACAAACACAGAGAGGCAGCCAAAATGAGGGTTAGGGTGTGTACCAGAAAAGCCACATTTCTTACCTATTGCCAAGAGTCATACTATTTCCATTACTCCTAACACCCCCTCTTGGCTGGACTTCTCTTTCTCCAGTTATCCATCTTGTGAACACCAACCTCTTGTGGTGAGAACTTCATTGAAATGTCTCATGACCTAGAAAAATTGTAATATCCTGCATAGGTTACAATACTTCCGTCCCAAATTTTAATCTATCAGCTATCAGTTTCCTATAATGATTTAGTTATAGAAGTACTTTAAAATTACTAAATATGAGTGCATGGAGACAGAATAGTCCTTTTTATTGTATCTTATGTAAATAGAGTACAACATATGGTAGGTTCATGAGAATTCTGTTGACTAAGTAAATAAATGAGTAAGAATCCACATTTATGAAAGCTTTTAATGAAACCTTTTGCACATATGTTAAAACTACTTTGGATTTAATAAACCTTTATGCTTTAAGTAAACTTTAGCAGCATATTTTTCCTTTCTGAAACAAAATAAAACTAAATAACTTTGCTACCTGCAAATTAATTATAACTATAGTTATAATTCCAACTACAATATCACAATTGTTTATCTATCAACATATAGTTGAAGCCTTAAAAACATTTATAGATGAATTGAAATTTGTTCACAAATTAAATAAAGTTCCTATGCTTTCTGTTTTGCAGGTAAAGAAGAGTTTTTCAGTTTTCACTTACAATCTAATCACTCTAAACATGTATTTCAAATCATGTATCCAGTGATTATTAAGCTAATATTTAAAATAAATTCGGTGAAAGATACCAAAAATATCAACTGCTATTTTCTTGTAATGTAATTTTAATATAAGTTTTTTCTTTATTTTACACTTGCTAAAATATTCTTATAATAATCAAGTTGCAGCCCATATAATGTGTACCTCTGTACATACTGTATAATTGTTTCAGAAAGATGAAATTATCTCCTCCCCTATTAGGTTACATTATGCTTTTATTAATTTACCTTATGTTGGCAATAGCTCTTATTTTGCCATAGTACTGGCTCATACTTATTTTGTAGTACAATAGCTCAGTTTTACTATATGAATAGTAATTGTTTTGCTATATACAGTCTTTGAGTAATCAAGAAATGTATGCATTATCTTGAGTATGCTTTGAGATACTAAGTTACATGTTTCCTTTTAAAATACATTTATTCAATCATTGATTTATTTAATAGTTTCTTTGAGGGTCTATTCTGGGTGCATTGCAGAAGGATTTTTTTTCAAGGTAAAAAATTAATTTTTAAGGGAGAGCTTTAATTCTGCTGTGTATTAAAGATTTAGATTTCTTTCTAAAAACAAATAGAGTTCTAGGTATTTTTAGAATTAAACATGAATTGTGTTAAATATGCTACATTCAGTGTCAACTATTTCTCAAGGTAATTGCATTATAGAGAATTGTAATGAAGAAATTGTTGCTAAGGGTAGAGACAACCTCTGCTACACTCACAGACATATCCACCAGCCATGCCCACCAACCAATCAGAGTGAGTATGCAAATTAACCCAACCAAGATGGCTACTGCCACAGAGAGCGCAGGAGAGAGGCCTAGGTTGCCCCTGGTGATATAAGAAGCCAAGCTTTCCACAAAGCCTGGCCAGTGGAGTTTAAGGCAGCAAAGTTTCAATGGCTGTAGGAGCAGAAGGCTTGGCTCTGCTCCAGGCTACAAAGATTCAATTGTAGAAGATAAATAAATCCCAGATACCAGGGCCTCCACTTGGATTGCTGGGGGGTGTGGCTGGCCTCCAAACCACCACAGGCCTTTCACCCAGGCTGCCCCATGCCCCAAGGACACTCTGATCCAGGACACCTTTCAGGGAAAACCAGCTGACTCCCACCCATGCACCAGACCTCTATACTATCTAATAAAAGAGTAATATGCAGAGTGACCATTACTCCAACACACAAGATGACTGCCCCCATGTGGTCACAAGATCCTGCCGCCATGTGGACAGAAGATGGCCATCCCAAGATGGCCAGCAGGAGAGGGAAGTTGGGAGGAACCAGGCCTGCAAGGGAGGGCAGTTAGGGGTGACCAGGCCAGCAGAGGAGGGAAGTTGGGGGTAACCGGGACTTCAGGGAAAGGCAGTTGGGGGTGACTAGGCCCACAGAGTAGGAGTATTAGGGTCAAACAAGCTGGCAGGAGAGCAGTTAGGCATAAATCAGCCTGAGAATGGTTAGGGAGTGATCAGGCTGGCAGACAGAAGTGGTTCGGGGCAATCAGGAAGGCAGGCAGGTGAGCAGTTGAGACACAGCAGTCCTGGATTGTGAGAGGGATGTCCGACTGCTCATTTAGGCAAGATCAGGCCTAAATGTGCAGTCGGACATCCCTCAAGGAGTCCCAAATTGGAGAGGGACAGGTGGGGCTGAAGAACACCCCCCATCCATACATGAATTTCATGCACCGAGCCTCTAGTCCTATAGAATAAAATCCTAATATGCAAATGGACCAAATGGTGGAATAACTGGTCACTATGATGCATACTGAGCAACAGGAGCTGGCCCCTGGTGGCCAGTGCACTCCCAAGGGGGGAGCACCATGCAGCCAGAAGCCAGGTTCATGGCTGACAAGTGCAGTGGGGGTAGTGGGAGCCTCTCCCACCTCTGCAGAAATGCTAAGGATGTCTCTCACACTATGAGAAGGTGCAGACCCAAATGAGGGACCCCTTGGATGTACAAATTGCACGCACCAGGCCTCTTGTATATATACATATATGCATATATATGTGTATATATGCATATATATGTGTGTATATATATATATGTATATATATATGTATGTATACACATATGTGTGTGTATATATGTATATATTCTAAATATTTGACTTTGCAATCTGATTTATTCAAAATTTTGTCTTTAGGGTATTTAATTCATAAAAATAAGAAAAAATACCTTGAGATATCTAAACAAGGTTTTTTGTTTGACAATTAATTGATTATGACTGATTCATGCTTCAACATTGGCATTTTGATCACTGTTGTATAGTTTTTTACAATCTGCTTATCCAGCCGTCCAAGGCATGATGCTAAAGTGGGCAGTCTCTATTCTCCCATCTGCTGTTTTTACTTTTGCTTTCTAATTATGAAATTAGGTTCAGGAAAATGGAAAATTTTGCAGTATGCTATAACTAAACTAAGTTTTTAATCATCATATGAAAGAGTGGTCAGTCATGTGTAAGAGCACTGGACAAGAGTACATGTGACTGGTATTCTTATTTCTGCTTTATTATCAATTAACTAAGTAGCACTGGTCACATATTATGTAACTCCTACTCTGTGATTTTATTACATAAAAGGCTAGCTTGGTACAGATTATGGATACAGTAATAAATTAATATGAAATATTAAGAAATTATTCTCAGACAGGGCTAGTAATACAAAAACAGGTTTAAAAGGTTTGCTGATTGTTTGTTGATTTATTGATGATAGTTATTCTGGCAGGTGTGAAGTGGTACTTCATTGTTGTTTCAATTTTCATCTATGACACACACAGACCACCAGGGGGCAGATACTCAATGAAGGACCTGCTATGGCATGCATTGGCCATTTACAGAGAAAAGGTACCACAGACCTGGTGTCCACAAAGCAACCCTTTGCATTCCCCAGGTGGGACACAGGTCCTGTGATCACCCTGGAGCCATAACCCACTGAGTTGCAGCCAACATTGCTGAGGCCACTTCCTGCAAAATGTGGCCCATGGCCCAGCCCAGCCTGGAAACTGGATGTGGGCACAGGGTAATGATTGTCACATAGCAACTCTCTAGTGACTAGTCTCCTTGGATTTTCTTCAGCCCAGCAATATGACTTGCTTTATAGCCTGGTGCAAACATTTTACACTTTAACCGAATGTCTGTGAAGTGTTTTACTGTGCCTCATCTCATTTGATCTTCACCAAAGTCCTTGAGTTGGTAGATAGGAGACTATTTTCTTTTCATTAGCAGGAAAATGGATATTTAGAAAGTTTAGAAACTTGACCTGACTGAAAAGAAGTAAGAAAATGACTTCAGGTTTTCTCACTGTGCAGAATATAGTGAAACACCGCTACAGTTAAATATTTTACCCTTTGTTTTCTTTGCGTGATCTATAATAATAATCTGCTTTGTGTAGATATTTACCTCGGTGTTGCTGACAATTATCTAAAGAGAAGTTGGGGTACTTCACTGGGCTGGAAAAAATTTAGCTAAATCAAGAAACAGGTCTAATTAAGCAAGTTTATCTATATATAAAAAGCTTTTGCTGGTGCCAATCACACATGTGTATTTACATCTGTCATTGTTGATTGTGAATTTGGTTGACACTTCTATTCTGGAAAAAGAGCAAATAGTGATATTAAAATATTCCTTCTAATTAATTTCCTTTCAATGTGCACAAATTTGTGCACTGAACCACTAGTATCTCAATGAAACTATAAAAGGAAAATAATACATATGAAAATGTTTAAAATTTAAGAGGATAAATCTTATTCTTATCACAATTAAAAGAAGGAGAAGGAGGAGGTAGAGGAGAAGCAGGAGAAAATGGAGAGTAAACCTAATAACACTGTGAACTGTACAGATTTAATATATATATATATCCTATGCAACAACTGAATTGTATAAGCTTATATTAATTAATTGATTGATTACATAAAATTTAATAAGTACTATTTTATATGCTACCAATTTATTGTCATGCTTTTCAAAGTTATTGGAAATCACAAATGAAGTAAAAAGGAAACTGAAGCTTATCAGAATTGTATAAAATTATTTTTCCCAATAACATCCTTCCCAAATAAAACAGACCTGGAGATTATAGAAATTAGAATTTGGTTTAAAAGTAATCTGCAGCCATAAAATAGTTTTTAAAATAGAAGGGTAATGATTAGATTGTTTTAAAAATATTGTTTTGTTGTAAAAACAAAAAACAAAAACAAAAAACATGGAAATAAGTTGCAAAAATGACAGAACTGAAATTGGAAAATTAAGTATAATAAGTTATCATAAATTGCCTTAATAATCTTGCCTTACAAGTTTAGGCAAAAGATGATTGTAGTCTGAACTGAGACAATGGAGTGGATATCTAAAGAAATTTGGAGAAAAGAGATATCTGTAGGAAGTTCAATGGATAATACTTGGTGATTGGCTTATTATTCTTAGATTCTATTTCAAAATATTCCCTTTTCTCTCATCCTTCTTTTGAACCTTAGTTACAGATATACATTTAAAATCACTTTGATGGAAGGAAACATGGCTTAGAGTGGTGAACACACAATACAATATACAGATGAATTATTGTAGAATTGTATACATGAAACCTGTAACATTTTATTAATGAATGTCACCACAATAAATTCAATTAAAATGAAATCACTTTGATCTTTATTATTATCCTATCTAATAAAATAGTAACATGCAAATTAACCATCACTCCGCTACACGCACAGGCCATGCCCAACAGCCAATTGGGAACAAGTATGCAAATTAACCCAGCCAAGAAGGCTGCAGCCATGGAGTGAGCAAGAGGCTTGTATTTCCCTGGCAATGGAGGAAGTCAAGCTTTCCACACATCCTGGCAGGCCCAGGCCTCCACTTAAGGCTATAAAGTTTAAATTATAGGAGATAAATAAATTCCAGCAAAAATGGCTACAACCACAGAGTAAGCAGAAGGCTTGGCTTGCTCTAGGCTACAAAGTTATAATTATAGAAGATAAATCCCAGATACCAGGGCCTCTACTTGGGTCACCACGGGGTGTGGCAGTGAGTAAACCACCACAGGCCCATTGCCCAGGCCGTACCATGCCCCAAGGGAATTCCCACCCTGATCCAGGACACCCTTCAGTGCTAACCAGCTGGCCCCCACCCATGCACCAGGCCTCTGACCTATCTAATAAAAGAGTAATGTGCAAATTGAGCATCACTTCAACACACAAGATGGTATCTCAATGTGGTCAAAGATGACTGCCCCCATATGGACACAAGATGGCCACCATAAGATGGCCAGCAGGGGAAGGCAGTTGGGAGGGACCAGGCCTTCAAGGGAGGACAGTTGGGGGTGATCAAGCCTGCAGGGGAGGAAGTTAGGGGTGACCAGGCCATCAGAGGAGGGAAGTTGGGGGGAGTGGGCCTGCAGGGAAGGGCAGTTGGGAGGGAAACAGGCCTGTAGGGGAAAGCAGTTAGGGATGATCAGGCCTGCAGGGGAGGGCAGTTAGGGGTAACTAGGCCCACAGGGGAGGACAGTTAGGGGCAAACAGGGTGGCAGGGGAGTGGTTAGAGGGTGATCAGGCTGGCAGGCATAAGAGGTTAGGGACAATCAGGAAGCAGGCAGGTGAGCAATTGGAAGCCAGCAGCCTTGGATTGTGAGAGGGATGTCCAACTGCCCATTTAGGTCCAGTAGGATCAGGCCTAAATGGGCAGTCAGACACCCCTTGAGGGGTTCTAGATTAGAGAAAGTGCAGGCTAGGCTGAGGCAACTCCCCCTCCCCCATGCATGAATTTTGTATACCGGGCCTCTAGTTTTTAATATATATATATTTTTAAATACAAATATTCCAAATTGATGATTATTCTATTGAAAATTTAAATTATCACTGACACCAAGAAACATTACTCTAGGTACAATTTCAGGAAATGGATTTTGCACAAAGTAAAGACAGGATATTAAGCATTAGCATGAAAAACTCAGAAAGTATGTCAGACTGAAATAATTTTTGATGAGTAGTTCTGGAAAAATTTAATCAAAGCCAAACCAAAAAGGAGTTTGATGGTGATATTGGATAGGATTTTTTTTTAAAGTCATAAATGCTAGATTCATGTTTAGTATGGAACTGGAAGCCATTTTTAAAATATGATACAAATGACATTTTTGGAAGAACATTCAGTACTGCAGGTACTGGAATAGCATATTTTGTTCAATACCGATCATGTTGATGAGCTGTCACAGGAAATTACCTCTTATTTACATCAATTAGCTTATGATAAAAATGCTTTTGTATATGTTGTTTCATTTAAAGTCACAGAACATATAGATGCCATGAAGTGAGGACTTATGTATTTGTAAACAATTTTTGCCTAGTAATTAGGAGTTGATTATGTATGAAGAGTTTTACCATGAATTTTATTAGAAAATAAAAACTGTATATAAGAAATTGAAGTGATGAAAAGCTTATATTTTATAAATGACCCTATGCAGAAAATTAAACACATATATGCAGATATAAGATAGAAATTGGAAATATTTATTCAACATCTCTAGTATCTATAGTGATATTCATTGTAGAGCACTTTCATAACTATTGTCTCTCTTTTTAAAGCCTTTAAGTTTACTAAAAGTTGTTTAAATATTAACCATCTATCTCCCATGAGCCAGGCAAAGGAAGTTTTTACAGAAATTGCATATCAATTACTTAAACTTGAACAACTAACTCTATGCAAAAAGTTTGTTTCCCTGTATCCTTTTTATTCTTTTGTTTTGTTTCATTAATCAATTAACTTATTTCTGGAACATTTGTCTCTAGGCTCTTTATGCTATTCAGAGTGTTTATCCTCAAACTAGAGGCCTAGTGTACAAATTTCTGTAGGGCTGGCTAGGGGGAGGGGCTGTGGGCAGTTGGCCAGCTGGCCCCACCCCCAGGTTGAACTCCTGGTCAAACACCACGTGAAGGGGACAATTTGCATATTAGCCTTTTATTATACAGGATTGTAATTAGCATATCCTTCTTTTCCCCTTAAGTACCTTTTTCTTTCTTTCTTTCTTTCTTTCTTTCTTTCTTTCTTTCTTTCTTTCTATTTTCTTTCTTTCAATCTTTCTTTCTTTACCTTTTTGTTTCATTTTATCTATTTATTTATTTTTTATTTATTTTTATTTTATTTTTCCCCTATTGACCTAGCCCAGCCTGTATCCATTGGCTATGCTTACACACATGCATACAGGTCCTTTGGTTGATCTCTTAGAGCTCCCCACTCCCAACCTCCCCTGCCTTCCCATTGTAGCATGACAGTCTGTTCATTGCTTCTTTGCTTTTGTATCTAGTCCCCTAACCCTTCCTCACCCCCTACCCCCGATTCTTAGTCTTTAAAACCATCTTGCCTTTGTAGGCTAGGAATAAACTTATAAGAGCAAAAAAATGTTTGAGTCCCAATTTCAATGTCCAATAGTTTTGAGTCCCAGTTTCAATGTCAAACAGTTCCTTATGTGTACACGTTATCAATGGTATCTGCACAGTGGACAATGGTGGCAATGCTGGTCTGACTCTCTCTGGTTTGGTCCTAGGCATCCTTTAGCGATGCATAGCTGCTGACTGCTCACATGGCAAGGGGTGGTCAGCATCTTCCATCTCTAGACTGTTTCTCCTCTTGTCTTCGTGGTTAGAGCAGACCTGTCAGTTCCTCTCTATTGCAGGAGTCCACTTGGTCTTGGAGTTGTTTTCTGGAAGTATATAAACATATTCTCGACCAAGAGTTAATAAAGAAATATTTTCTATAAAATTGACTTGGGATCCCTTTTACTTTTGCCTACCCACTTTTCCTTTGGTTTATTTTGACACCATGTGTGTTTTTCATGGGTGTTTTGCAGTTAATATTACAAATGAAAATTAATTTTCTAAAGTGAAAATTTTCTAGATGTAATTTACTTACCAGATATTTTTCCTTACATAATATTACCCTACTCCCCCCCCTTTTTTTGATTAATGGAAAGTTTTGTAAAAATTTTTATTGCAATCTTGAAAACTTTAAATTTTATTTTTTTGCACACTAATATGCCTGTTTTATGTTAATTGCATATTAAGCAATTTTACCATGAGATGAGCTATCAATAGAAATTTTAATTAATACTTCAGAAACAGCTTTTTGTTCAGTACACTTAAATTTTCTTGGGTGTTCACTTATTTCAATTTGCCAATTTAAATTAATCAGAAAGCTTGATAACTCTTTTATGTCAAATTTAATACTCTACCAACAATCTTAGATTACCCTGTATATATTAGTGGAAAGGTTTATTTGCATACTTGAGTAGGCACTGAGCATTCCTAATGCTAGGCTGAATTTAGATATAGGACAGCTGCTCTTGGCATGTTTCTGTCTGTTACCTTGGTCCTCATCTGAGCTGGACCATGTCTCTCTCTGTTACCTGGGACCCGATCTGTGCTGAGCATGGGAAGTGAAGTAGCCAATGGGGCAGGAGACCTCCCTCAGAAGGGGTGAGGGTTCAGACCCATGCAATGTTGGAGTGGGTGAGGGTCTGTGCCCTACCTCTGTTGACCCCCAGGTTCTCTCTTGATGGCCCTTCTGCGACTGTGTCTGTCTTAGGTTGTCCCTTCCCTGAGGAATCTTACACGTCTTTAGCTAACCAGTCATCCTCTGGGACCAAGCAGGATGCTGTGAGGTTCAGTTTTAACTCCATGGTACCCTATGCCCCCATGGCCTCCACACCCAGCACCTGCCTTGGAATCCCCTCGCTTGCTGATGGGGATTGATCATTTATCTCGGGGAATTCAGGTTGCTTCTCTAGGGAGGGCCCAGCTCACACCATTTGGCAAGAGACAGATCCATTATACCAGCCACCTTGAGGCTTCAACCTCAGCATGAATAGAAAGCTCAGGCTACAGCTGGCGGCCATTGGATTGTGAAAAGAGGGTCCCTCTTGGCAAAAGAGGAAAGAGGGGCCAGTATAGAATGCTCAAGTGCATTCCCAGTGTCTTCATTCCTTATGAAAGGGGTTAAATCATTTCATGTCTTTTTTTTAATTGCTGCTAAACATTCAAAGAATAAGTTTGTAATTTTGTTTGGGATAGTTGTACAATATGCTGTTGTGAAATATCAAAAATTAAATGACATTGTAGAATAATATCATGTAAGGATATTTTTTGCTCTAGGCCAGGGCAAGTCAATTTCAAACTGATTGTCAATTACTTTTTGTAACTTTATATAAACTTTTTCAGGGAGGCAAAAACACAGATTACTTACCTTAGCTCAAGAGGCCAAATATATTGAGTTTTAACTGCAATCCTTATGACATTTGAAGGAAACTTCTCTTTATTTCCTTCCAATATGATTTAAATGTTACAGAGTTTCATTTAAAAATCTTTGTCTCATGAAACAATTTCTCTTAAGGTTATGGTGACCACTGTATGGATTATATTTTATGTTTTATTATAATAATTTTTTAATTTAATTAATATTTTTTATTTATGTCCTTATTCCCCCTTTACCCACCCCCCATTCCCTCTCATGCCCCATGCTCCCCATTGTCTGTGCCCAGTGAATATGCTCATATGCATCTATGAAAGTCCCTCTGTTGATCTCTCCTCCTTTATTTCACCAACCCCTACATTCCCCTAGGTTTGATATTTGATTGATGTTTCTCATCCTCTGGATCTGATCTTGATCATCAGTCTATGTCAATCATTATATTTCACAGATGAGTGAGATCATGTGATATTTATCTTTCTTTGCCTGGCTTATTTCAATAAGCATAATGCTTTCCACATTCATCCATGTTGTTGCAAATGGTAGGAGCTCCTTCTTTTTTACCACGTGTAGTATCCCATTGTGTAGATGTACCACAGTTTTTCACTGCAGTCATCTGCTGATGGGCACTTAGGCTGTTTCCAAATGTTAGCTATGGTGAATTGTGTTGCTATGAACATAGGGGTGCATATATCCTTTCTGATGAGAGTTTCTAGTTTCTTGGGATATATTCCTAGAAGTGGGATCACTGGGTCAAATGGGAGTTCCATTTTTAGTTTTTTTGAGGAAACTCCATACTGTTATCCACAGTGTTTGCACCAGTCTGCATTCCCACCAGCAGTGCACAAGGGTTCCTTTTTCTTGCATCCTTGCCAACACTTGTCATTTGTTGATTTTTTGATGATAGCCATTCTGACAGGTGTGATATGGTACCACATTGTTGTTTTGATTTGCATCTCTTTGATGATTAGTGATTTTGAGCAGGTTTTCATATGTCTCTTGGCCTTACTTCTGTCCTCTATGGAGAAGTGCCTATTTAGATCAGTTGCCGATTTTTTTATTAGGTTGTTTACCTTCTTTTTGTGAAGTTGTATGAGTTCTTTGTAAATGTTGGAGATTAAACGCTTATCTTTGATATCATTGGCAAATATGTTTTCGCATGCAGTGGGCTTTCTTGTTGTTTTGTTGGTAGTTTCCTTTGCTGTGCAAAAGTTTTTTATTTTGAAGTAGTCCCATTTGTTTATTTTCTTTAGTTTCCATTACCTGAGGTGCTGTGTCGGTGAAGAAGTTCCTTCTGCATATGTCAGAGATTTTGCTGCCTGTGGATTCCTCTAGTGTATTTATGGTTTCCCATCTTATGTTTAAGTCCTTTATCCATTTTGAGTTTATTTTTTGTGTATGGTATAACTTGGTAGTCAAGTTTCATTTTTTTGCATGTATCTGTCCAATTTTCCCAACACCTTTTGTTGAAGAGACTTTCTTGACTCCATTGTATGTTTGTCCCTCCTTTGTCAATATTAATTGAGCATAGTAGTTTGGGTCGATTTCTGGGTTTTCTAACCTATTCCATTGATGCATGTGTCTATTCTTGTGCCAGTACCATGCAGTTTTAAGAACAGTGGCTTTGTAATACAGCTTGTTGTCTGGTATTGAGATCCCACTTACTTGGTTCTTCTTTCTCAGGATTGCTGCAGATATTCAGGGTCTTTTTTTTATTCCAGATGAATTTTTGGAAAGTTCATTCTAGGCCTGTGAAGTATGCCTTTGTATTTTCTTGGGTATTGTAATGAATTTATAGATTGCTTGAGGTAGAATGGACATTTTGATGATACTGTTTCTCCCAATCCATGAACATGGTATGTTCTTCCATCTGTTTATGTCTTCCACTATCTCTTTTTTTAGTGTCCTATAATTTTATCTATATAGGTATTTTATCTCCTTAGTTAAGTTTATTCCTTGGTATCTTAATTTTTTTGGTGGGATAGTAAGTGGGATTGCAGTTTTAGTCTCTCTTTCTGTAAGTTCATTATTGGTATATAGAAATACCATAGATTTCTTCATGTTAATTTTGTATCCTGCTATATTGCTGAATTCATTTATCACATCTAATAATATTTTGATAGAGTCTTTAGGGTTTTCTATGTACAGTATCATGTCATCTGCAAATAAGGACAGTTTTACCTCTTCTTTTCCTATTTGGATGCTTTTTATTTCTTTTTCTTGTCTGAAAGTAATGGCTAGTACTTCCAGCACTATGTTAAAGAGGAGTGGTGAGAGTGGGCATCCTTGTCTTGTTACTGTTTTTAGGGGAAATGGTTTTAGTTTTTGCCCATTGAGTATGATGTTGGCTGTGGGTTTGTCATATATGGCTTTTATGATGTTGAGGTATGCTCCTTCTATTTCCACCTTGCTGAGAGTTTTTATCAAGAAAGGGTGTTGGATTTTGTCAAATGCTTTTTCTGCATCAATTGATATGATTATGTGATTTTTATCTCTCAATTTGTTTATGTGATTTATCACGTTTAATGATTTGTGAATATTGTACCATCCTTGCATCCCTGGGATAAATCCTACTTTTACATGGTGTATGATCTTTCTGATGTACTGCTCAATTCAATTTGCTAGAATTTTGTTGAGGATTTTGGCATCTATATTCATGAGGGATATTGGTCTGTAATTTTCTTTCATTGTGTTATCTTTATCTGGTTTTGGTATTAGGGTGATCCTGGCTTTGTAGAATGAGTTTGGAAGTGTTCCTTCCTGTTGAATTTTCTGGAATAGTCTGAGAAGGATGGGTTTTAGTGCTTCTATGAATGTTTCCTAAAATCCCCCTGTGAAGCCGTCTGGCCCTGGGCTTTTGTTTGCTATAACCTTTTTGATGACGGCTTCAATTTCTTCCATAGTTAACAGCATGCTGAGATTTTTAGAATCTTCCTGTGTAAGTTTTGAAAGATTGTGTTTTTCTAGGAATGTGTCCATTTCCTCTAGGTTGTGTAATTTGTTAGAATAGAGTTGTTATTAATATTTTTTAAACAATCCTTTGTATTTCTGTGGGGTCTGTAGTTATTTCACCAGTCTCATTTCTTATTTTGTTTATTTGGGTCCTCTCTCTTTGCTTCTTGGTGAGCCTGGCTAGAGGTTCATCAATCTTGTTTATTCTTTCGAAGAACCAGCTCTTAGTTTTATTGATTTTTTTAATAGTTTTTTTGGTCTCTATGTCATTCATTTCTGCTCTGCTCTTTATTATTTCCTTCCTTCTGCTCACAGTGGGCTTTTCTCTCTTTCTAGATCTTTGAGTTGTTGAGTTAGGTGATTCATTACCATTTTTTCCTTTTTTTTTGAGGTAGGCCTATAGAGCTATAAACTTCCCTCTTAGTACTGCTTTCATTGTGTCCCATAGCATTTGTGTTGTTGTTTTTTTTATTATCATTAATCTGCAGAATATTTTAATTTCTTCTTTGATCTCATTTATAACCCAATCATTGTTTTGTAACATTCTATTCAACTTATGTGTTTGAATTTTTTGGAATGATTTTATTGTAGTTTATTTCTAATCTTATGCCATTGTGGTCTGAGAAAGTGCTTGATATGATTTCAATCTTTTTGAATTTGGGGAGACTTTGCTTGTGACCCAATATGTTGTCTATTTTTGAGAATGTGCACTTGAGAAGAATGTATATTCTGTGGTTTTGCGGTGATATGCTCTGAAGAAGTCAATTAGGTTCATCTGATCTAATGAATAATTTAGAATTGCTGTTTCTTTGCTGATTTTTTGTCTAGAGGATTTGTCCAGAGATGTCAGTGGTGTATTAAAATCCCCTACTATGATTGTATTGATGTCAATCACTCCCTTAATATCTTCCAGGAGTGTTTTCATTTATTTAGAGGCTCCTGCATTAGGTGTGTATATGTTTACCAGAGTTATATATTCTTATGAGTTGCTTCTTTTATTATTATGCAGTGTCCTTCCTTATCTTTTGTTATAGCCTTTACTTTGAGGTCTGTTTTATCGGATATAAGTATTGCCACCCCAGCTTTTTTCTCATTTTTATTTTCCTGAAAAATGTTTTTCCAACCCTTAACTCTCAGTCTTTGCTCTGAGGTTGGGCTCTTACAGATAGCAAATATATGGGTCATGTTTTCTTAACCATTCAGCTACCCTATGTCTTTTGATTGGTCAATTTAACACATTTACATTTAATGATATTATTGACAAGATCATGTTTGTTGTCATGTTTTTCCTTAGCACTTCCATTTTTTCTTGCTTTCTCTTTCTTATTTTTATAGCAGTCCCTTTAGCATTTCTTGCATTGTTGGCTTGGTAGTAATAAACTCTCTTAGCCTTTTTTTGTCTGTGAAGATCCTGATTCCACCTTCAATTTTGAATGATAGCCTTGCTGGGAATAGTATTCTTGGGTTTAGACCCTTGTTTTGCATCACTTTACTTATTTCATTTCATTCCCTTCAGCCTGGTGTGTTTCTGTTGAGAAATCAGTTGATATTCTGATAGGAGATCCTTTGTGGGTAACTTTCTGACTCTCTCTGGCAGCCTTTAAGATTTTTACTTTATCATTAGTGTTCGCCAATTTAATTATGATGTTTCTTGATGTTGGTCTTTTGGGGTTCATTTTGTTTGGGACTCTGTGTACTTCTTGGACTTGCATATTTTTTTCCTTGCCAATATCAGGGGAATTTTCTGTCCTTATTTCTTCAAATAGGTTTTCTATTCCTTGCTTTTCTTCCACTCCTGGCATCCCAATTAAGTGTATATCATTTCATTTTGTGTTGTCCCAAAGCACCCTTAGGCTCTGGTCTTGTTTTTTAAGTCTTTTTTCCAGTTGCTGCTGTGTTTGTGTATTTTTTCCTACCTTGTCTTCGAATTCGCTGTTGCGGTCCTCAGCCTCTTCTAGTCTACTGTTTAGGCCTTCCATTGTGTTCCTTATTGCAGCTATGTTGTTCTTCATCTCCTCTTGGTTTCATTTCATGTTGGTGACATTCTCATTCAGCTCCTTATAGTTTTCATTGAGTTATGTGATATTGTTGTTGAGTTGTGTGTATTTGTCTCCCATCCGTTTAAACATCCTTAAAACTATTACTCTGAATTCTTTCTCTGAAAGGCTGCTCACTTCAATTTCATATAACTCCCTTTTTGGTGATTCCTCTTTTTCTTTCCTTTGAGGATTGCTTTTTGTGGGAACCTCTTTCCACGTCCCGAGTGGTTCAGGGTGTCTGGGTCAGGGTTCGGGTTCTAAAGGAGGCCGCACGCAAATGAAATGAGAGACTAGAAAACATTAATTTGGCGATATTGGGGGGCCAGGAGGGAGCCTTCCTCCAGTGGAAAGGATTGCCCTTTTCTCTGGCCCTTTTCTCCCTTTTATTAAGGCTTTGGGACACACCTCTAGCCTTTAGGCAGGAGATAACAGAAATTAACATGATAATCAGCTTTGATCTTTCAGAGCAATTAAGATTTGCCAGCCTTCTGGCTTCCTATTTACATCCATTTAGTGAGAACAATATTTGGTTTCTGACATCTCCCCCGTTTTCTTTTCCTCTAAAAAATCTTACACCTGCAGACTAGAAATAAATATTAAGAACAAAAAATAAGACAAGCAACAATGGCTATGCTAAGAGGTAAATGAATAAGTCTATAGTATCTTTCTTTCTGGACCAACAGTCCTTTGAGTCCCAGTTTCAATGTCCAACAGTTTTTTGAATGTACGTATTAGCAATGATATTTCAGTTCTGGATGGTGGACAAATGGTGGCAATGCAGGTCCGACCCTCTCTGGTTTGGTCCTGGGCAATCTGCATCGATGCACAGCTGCTGACTGTTAGGATGGCAAGGTGTCCTCAGCATCTTCTATCTCTGGACTGTTTCTCCTCTTGTCTTCATAGCTGGAACATTCTCTATTGTAGGAATTCACATGGTCTTGGAGCTGTTTTTCTGAAAATATATAAACATTCTCGACCAAAAGTTAATAAAGGAATTTTTTCTATAAATTTGACTTGGGATCCTTTTTATTTTTGCCCAAATGATTTTCCTTTGATTTATTTTAATACTATGTATGTTTTTCATGGGTGTCTTGCTTTTAAGTAAAAATTTTTTTAGATGTAATTTGCTTACAGGATGCTTTTTCCTTACATAATATTACTGTACTATCCCCCCACCCCTTTTTTTGTAATTATGAGGCTTTTGGAAAATTTTTATAATGCAAATATGACTGCTTTATGTTTATTGCATGTTGAGTAATTTTACCATGCAATGAACTACCAATAGAAATTTAAGTTTATACTTTAGGAACAACTGTTTTCCAGTACAATTAAATTTTCTTGAATATTCACCTATTTCAATTAACCAATTAAATTAATTTGAAAATTTAACTACTATTTTGTTATTAAATTTAATATTCTAACAACAATCTTAGTTTTATCCTATAAATATTAGTGGAAAGGATTATTTGCATTCTTCAGTAGGCCCTGAGCATTCCTGGTGATAAGTGGGATTTAGAATATAGGGCAGCTGTTAGCCAAGTCTGTCTGTTGCTGGGTCCCGATCTGAGCTGCACCAAATCTTCGTCTGTCATCTGTGTCCCGAACGGAGCTGGGCTAAGTCTCTGTCTTGTCACCTGGGTCCCGATTGGAGCTAGGCGTGGGAAGTGAAGCAGCCATGGGGAAGAAGACCTCCCTCAGAAGGGGCGAAGGTTCAAGCCCCTGCAATGTTGGCGGGTGAGGATCAACCTCTGCTGATCCCCAAGTTTTCTCCTGATGGCCCCTCTGCGACTGTGCCTGTCTTAGGTCAGGAACTACCATACGGTACCAACCCACCTTACCCGTCATTGGAAAGCAGGTCGGCATAAGGCCTAGTTCCTGGCTTAGGCGGTGGTCGGTGTAACGTATAAGTTCCAGTTGCCCGTCTCTGGCTAACCAGCCATCCTCCAGGGCCAAGCAGGTTGATGTGAGGTTCAGTTCTGTATCCTTGGTAGCCGATGCCCTTGTGGCCTCCATGCCCAGTACCTGCCTTGGGATCCCCTCGCCTGCTGGCAGGGTCCCAACACTGATCACATATCTTGGGGAACCCAGGTTTCTTATCCAGGAAGGGGCCAGCTCACACCACTGAGTGAGAGACAGATTCATGGTACCAGCCAACAGGAGGCTTCAACCTCAGCATGAACAGAAAGCTCAGGCTACAGCTGTGGGAGGGTCCTTCTTGGCAAAAAGAGCAAGAAAAGCTGATATAGAATGCTCAAGTGCCCTCTCACTGCCTTAATTCCTTTTATGTTATGTTATGTTATTTATTTATTTATTTATTTATTAAATTGCTACCAAATATTCAGAGAATTAGATTGTAAGTTTGTTTGGGATATTTGTCAAAAAAATTATAATGATATTGTAGAATAATATTATGTAAGGAAATTCTTTTGTTCTAGGCCATGGCAATTCAATTTCAAACTGGCTATCAATTTCTTTTTTGTATAGACAAGGTCTTAGTTACTTTATTAGAATACTTAATCAAATTGCTTACAAAAATATTGGCTCTTTATTTAGCTGAAAACTTTGATTTTTATTTAAAAAGCTAATTTACTAATTAAAGTAGGTATCTCAATTTTAAAGCAAAAAAAAATTAGTAAATATTTATGTCTGATTCACAAGCCACAAATATTGCCCCGCCTCTAGCTTAAGAATAGAGGTGGCTTTGAGCTTTTTGTCATTTTAAATTCTAATGTTGGAATTTTAAGAAATATTTACTTAATTTTGCCTTTCTTAGAGACTACAAGAAACAGGGGAATCAGTACACCTAAGGTTCTTACCCATGAAGGGTCAGGAATATAAGTCAAAAATACTTCCCTATGTGCCCCAGGTAATATCACCGTACAGCTGGTAAATGTTGGTATGGCAAGAAGTACGTTCTTTGATGTCTGTACCGTCCTCTTTACCATGCTCCCGGTGACATAGGACCCCAAATTCCTGTAGGAATAGCTTGCAGAGCAATATCAGGAGTCAAAGTGACTGCTATGTTGCTGTTAAGATCCAGGCCTGTGCTTCCTGGAGTTGCTCGGATGAGGGAATCCACTGTGGGCCCTGCAGGGCAGGTTTCCCTATTTATAACGGGACTGGGGGGCACCCCTCTGGCCCTTTTCCGGTGGTTGACCATATACTGTATCTTGATTTAGAGGCTGCCCATTTCTATGAAATTTTTATTTACACTGTCTGGCCCAATGGTTACCTCTCTGACATCTAGGACACTGAGAGACTGGATCTCTCAGATGCTGAGTGTTTATGCCTCTCCCTAGAGTGCTACCTTGTTTCCTTCTTAGAGGCCAAAACCTTTACAACATTTAAAATATAGTTATTAATTCTCATTTGATAAAGCTTTCCATGAAATTTCAAGTATATTAGATCAGTTAAATTTAAGAAAATGTCCTTTAAAAAGAGATAACAAGTTTCTTGTATTACTCTGGGCCCATGGAGCTTTACAAGAATCATCTCTGTTAAAGCCTTGAAATTTTAACATGGAAAAAAACATCAAATATATATATTCATATATGATTTAAAGATTATAATATTTTTTATAATTATCTTAAGATATCAATTATATTTTTAAACTGTCAGTTGGGAGTCACAGAATTAATCCTTTTATATTAGACCAATCAACAACGTATTTTGAATTCCTAATTATTAGAGAAATTTTATTTTATTTTCTCCCAAATTAATTTAGTAAATTTAGCTGAAAACCTTGATTAATAACACAAAATCTTTTCCTTTTGGTTCCTTTACGCCATTTTTCTTAAAAAATAAAGACCAGTTCTGGATTTTTCTTTTTCTGCAGCTTTTGCGGAGAGATCCCAGCTTAAAACCCTGTCTAATATGTCCAAAAAGGTGGACAATTGAGTGCATTTCTTTTTAAGCCGGGCTTCTCTCCTCACGAGTACAGAAATTCCAGACACATCTCTAAACTTTTTAAAACTTTTTCATGGCGAGAAAGGAGACTTTAGATTAGTATACTGGGAGAGTGGACTTTCATACTGGATTGCCACAGTGTCTCTCTTCCTCCACATCCTGCTTACTTCAGGGAGGAAAGCATCAGTAACAGATCTGGCCTAATTTCTTTTCATGCTTAAAAGATAAAGACAGATCTTAAATTTTTTCTTTCTTTTTCACTTTCCGAAGTAATAACTAGCACCTAATTTGGCCAAGATTAGCATTTCCCTGTGATTTCTCATATAATTTTTAAATGAAACCTTCAGTAATCCCATTGCAGAAGAGCAGGGAGCCTTGCCCTCTCCTGCCACCTTTGAATTTCTCCACACCAGAGGCGGTTTCAGCAGTGGAGTTTCACTCATTACAGATTTCAGATTCCAAATGCAAACTAAGATTTTAATTTGAACAAGAAACCACATTATTTAAGCATGCAAACCAAAAGTCTATAAGAAAGTTTACTTTATATTTATAACCGAATTCTTCCCCATTAGCCTGGCTGCAAAAGACGTTCCCACTCTACTTACAGATCGAGAGTCTGTAGTTAATTCGTGGGCTTTGCGTACATTGAATTCCCCTCACCCTTTCCTAGGTGAATCTTCCCTCACCATTTTCCTTGGTGAATTTTCCTTCCTTCGCTCTTAGGCGAATAATACCTTCTCCTCCAGATGTCCCGCTGTCAGGTGCCAGATGTGAGCACCTCTTTCCACATCCTGCGTGGTTCAGGGTTCCCGGGTCAGGGTTCGGGTTCTGAAGAAGGCCGCACGCAAACGAAATGAGAGACTAGAAAACATTAATTTGGAGTTATTGGGGGGCCAGGCAGGAGCCTTCCTCTAGTGGAAAGGACTGCCCTTTTCTCTGGCCTTTTTCTCCCTTTTATTAAGGTTTTGGGACACACCACTAGCCTTTAGGCAGGAGATAACAGAAATTAACATGATAATCAGCTTTGATCTTTCAGAGCAATTAAGGTTGGCCAGCCTTCTGGCTTCCTATTTACATCCATTTAGTGAGAACAATATTTGGTTTTTGACAGCTCTTATGTTTTCCCATGGTTTCCTGTAATCTTTTAATTGTAGATCCAACTGCTTTTCTACCCAAGTATTTTTGTGTGGGGATGGTACTACTAGTGTATTCTCTCAGTTCTCCTATGTTTGTTAATCTATTGTAGTTTCCTACTTGAGCTATTTGGGTTCTCTTGATGTAGATCTGTGAGTCTGAGAAGCGCAATTGTGGTTTCTAGAAGTTGGCAGCCATGGAATGGAGTGTTCCTATTTTTGCTGTTTTGTACCTTTAATTGAGATCACACGTGCCCAGCAGGGATACACAGTGGCATCAAGGACTCTTTTGGAGTGATGTGTTTCAGGGGGCCTATACCCTGGAGACACGTGACTGTGGTGCCCAGAGTTAAAAATCACACCCATGGGGGCTCCTAGTGGCTCCCAGGCACTGCCCAGGGAGTGGCAACAGGACTCTGGCTGGAGTGGCTGTTGGGTCACCGGGCAGCTCCAAGGCCTGTTTGGCTGGTGGTATTGTTGAGTTCCCAAAGAAAGGCCATTTTCCCCTTCAAGATGGTGTGGGCTCTGTGCCCGAGTCCCGCAATCTGGGGAGTGCCAGGCATCATGGCAGTCTCTCTTTGTCCAAGAGAGCCTGGATTGCCAGCCCCCACTGCTCCTGTGAGATTCAACTGTCCCTCACTCAATCACACATCCACCACATACACCCATACACTCTCCTTTTGTCCCCTCACTCACTTCCTCCCCCTCATCTCTGTCCTGCCAGCCACCATTTTCCTCCCTCGGATCTGACCGCTTTTTCTTTATAACTATAATTTATTTCTTCTTCTTTTTTTTTTATTAAAGTAACTAGGTCCAAAGTCTTATGCTCTACCACATTTAAAGACTGAATCACTTTATCCCCTCTCTTGCCCATCCTCACCAGTTTTTATCTTAAGCACATATATATTCTTTAAACCCAAATTTTAAGAAGATTTTAAAAAGCTATATAACATTACCTGGTCCTATTTTGATTTCAGTTTCTCCTAGATAGGTTTTAAAGCTCTACTTCCTCACATTATTCTTTCACTAGAGGCCCAGTGCATCAAATTAGTGCATGGGTTTGGGGTGAGGGTGGGAAATCCCTTAGCCAACCTGTGCCCAACCAGGGGAAACTCTTGCATTGAGTATCTGCCTCCTGGTGGTCAGTGCACATCCTAGTGACCTGTCTTTCCACCAGTCATTCCACCATTCAGTTGATTTTCATACAGTGGTACCTCGAGATACGAGTGCCCTAACATACGAGATTTTTGAGATATGAGCCGTGAAGCAAGCGATTTTTGCTTTGAAATACGAGCAACATTTGAGATAGGAGTAATCACGCGGATCGGCGGCTGCACACGACCCACCAGTTTATCGCGACTGGAGCATCTCATAGTTTTCAATGCCTCAAGGTTACGGAAGGAATTAAACTCATATCTCGAGGTACCACTGTATTAGGTTTTTATTAAATAGGATCCCTTCCCTGTAAACATGTAAAATTGATCCCTTCATCCTCTGTGTTCAACTTTAATAAATCGTATGTGTTTTGCATATCAAATTTCTGACTTTGCATTTTTTGTGTGACTCTATTCAAAATTCTCTGGCATGATTTCTTATATTTTTATCCCCTACCTCCCATTTTTCTCAGTCAGAGAAATGTCAACACAAAGGTGTGTATCATGAATGCAACCTGTTTATTACTTTATCTTTTTCATCTTTTAAATGTGAAATGCATTTTCCTGAAAGAGAGCTTTCAATCCATAATCAGAGTAGAAGCTAAATGGGTTCCCTAACCTCTCTTCTCTTGTCACATTTACTTCTCTCTTCAACCACCCATTCACACTGGAAAACAGCATTTTAGCATCTCAGACATCATTGAGCATGCCTTTGTATTTTCTTAAAAAGGACATAATTATTTGCTTGATCAAGCATAACAAACAACCTATTTATGTTCTCCATTAGAAAACTGAGCTTTCCTATCAGATAATTGAATAGCTATATTTTTATGTTTTGGCCTTAAAAGCCTTCCAACTCCATATCTTTCTGTTTTGACCCATAGAATTTTGGCACTATTTCAAGTGTATATAAAATGTGCTTGTGAAATCTTTTATATACACTCAAAATAGTGCCAAAGGGATTTCCCACCCCTACCCCCAACCCATGCACTAATTTGATGCACTGGGCCTCTAGTGAAAGAATAATGTGAGGAAGTAGAGCTTTAAAACCTATCTAGGAGAAACAGTGAAATCAAAATAGGATCAGGTGATGTTATATGGCTTTTTAAAATCTCCTGAATAGGAGTGTAGAGCTGAAACTCCTAGCAAGGTGTGTCTTTACTTTCATCAAAGCTCAAAAGGTAGGGGGATAGGATGGGGGAAGGAAATTAATCAATTATGTATATGCATAAGCCAAAAACAGACAATAGTGCTATAAAGGTCTGGATGTGGGACAGGCAGTCAGTGGGGGTTAGGGAAAGGAGACCCCTATAGTTATTTTAACATAAAGATAAAACATAAAAAAATTGCAAACCCAGCCAGCCCGAACTCAAACATAGTTTCCAAGTCTTCAACACCTGAAAGTACTTCTTTGTTTTAAATTTTTATCCTCAGGAATTTTTTTACATCACAATATTAATGTAGTAATTCCAAAAATAGGCAATGTCTAAGCACTTAGTCTTTTAACTCATGAAAACCTTAGAACATCTTGTATGGTAGGTACTATTGAAACAGGAATTTTAGGGGAATATAAGCAGGTTTAGGAAATTTTTAGAATTGGGGTCTATAGAAAAAATACAGGACTACAAACTGGGAGAAGGTACATCTCCATAACACAGGGAAGCTGGCAACAGTTATATTTACATAAGACAAGGGAACTGGGAGTAGCCAAGAGGTCTATATTTACAAAATAAAGTAGGAATAAAGCCAAGAAGGAATAGAAATATAATGAGGGAGGAGGGCCTGGGAAGTTACTATAGTGACCAATTGAAAAGGGAATATTGACCAATCAGAGGGGTATCAGGACACAGGAACAGCAGCCTTTATAAATCATGGAAACAGGAAGTCAGAAGGACTCCTTCCCCCTCCCCACGTGGGAGTCTGTACTTATTCTTCAATAACTCTCCACCTTTGTTATATCATCTTATGTTTGTGTATTTATTCTTCGATTCCAGCTGACAAAGAATCCAGAACAACATGAGGTCCAGTCCAAAAATTCTGTATCACTATTTTTATTTTATGGATAAAGAAACCACAACACAGATGAGTGTTTGAGCTCTTCTAGTGTGAATAGCTAGTAAATGACAAAAGACATCTGAATAATGAGCTGTGTACTTCCTGTTAAATCTTGTGTATATAGTAAAAATTTCTTAAAATTTTTGTAAATGTAAATAACTCTCAATTCCAGGAACCTGCAACATAATTTCTTTGGATTTTATTTGTTGAAAAGAATGAAAATCTTTTATTTATTAGGGAATTTATCTATAATAATAAAAGTGTAATATGCAAATCGACCAAACAACCTAACAGCAGAATAACCATCAGGATGACCTTCCAGACAACCACACCATGACATGCATTAGTGCAGGCCAAGGCGAATGTGATGTGATTGGTCAGGAGGCCCCAACATTGCCTCATGATAACCCCAAAAAGAGAGGCCCAGGACACCCTCTGCACAGCCATAGATCATGGAGCCCTGGCTTGGTGGGCGGGGCCTCTCTCTGCTGTGCAATCTATCACGGAGCCCTGTGATCCATCACCTCAGAGAGGAAAGCCCAGGCTACCTGGCTGGCAGCATTGTGGTGGGTGGGCAGGATCTCTCTGTGCAGCCATCAATCGTGGAGCCCTGTGATTGATCACTCCACAGGAGGAAGCCCAGGCCACTGGCCAGCAATGCTGTGGTGGGTGTGCGAGATGGCCAGCAATTGCCGTGCAGAGGAAGGCCCAGGCCAGCCAAGTGGTCGCACCTCACAGCTATTGCCTGCATAGGGAGGTGACCGGTGGCAGGGGAAAGCGGACATTATCACACAGATGGCAAGCAGTGGCAGCGGTGGGAGTGGGTTAGTTGCTGGCAACCAGGGGAAGGAAAGCCCCAATAGGCCCTGATCACTAGCCAGCCTAGGAACCCTACCTGAGGGGGTTTCAGAGTGAGAGAGAGTGTGGCTGGCTGAATTCTGTGCAACAGGCCTCTAGTTTCTATATAAAATCAATAAAAATAGAAAAATAAAATATAAAAATATTAAATATTTAAATATTAACTTAAAATTTGTGTAAAAATGAACAAAATACTGCTTAGGATTTTTAAACATGAGAAAATAAATGGAGCAATAAACTAGGATTATTATTAATTAAAAAACTTAAATTAAGATTATTCATTGCATTTATATATAAATTCAATGAAATCCTAATCATCATCCAACAGGTATTTTTCCCCATAGAAATTGACAAGATGGTTCTAAACATATAAATGGACTAGAAATAGTCCCAGACTTTTTAAATAAAAGAACAAAGTTGAAAGATTATGCTTCCTAACTTTATGATCATTATAAAGCTATCTATAACAATAAAAGGGAAATATGCTAATTCAACCTGACATCATTCTGGTCATCATTCCAGATGTTTTTCCAGACTAAGCTGGGGCCGGAGGGAAGCCCAGGTCCTGGGTGCATGCTGGCAGCTGAAGCAAAGCCCAAGTCCTGGGTACCAGAGGGAAGCTGGTGCCAGCAGGCAGGGGAAGGAAGGCCTACGCTTGCACAAATTTCATGCATCAGTCTTCTAGTTATTAAAAATTAAGACAGACTGGTATTGGCATAAAGATTACATCATTGAAATAGAGTTTTCAGAAAGAGATTCACATTTATATGATTTATTTTTTTTTATTTTAAATGGCACAAATAATTCAATTAAAACACAAGATTTTTAAACAGATTGTGCTTGCAGCCATAGAAAATTCTCAAGAACATATTGATCACAAGTAGTCAAATAGGAAAGAACACAACCTTTATTATTTCATTTATAGAAACAGTTAAAATTTAAAATATATTTGTGTTGATTTGGGAGAGGAAAAGAAAGGTAGAGAGAGATAATAACATCATTGATGAGAGAGCATCCTTGGTAGGCTACTTTCTGCAGGCTCCCTACTGGGAATCGAACCTGAAACCCATACAAGTGTTTTGACCTAAAGTCAAACTGTGATCTCTTGGCTCCTAGGTCAATGCTCAACCACTGAGTCACACCAGTCAGAATCTTACCTAATAATAGAGAAACATGTAAATTGACCATACTTCAGCTATGCCAATCATAGTGAATATGCAAATTAACCCAACAAAGATAGAGTTTAATTTGCATACATACCTGGGTCCTGGGAACCTCCTCCACACCCAGATCACTCCCAGCCACCCATTGGGGGTCAAGCTTGGGATCAGAGGGGTGGGAAAGGCAGTAGGGTAGGGTGTGTGGTTCCCAAGACTAAAGCCTGGGGCTTGGGAAGGGGCTGAGCCTGGGACCACAGGCCATCTGGAAGTCAGTGCTAGGGTGCCCAGTTGCAGCCTAGCTACTCAGCACTGACTGCTCAGGTGGCTGAGACCCAGAAAGTGAGTCAGGGTCTGATCTGCAGCCTCAGTGGAAGCTGTTGATCAATGTACTTACCTCTCTCTTTCTTTCCCTCTTTCTTTCTGATCTTCACCAGCAGCCAGGCTTTTCTTTCTCTGCTGTTAATCCCCACCTCTTTGACCAGGCCCAGTGATAGGCCTGGATATGCTAACTGGCATAGAAACCAACCAATCAGAACCAAAGGTGGGTGCTGTGGGGAACCAATATCTTTCTAGGAGGAGGAGCTTCTGACACTGACTAGCATAGGAACTGACCAATGAGAACCAAAGGTGGATGCTATGGAGAGCCAATGGCCGCCTAAAAGGCATAGCTTCTGATGCTGACTGGCATAGGAACCAACCAATCAGAATCAAAGGTTGGTGCTATTGGGAGACAATAGCTATCTAGGAGGCAGAGCTTTTGACACTGACTGGCATAGGACCTGACCATTGAGAACCAAATCTTGGTGCTGTGGGGAGCCAATGGCTGCCTAAGAGGTGAAGTTTTGACACTGGCATAGGAATCGACCAATCAGAACTACTTTAGCCAGCGGAGGAGAGCTGTTGGGGACGACATCAGGCCTACAGGCGAGGGCAGAAAGGGGTGATTAAGCCAGCAGGCAGAAGCAGTTAGGTGTGATCAGGCAGGTGAGCAGTTAGGAGCCAGTGGTCCCCAAGGATTGGGTCTAAAATGGCAGTCAGACATCCCTTAAGGGGTCCCCAGTTGGAGAAGCTGCAGCCTGAGTTGAGGGAATCCTCCCTTCATTCACAAATTTCATGCACCAGGCCTCTAGTTTTTTATACAAAATTTTAGAGAAAGTTAATTTAACTCATACTGATTGGAAACAGAGGAACAGCAAAGTTATGGATATAATAGAAATTTTCTAAATTTTGACTGTGATAGTGGTTACTCGAGTGAATACATTTAATTGCATGCATTTCCATAACCATGTCAGAAAATTGTTCATGCACATTTTGGGGGAGACTGTTCACCTTTTGTGCAGTAATTGTCTGCATTTTAAGGAAATGGTACTCAGAGTGATTATTCTAATCTGGTGAATATTTCCTTGACTAGCTTTCCTTTCACTTTTGAAGTTTAATAGGTTGCCAATACCTATTACTAATTTTAAGGTATTGCAATTTGGCATTTTTGCTGTTTATTCTCACATACACTTGAAGAGAAAACATTGCTAAATAGCTGTCATCCACACTTGGGTGTAGTCATCTTCTCTCAAATCCAAAGTTATTCTTTGTATTTATATAGACAAAGACTCTTGATTCCATTGCTTCATTCATCTGGAACCTTGAAAGCAACCTGTTATTCATGCCTTAAGTTCATTTTGCATTCCTTTTGTAAGTTTGTATAACTATAGCTCTTACATACAATATCTACACACATTTCTCTTTATCGGAAGCCTTGCTGTGTTCCTGTTTTTTACGCATTTTGATTTTTGAACTACCTCTACATATTCTCTATAGTTGAATAACAAATTATAATTGTTATATTCTACTTTGCCTAAATAGAAAGGTCCTGGAGACTTTAAAATCAAATCTAAAACTAAACCCCCCCCCAGTAGAAAAATAGACAGACAGACAAGTTACAATAAACATGAAAGGATTTAACCTCATAGATAATAAAAGGGATGCAAATTAAAACAGTAAGATGTCATAATTGCCTATTCTCAGGAAAAAATAAAAACATACATTGTTTTTTAAAGCTGCAGGAGGCTGCTGGTAGAATTATAAATTTCTTTCTGAAAGAAAATAGATATTCTTTAAAAACTTTAAAGAATTATCTTAGCTCAGAAATTGTACATATAGTGGTTTATTCTAAGTAGTCAGCAAAGGCACAAACATATAGGCACAAACATGTTTATCACAACATTTATTAAATGGTAATAATAACTACCTTTCTAATAAGGAAATGATTGATGGTGCATGACATAAATAATGAATATCCATAGATGTAATGAGTTTTGTTTTGAAATGCACATGTATTTAGAGAAAACAATCTAAAAGAAATACACTAAAATGTTAATCACCAATATCTAGGTTGTGAGATTAAGAATATGTTTATTTTTTGTTATTTTCTGTATTTTGCCAAAAGTCCACATGTGACTTCAGGCATTTGATTAACTCTGTATTTCATGGGCCCATTTTATACCTTTCAATTTCTTTGCAATATGTCTGCATTTGTTATCAATGCATTCAGTCACACTATTGTCTGGTATATTACTTAAGAGGAAAAAACGTCACCATATGATTTTCCCACAATTTTCTGTGACTCAATTGTCCCAAAGGTAAACTTAAACTGCTTACATGGTGCATCAGTCCCTTCAAATTCTAGCTCTAATTTACCTCATCTTCAGTCACTGCTTTAATATTCCTATAGTTATAGTTTAGTCCCAGAAATCTTCTATTGATCAACTTATTGTGCTCTTTCCTAATATATACATATATCAAATCATTATGTTCTACATTTTAACTTAATATAATTTTATACATCAATTATATCTCAGTAAAACTTAATTGTTAATCATACATTAGTTAGTAATTAGCAGAATTAAATAGAGTCCTTAACGTCCTCGGATCTGAATTATTTACTTTTTTTTTCTGCTTCTTAGGCTTTTATTGTCACAACAGCTTGAAGTAAAATTAAGTATTAGATATAATCAGAAGGGTAAGTATTCTTGAGAAAGTATATGCTTCTACAAGGTCGGGTTTTTAAAGAATAAACAGAGATTCTAGCAAAAACACCCTGGAATATCAGACATGTTTGGAATAGTCAAGGTAGGGACTGCCACCTTCAGCAATTTCCCCCAAAGACCCCCGACCTTCTGGAGAATTCTCCTTACAGACATTCCAACAGAGTATCGAGCTTCCCCACATTTATTTTCTTCTTAATTTCCATTGCCCTGGGAGCTATATCAGTAAAAATATTGCTGTGACAAATGTCTGCTCTTTTGTTGCCTATAGATTCCTCTAAGATATTTTATCAGTTCCTATCTTAGGTTTAAGTCCTTTATGAACTTTGAATTTATTTTTGTGTATGGTGTAAGTTGGTGTTCTAGTTTCTTTCTTTTTTTTTTTTTTGCATGTATCTATCCAATTTTCCCAACACCATTTATTGAAGAGACTGTCTTGACTCCATTGTATGCTCTTGTCTCCTTTGTCAAATATTAATTGCGCATAATGGTGTGAGTCAATGTCTGGGTTCTCTGTTCAGTTCCATTAGTCTATATGTCTGTTCTTGTGCCAGTACCAGGCAGTTGTGAGAACAATGGCTTTGTAGTATAGCTTAATATCTGCTATTATGATCCCTCCAACTTTGTTCTTCTTTCTCAAGATTGCTTCAGCTACTCAGGATCTTTTTTAAATTTTTATTCCAGATGAATTTTTAGAGAGTTTATTCTGGGTCTTTGAAATATGCTGTTGGTAATTTAATGGAGATTGCATTGATGGTTATTTTATTTATTTATTTATTTATTTATTTATTTTTAGTAATTTTATACATATCTCCCCATTGCCCCCCCTCCCTCCCAGGCATAACCCAACCCCCCACTGTCCATGTTCACTGGTTATGCTTATATGCATGCATACAAGTCCTTTGATTGATCTCTTATCTACCTCACCTAACTTTAATCTTCCTGCTGTAATTTCACAGTCTGTTTGAAGCTTTACTGCCTCTGTATCTATCCTTTTTGTTCATCAGTTTATAATGTTGCTTATTATCCACAAAATGAGTGAGATCATGTGATGGTTCTCCTTAATTTACTGGCTTATTTCACTAAGCATAAGGCTCTCCAGTTCCAACCAGATTGCTGCAAATGGTAAGAATTCCTTCTTTTTAATGGCAGCATAGAATTCCATTGTGTAGATGTACCACAGTTTTCTGATCCACTCATCTGCTGACGGGCACCTAGGCTGTTTCCAAATTGTAGCTATTGTAAATTGTGCTGCTATAAACATAGGGGTGCATAAATCCTTTCTGATTGGTGTTTGTGATTTCTTAGGATAAATTCCTAAGAGTGGGATTGCTGGGTCAAATGGGAGATCCATTTTTAGTTTTTTGAGGAAACTCCATACTGCTCTCCACAGTAGCTGCACCAGTCTGCATTCCCACCAACAGTGCACAAGGGTTCCTTTTTCTCCACATCCTCGCCAACACTTGTCGTTTATTGATTTGTTGATGATTGCCATTCTAACAGGTGTAAGATGGTATCACATTGTCGTTTTGATTTGCATCTCTCGGATGATTAGTGACTTTTAACATGTTTTCATGTGTCTCTTGGCCTTTCTTCTGTCGTCTTTCGAAAAGGTTCTATTTAGTTCTGTTGCCCATTTTTTTATTGGATCGTTTATCTTCCTTTTATTAAGTTGTATAAGTTGGCTGTAGATTTTGGAGATTAAAACTTTATCAGTGATAACATTTGCAAATATGTTCTCCCATGCATTGATCTTTCTTGTTGTTTTGTTGATGGTTTCTTTTGCTGTGCAAAAGCTTTTTATTTTGATGTAGTCCCATTTCTTTATTTTTTCTTTAGCTTCAATTGCCTTTGGAGCAGTATCAGTGAAGAAGTTCTTTCGGCATATATCTGAGATTGTACTGCCTGTGGATTCCTCTAGTATTTTTTGGTTTCCCTTCTAATGTTTAAGTCCTGTATCCATTTTGAGTTTATTTTTGTATTTGGTGTAAGTTGGTGGTCCAGTTTCATTTTTTTGCATGTATCTGTCCAATTTTCCCAACACCATTTATTGAAGAGGCTATCTTGGCTCCAATGAATGTTCATGCCTCCTTTGTCAAATATTAGTTGAGCATAGTGGTTTGGGTGGATATCTGGGTTCTCTATTGTATTCCATTGGTCTATATGTCTGTTCTTGTGCCAGTACCAGGCTGTTTTGAGAACAGTTGCTTTGTAGTATAGCTTGAAATATGGTATTGAGATTCCACCTACTTTATTCTTCTTTCTCAGAATTGCTGTAGCGTATTCATAGTCTTTTTTGTTCCAGATGAATCTATGAAGAATTCTTTGTAGGTCTGTGAAATATGTCCTCGGTATTTTAATGGGTAGTACTTTGAATCTATAGAATGCTTTGGGTAGAATGGACATTTTAATGATGTTGATTCTCCCAATCCATGAGCATGGTATGCTTTTCCATATGTTAACATCTTCCTCTATCTCTTTTTTCAGTGTCCTGTAGTTTTCTGCATAAAGGTCTTTTACCTCTTTAGTTAGGTTTATTCCTAGGTATCTTAATTTTTTTGGTGCGATGGTAAATGGGATTGCTTTTTTAGTCTATCTTTCTGTAATTTCACTATTAGTGTATAGAAATGCCACAGACTTCTTACCATTAATTTTGTATCCTGCTACCTTGCCAAATTCATTAATTAAGTTGATTAGTTTTGGAATGGAGTCCTTTGGGTTTTTTATGTACAATATCATGTCATCTGCAAATAAGGACAGCTTTACTTCTTCTTTTCCAATTTGGATGCCTTTTATTTCTTCTTCTTGTCTAATTGCAATGGCTAATACTTCCAGTACTATGTCGAACAGGAAAGATGAAAGTGGGCATCTCTGTCTTGTTCCTGTTCTTAGGGGAAATGGTTTTAGTTTTTGCCCATTGAGTATGATGTTAACTATGGGTTTATCATATATGGCTGTTATGATGTCGAGGTATGCTCCTTCTATTCCCACTTTGCTGAGAGTTTTTATCAAGAAAGGGAGTTGGATTTTGTCAAATGCTTTTTCTGCATCAATTGATATGACTATGTGATTTTTATCTTTCAGTTTGTTTATGTGATGTATCACGTTTATTGATTTGTGGATATTGTACCATCCCTGCATTCCTGGGATGAATCCTACTTGGTCATGGTGTATGATCTTTCTGATGTACTGCTGCATCTGATTTCCTAGAATTTCGTTGAGAATTTTGGCACCTATGTTCATGAGAGATATTGGCCTATAATTCCCTTTCATTGTGTTGTCTTTATCTGGTTTTGGTATTAGGGTGATGCTGGCTTCATAGAAGGTGTTTGGAAGTGTTCCTTCTTCCTGAATGTTTTTGAATGGTCTGAGGAGGATAGGTTTTAATTCTTCCTTGAATGGTTGGTAAAACTCTCCTGTGTAGCCATTTGTCCCTGGCTTTTATTTGCTGGAAGTTTTTTGATGACTGCGTCAATTTCTTCCATAGTTATTGGACTATTGAGATGTTTAGATTCCTCCTCATTGAGTTTTGGAAGGTTATATTTTTCTAGGAAAATGTCCATTTCTTGCAGGTTGTCCAATTTGTTGGAATAGAGTTGTTCATAGTATTTTTTAACAATCCTTTGTATTTCCACAGGGTCTGTTGTTATTTCTCCTCTTTCATTTCTGATTTTGTTTATTTGGGTCTTCTCTCTTTGCTTCTTGGTGAGCCTGGCTAGAGGTCCATCAATCTTGTTTATCCTTTCAAAGAACCAGCTCTTGGTTTTGTTGATCTTTTGAATTGCTTCTTTGGTCTCCAAGTTGTTCATTTCAGCTCGGATCCTCACTATTTCCTTCCTTCTGCTTACACTGGGCTTTTCTTGTTGCACTCTTTCTAGCTCTTTGAGTTGTAGAGTTAGGTAATTTATTACCATTGTTTCCTGTTTTTGCAGTAGGATTGTAGGGTTATGAACTTCCCTCTCAGGATTGCTTTCACTGTGTCCCATAAATTTTGTATTGTTGTGTTGTCATTGTCATTTGTTGCCATGATGTTTTTTATTTCTTCCTTGATCTCTCTGGTTACCCAGTCATTGTTTAATAGCATGCTGTTTAGTCTCCATGTGTTTGATTTCTTTCTATTGTTTTTATTACAGTTGATTTCTATTTTTATGCCACTGTGGTCTGAGAAGATGCTTGAAATGATTTCTATATTCTTGAATTTTAAGAGAGTTTTCTTATGACCCAACATATGATCTATCTTTGAAAATGACCCATGTGCACTGGAGAAGAATGTATATTCTGTGGTTGGGGTGAAATATTCTGAAGATGTCAATTAATACCATCTGTTCTAGTGTGTCATTTAGGATTGATGTTTCTTTGCTGATTTTTTGTTTAGAGGACTTGTCCAATGGTGACAGTGGGGTATTAAAGTCTCCTACTATGATTGTATTGCTGTCAATCTCTCCCTTAATATCCTCCAAGAGTTTTTTTTTTAATGTATTTAGGTGCTCCTACATTGGGTGCATATATGTTCATGAGAGATATTTCTTCTTGTTGGATTGTTCCCTTTAGTATTATGAAGTGGCCTTCTTTATCTCTTGTTATGTCCTTTACTTTGAGATCTAATTTGTTAGATATAAGTATTGCAACCACAGCTTTTTTTTTTCAATTCCATTTGCTTGAAATACCATGTTCCATCCCTTCACCTTCAATCAGTGTGCATCTCTTTTCCTGAGGTGGGTTTCTTGCAGACAGCAGATATATGGATCATGTTTTCTTATCCAATCAGTTACCCTATGTCTCTTGATTGGAGCATTTAATCCATTTACATTTAAAGTTATTATTGATAAGTACTTATCTGTTGCCATTTGTAGTCCTTACCCCTAAGTTCCTTCTTTGCTTCCTCTTTATTTTTATTACAGTAGACCCTTTAACATTTCTTGCATTGCTGGTTTGGTTGTAATATATTCCCTTAGTCCTTTTTTGTCTGTGAAGCTTCTGATTTCACCTTCAATTTTGATTGAGAGTCTTGCAGGTACAGTATTCTTGTATTCAGACCCTTCCTTTGCATGACTTTGTATATTTCATTCCTGCCCTTCTGGTCTGATGAGTTTCTGTTGATAAATCAGTAGCTAGTCTTATGGAGGTTCCTTTGTAGGTAACTTTCTGTTTCTCTCTGGCCGCTTTTCAGATTCTTGCTTTGTCGTTGCTGTTTGCCAATTTAATTATAATGTGCCTAGGTGTTGTTTGTTGGGATTAATTTTGCTTGGGACTCTGTGAGCTTCTTGGATTTGTGTGGGTTTTTTCTTTCCTATATTGGGGAAATTTTCTGTCATTATCTCTTCAAACAGGTTCTCTATTCCTTGTTCAGTTTCCACTCTTTCTGGAACCCCAATTATGCAGATGTTGTTTTGTTTCATGTTATCCCAAAGTTCCCTTAGGCTCTCCTCTTGCTTTTTAACTTTTTTTTCTAGAAGCTGCTGTACTTGGGTATTTTTCCTACTATGTCTTCTAGCTCACTGATGCAGTCCTCTGCTTCTTCTAGTCTACTGTTGATGCTTTCTATTGAGTTCTTTATAACAGTGATGTCATTTTTCATTTCTTCCTGATTATTCTGCATTTCTTTAGGTTCTTCTGCATTTCTTCCTGCTTCTTATGCATTTCTCCTTGCTGCTTCTGCATTTCTTCTTGCTTCTTCTTCATTTCCTCTTGGCTCTTACTCACATTGTTGATTTTGTCTTCAATTCTTTTCATCTACCTTATGATCATTTCTCTGAACTCTTTCTCTGGCAGGCTTATTTCTGTTTCTATTTCTTTTACTTCCTTTTCTGGTGATACCTGCCTATCTGTCATATGCAGGCTGTTTCTTCTTCTGCCCATGGTTTTTCTTCTCTGGGTGTCTGGTTATGTAGTTCTCTCTCCTGTGTTGATTCAAAGGCACAAACTACAACACGACTCAGTACAGCACACACGGCACTGAATAGAAATGTATTCACGATGTTAATAATCACCAAAAATGACCACCAATGAAAGAGAAATAAGGGGTAAGTAGAAAAAGAGGAATAGGAAATTGTGGGGAAAAGAAAGGAAAAAAGTGCCAAAATCAAATTGGGAGAGGGAGGAAAAAAAAATAAATGAACTAAAAATATAATAAAATAAAATTTAAAAAAAGGAGAAGAAGAAAAAGAAAAGAGAAAGAGAAACAAAGTCAGAGAGGAAAGAAAGCAGATAAGAGAGAAAAGGGAAACAAAATATAGATGTCAGGAGAACACTCCAATAGAACAGTCACTAATCCCAATAAAGGCCAGCAACCAATACCTAGGGATTAATACAAACGCAGATAACAACTGGTATCAAGGGAGGCAAGGGAGAAGAGAGGTAAAAAACAAAGCAAGCAAAAAGCAAAATAAAACAAATAGAATATGCTAAAACAATCTCATGAAAAAGTTCAAAAAATCGATATAATCACTGTTCAGGCCAATGGTAACAAAAGGACATAGAGAAAAAACAACTTTTTGGCTGGTGAAGACAAGAGGAGAGAGGTTTGTATGGACTTGTAGTAGGGGATTTGAAATTAGATATATAAGTGGGGTGAAATTTTAACCAGGTAAAGAGAAAGAATAGGGGGAAACTAAAGTTGGAAAAGAGAAAGAGAAAAAAGACAACAAAATGGGGAAAGTTAGGAGGAAAGTGTTGGCATAAAGGTAGAGTTGAGTTGGAGTAAAATTATGCTAAAGGAAAGATGAAGATAGAATGTCCAAAAAGGTAAAGTACTAGTAGTAATTAATAGTACTAGTTGAAAACAAAA
The DNA here is from genome assembly GCA_011751065.1 of Lasiurus cinereus. Classification (NCBI taxonomy): domain Eukaryota; kingdom Metazoa; phylum Chordata; class Mammalia; order Chiroptera; family Vespertilionidae; genus Lasiurus; species Lasiurus cinereus. The sequence goes on along the minus strand of JAAGEH010000393.1, from coordinate 42,578,262 downwards.
ATGTAATAATCAAAAAGGTAAAATCAATTGAGACAGAAAGAAAAAAATAGTCTTTTAATTGAAATATTTAAAAATGAAAAAAAAAAAAGAAAAAAGTAAAAAGAAAAAAAAATAGAGTGGTCCTTCACTTCCACTATTGTTCTGCTTGGCACTCCTGTTTCCCAGTAAGGAAGGTATTGCGGTTCCCTGTGTTGCACTGTTGTTATTTTAATCTCTTTATTCTTTTGTGGTTATGCAAGAGTCAATTTGTGTGTCATCCACTGGGTGGCAGTGTTTTGGAATTGATTTCTGAGACAAAGCACAGGAACTCTCTAGGCTGTGCTCAGATCCTGCTACTCTGTGGTTCTCAAAGCCGGTTTGTGGGAATTTTGCAGCCGGGACACTGTAATAACTCCCAGGCTGTCCCTCTGCCTCAGATAAAAAACGAATCGTTTTCTAGAGATCCCCTCTGTCAACAGCTGGGAGAGTTTGCTTCCACACTTAGGGATCACGACCAGCCCACCTCTGCAGACCTCTAAAGAGGCAGCTTTCCTGCAGCCTGGCTCCCATAGTGTGAGCATCTCTGTTCTGAGGGGCAGGAGACCTCACCTTATCCCAGGCAAAATCTGACCTTTCCGTGTGCCTTGTGGATCTCTGAATCCGCCTTGTGTCTGTGCCGATTGGAGAGCGGTGTTCTGGGTCTCCTGCTGTTCGGTGGGTGTTTCAGCCAGCCACAGCTTTCAGGCTGCCGCAGACATCCACCTTCCTCTGCAAGATGGCGAGGTCTCTGCGTGTACGCTGGCGGCTCTGGCCGACAAAACTCCGTGGCAGTGGGGCTGCCTGGCCAGGAGAGCCTCTTCCAGCAGTTCCCCGCCTTCTCCTGGAGGATAACTGACTGCTAACTTGCCAACAAACACTCCCTGCACGACTCTCAGCTGCTCTCTCTCCTTCTGCCCAGCGACAAAGCTCCAGACACGTCCTTCTATTCTGCCGCCATTTTTCCTGAATTATTTTCTTAAACCCATCTGTCTTTGCAGAGGTATTTCATGGCATTACCTGGTTTAAAAGATAAAAAAAAAAGGTTGTGAATGAGGTTTGTAAAGTCTAAAGCCATGAATTATTACTTTAGAAAACAAATCACACAAAAAAAACACATGAACTGCCTTTGAAGCTAGCTGTTACTCATAATAATCATACTAGATTACACTTGGTTGATATTTATAAAAGTTATATAAAATAGAGTTCTATTTTAACTCTCATAGCTTAATGATTGAAATGTATTTTTTCTTGTTCTGACTAAAGATAAGATAAAATATACTTCTTAGTTTTATTGAGAAAAGTATATCCTTCTTAGCTTTTGTAAAATATCCTATGATTTCTAGAAAGGTAATTACTAAAACAAAATGGATCAATTTGCCAAAAATTAAATGAAGCAACACATAATATAAACCATCCAAGCAGAATGATATTTTGCCTGCCTAAATGCCTCCTAACATTTTCATTGGTTAAAGAATTACTTTTTACTTCATGAATTAAAGTTGCTTAGTGCTTCAGTTAAACCAGCAGCTGCATCTTCTTTCTGAAGTAACTTGCTGAAAATTATATAAAAGCAGTATTTGAAAGTAGTTTACATATGCACTTGTAAAGTATTGGGAAGTTTTAGATAAAAAGGTTGGCATTTTATATGTATTCTTAAAATACTATGCATTATACACAATGTTTCTTGTCAACAACATGTTTAAAAATTTTCAGTGAAAACATTTTTGTAAGAAAAAAGTCACTTAATTACTACATAAATATTTTCTTAAAAAAAAAAGAATTGATCCCTTTCAATAATCTGAAATCCTGTTCTTTTCTCCCCAAAATTAACACCATTTTGGTTTGATGAGATCCTTAAAAAACATCTCATATATCGACTGAATGTAAAACATATCTGGAGGCTTGATAAGCCAGGCCCCAGAAGATTCTCTGACACTTTTGAGTCTCTGGAGCAAATTGCTGGAACTTGGACTAGACTTTGGCCAGCATTTGCCTGTTCTGATAATTTTCTTTCGTTAATTTGAGCTTTCTCTCAGTCAAAATGGCGGTTATTCCAGTTCTTAAGCCCCTTTCTCATAGAAGGTGGTCTCTATGGTCTCGTTTACTAGTATATGGAAAGAACTGCTTTTCTCCAATTTCTTGCCCATGTCTTCTGCCATCTTCCTATACAAGTCACAAATCTGATATGTAGAGTTCAAGTATTTAGACACATTGAGAAGCAGTTTATTCATTACTAAGCAGTGCATTTCTTCCTGAAACTGTTTTTTTTCTCAAGTGGCCTTAAGTAATCTTGCTATAGTTCAGGCCAAATTTGAGGGTTCACTTTCAGATGCTGAATCTCACTTTGTAGGTTTGAATTTATACACTGCAAGATACCTCTTCCATTTGGAGATATGTTATCTGTGCTGTAAGCTCTTCATTCACTTGCTTTTCTTCCCACAATTGTCTGGCTATTTCTTGATGTTCCTCTTTGCCACTTTGAAGAAACACATTGAAGTTGGCATCATCAGGGGACACCCTTCAGATCAACTTGTACATGATGGATGGGATGATCACTGTTTTCTGCTTCCCTGTCTTGTTCAACCTGCCACTTCATGTGATCTAGGTGATCTCAAAGGAAATCAGGGGAAGGGATGGACTTGGGCAGGTTTTTAATCAATGGTAGTACATGGCTGATTTTCTCTGTGCATTCAACTGCTCCAGCCTTTGTTTCTCCTCCTTTCCCTGGTCTCTCTCCTTCCATCTCATCATTTCTTCATTGAGCAGTTGTGGGTTTTCTGAAGAATAAGTCTTTCATTTGAAATAATTTGTTTTCATCTGAAGTTTTTCTCCTTTGTTGCCTGATGCTTTTCAGATAGGTTTTTCACCAGCCAGCTGGGAAAGTTTAGAATACTATCTTTCCCCTGCCTTTTCCAGTGAGTCAACCATGTCCTGAAGTGACAACCTGCTCAGGTGTGTATTCATCACCAATAAGCATGAGATGTATAACATGGGAGAGCTAGCCTCAGCCCCAAGCCACCTGACATCAGCTTGTGTTATTGGACCAATATCCTCACTATGCCTTTCACAGATTTTATCGTAGGCAGAACATCTTTTGCTTAATGCCTTCATAAATCATAGAGTGCTGTCTTTACTATCAAAATCACCACCACCGCAGCACATACCGGGATCTTCCAGGAAAGTGCAGGGAGACATGGAATGTGTCTCAGGCTCTCAGAAATCACTAGTAGAGGATGGCACAGGTGCTACAGGACCACCGGGAAGGTGAATGTGGAGGCAGGCAGCAGGATCAGTGACTGGTTGGGCTCACAGCTCAGCTTTGGAGTGCTTCTGTACAGCAACTGATCACTCAGTACCCTACAGAGCACTCCATCTCAAACGTAAACAGGAATCTAGCAAGCAGGGCAGATCAGTTGGTTGGGGAAGGGAGTGCAGCAGGTTCTAGAAAACTGTTTTCCCTAACTACTCTGAGATAAAGATTGATCTTTTGTATACAAGGTCTAGGGCAGGTGGAGAGGCCTGATTTCAGTCTGGAGTACAGAGTTCACATATATGTCTTTGATCCCTTCCCCCATAAAATATCCCTTACTGTTAATACCATGTATTAGTGTGGTGAATTTGTTATAATTTTGGGTTCTATAGTTCTGTGAGTTTTGACAAATGTATGATGTGATGTATCCATGCTAGAGTAACATACAGAATATTGTCACAGCCCAAAATATTTTGTGTTCCACCTATTTATTCCTCCTCTTCTCTTAAACTTCTAGAAACCACTGATGATCTTCCTTGTTCTGAAGGTTTCTTTGACTCTCGAATAATCACAAAAGAATAAAGAGATTAAGACATACCGCCTGCTTAGCAATGGAACCCAGGGAACTGCAATACGCTTCCGACTGAGAAACAGGAGTGCCAAACAGAACAATAGAGGAAGTGAATGACCTCCACTATTGTCCATTTTATTACTTTATTTTTTATTTTTATTTTTTCATAGTTTAATTAAAAAACTATTTTTTTCTTTTTTCCTCAATTGATTTTACCCTTTTTAATTATTACATTTTTATTTTCAACTAGTATTATTACTACTACTATTTTACCTTTTTGAAAAAAAAGAAGTGTAATTTTGTTTTCTCTTTATTTTACTTTGAGATTAAAGTTCTACATTCTATTTTCATCTTTCCTTTAGCATAACTTTACTCTGTCTCAACTCTACCTTTATGCCAACAGTCTCTTCCTAACTTTCCCCATTTTGTTGTCTTGTTTCTCTTTCCCATTTCCAACTTTAGATTCTCCCTATTCTTTCTTTTTACCTGGTTAAAATTTCACCCCACTTATATATCTAATTTTGAATCCTCTACTCCAAGTCCATACACACCTCTCTCTTCTCTGTCTTCACTATCCAAAAAATTGTTTTTCTATGTCCTTTTGTTGTTGGTTGCTTGAACGGTGATTATATCAATTTTTTTATACTTTTCTGTGAGATTTTTTTTTGCTTATTCTAATTGTTTTATTTTGCATTTTGTTTGCTTTGCTTTTGTTTGTTTTTTCCCCTCAGTTTTCCCTCACCTCCCTTGATATTAGTTGTTATTTATAGTTTGTATTAATCTATAGATACTTGTTTCCAGCATTTGTTGGGATTAGTGGCTGTTCTATTAGAGTATTCGCCTCACACATAAAATTTGTTCCCTTCTTCTTTCTTATTCTCTTTCTTTTCTCTCTTACTTTTCTTTCTTTCTCCCTCCTCCTCCTCCTCACCCTCCTCCTCCTCCTCCTCACCCTCCTCCTCCTCCTCCTCCTTCTTCTTCTTCTTCTTCTTCTTCTTCTTCTTCTTCTTCTTCTTCT
>JAAGEH010000393.1:42489425-42557951 GCA_011751065.1 Lasiurus cinereus | reverse complement strand
ATTTTTAGATTCACTTGTTGATAGATATGTATTTGTTGTTCTAATTTATTATCTTTTACCTTTTTCTTCTTCCTCTTTTAAAAGAGTACCTTTCAGCATTTCATATAATACTGGTTTGGAGTTGATGAACTCCTTTAGCTTTTTCTTATCTGTGAAGCTCTTTATCTGCCCTTCAATTCTGAATGATAGCTTTGCTGGATAGAATATTCTTGGTTGTAGGTTCTTGCTATTCATCACGTTGAATATTTGTTGCCATTCCCATGTGGCCTGCATAGTTTCTGTTGAGAAATCAGCTGACAGTCGTATGGGTGCTCCCTTGTAGGTAATGAACTGTTTTTTTCTTGCTGCTTTTAATATTTTCTCTTTGTCTTTTGCTCTTGGTATTTTAATTATGATGTGTCTTGGTGTGGTCCTCTTTGGATTCCTTTTATATGGGGTTCTGTGTGCTTCCTGGACTTGTAAGTCTATTTCTTTTACCAGATATGGGAAGTTTTCAGTCATTATTTCTTTAAATAGGTTTTCAGTATCTTGCTCTCTCTCTTCTTCTGGCACCCCCCTCAATTCTGATGTTGGTATGCTTGAGGCTGTCCCAGAGGCTCTTTACATTATCTTCACATTTTTGGATTCTTTTTTCTTCTCTCTTTTCCAGTTGAGTGTTTTGTGATTCTTTATATTTCAAATTTTTTACTTGATTCTTGCCTTCCTCTACTCTGCTGTTAGGTCTCTGTATAATATTTTTTATTTCAGTCAGTGTATGTTTAATTTCTATTTGGTCCTTTATCACCTCTAGTTGGTCCTTTTCCATCTCTAGTTGGTCCTTTTCCATCTCTAGTTGGATCTTTTCCATCTCTAGTTGGTTCTTTTTCATCTCCTCTCCTCTTGCTAACTTTATCCAACTTTTCTAGAATATTCTTAAAAAACCTTATAACTGTGGTTTTGAACTCTATATCCAGTCACTTGTTTTCCTCCATTTCTTTTGTTTGTGATCCCTTCCCTTGTCTCGGCATTTTCATTATGCCAGGATAACTTCTGTGTTGGATTCAGCCTTATGATACCAGACTTGCAAAACTGCAAAAGCCTCTCTGTTGAGCTTGGGATGGATGGAATCTCAGGGCTTAACAGACCACCTTGCCTTCCAGTTGGCCCCACCCTCCATGGCCCCGAGTCTCAAGTGACTGGGTAATCACTGGAAAGGTCCCTGTGTGCAAGTGCGTGCACGCGCTCTCTCGCAGTGCCTATGCACTGCTGCCTTTTCGACTCCTCAGCACTCTCAAACCGTATGAATCTGGGTCCCCAGCACTTTGCCCGAATTTGGGGTTTAGTGGAGTTAGAAGTGATGCAGTTGGGATGCTTTGTCTCCCACCCTCTTGTGAAAGCCAGCAGCACAATCAGCAGTCGGTCTTCTGCGCGCAGTGCTGTGTGTGCTGCCTGACTTCTGCCTTTTCTTGTCTCCCCCAAATTTCCGTACACTTATCCCTTTTCACAGTCCGAACTCCCCCGTTTGAGTTTCGGCTGGACCTGTGATTTAGTGTCATAGTATAAGGAGTTCAATGCCTTTGAGAGTCTCTGTCTCCCCGCCTCCAAAGAAAGCCAGCCAGGTATTCTGGCACTCGCTCTCTCCATGTGCATGTCTCCGTACCTCAGCTTTTTGCAGCTCCTCTGGGTCTCTGTGAACCCTTCTCTTTCCCTCTAGTTGTAGAATTTCCATTCAGCCAGCTTTCCTGTGGTCTGGATGATGTTCGTTCTGTCTTTTAGTTGTAGTTTTGAAATTGTTGTGTGAGGCAGCAGTGTAGGTGTTTACCTATGCTGCCATCTTGGTTCTCCAACTCCTCACTTGGAGCTTTTACAGAGCAAAGTTCACTGAGGTGCATGTACTCTTTCTATGTCTCAGAGGTAATCATAAGAGGTAAAATAGTTGAAAATTTATCTAAGCACTATGTAAGCATCAATTAAAAGGCTTGCAGTTATGACCAAATGAATCCAATTTTAACAAATGTGATGAAATGGCAGTGAGGTTAGGTATATAAAAAGGGTAACATTCACTCCTCATTGTAGGATAGCAGGTTCTTTTGGAGGTTCAGTGTTCAGTAACAGTGGAAAGTTCAATTTAAATTTAGAGGTGCAAATTCAGGGAGGCTTTCTGTTCAAAGCAGTGGAAATAAAGAGGTAATTTCAAAGTAGGTTTAAAAATGTGTATGTTTTTGCAGAAAAATGAATCTAGACCATAATATAAAAGGCAATTTAAAATTAGGACAGATAAAAAGGGTCTGTGGTTCATTGGGAAATCTTCACTTGATTCATAGGAAGCAATGAAACTTTGAAACGGAAAAGCAACATGTAGCAACTTAAAAGTTATAACAAAATAAACAAGTTGGACAGAAACAGACTAGTAGATACAGAAAACATTTTGACTTGTTGGTTTCCAGAGGGAGAGGGGTTGAAGGAATGGGTCAGATGGGTACTAGATTTATCAAGGTGATCACTTCATAAGTTGTATAACAGTCTAATGACAAATATGTACACCTGTAAGTAAAACAATATTATATATCAACTGTAATTTAATTTTTTAAATCTATCTTCCTATTACAGTCAAATGAATTTAAATGATGTGTTAACATCTCAAGCACTGGTATTAAAGGCAAGTTGAATCAATGAGAGGTTCCCAACAAATGCCAGGGTTCTGCTGAAAATAATCAGGAGAGACCTTATTGTTATACAAGCAACAGAGTTTCAAATAGTTATGAGGACTGTTGGTGTTGTTTTGTTGTAGTCATTATAAAGACTATGAAGGATGAGGTGGAGAAGGAAACAATTTTCAGAGAAAAAATTTAAAAAACACGTAAAGAAAATGAAAAAGGGGAAGGGGAAGAGAAGGATGAGAAGGAGGAAGAGGAAGAAAAATGTTCAAGGAATTGTTTCTATGTGTCATAGGAAAAAACTAGCTTACCAAAATAATTGCACTTTATTTTTCACAGTGCAGCTCAAGTAAGAAATTAGGAAAACAAAACTAGAATTATAGATTTATAGGTATACAAATATAAAATATATTGATATTTAGAGTATTAGACCTCAAATCTGGAATCAAACCCCTGACCTTTAGGTACATGGGATGATGCTCAACCAACTGAGCCACACAGAAGCCGCTGATGAGCCTTACTGGGGGGAAAAAGTGTTAGATAAGCTTTGTTCAGACATGAGCGATAGTGCTATTGAATATGAATTCAATGTTAATGAATCCACAATATGGATTAAGTGAGTGTCTTTAAACAAAACACTCATAAAACAAGCTTATGTGTACAGAACTGTGCAATAATTTAACCCTGTATTTCTTCTAGCAGTAATGATTCAGTATTTATTAATTCAATGTTTGCCCCACTCCATGGAACATAATCACAGTGGATAATGAGAATCAAATGTCTATATTTTTTCTTGAATAAGTGTTATTTCAAAGATATATCTATTATTCATAAAGCTGGTTAGTTTTACCTTTTCTGTTTTCAGAAAATACAGTTAATTCACAATTAAATGAACTCAGGTTTGTAGGTATCTAACAATGGAAGTTCCTGGGGTTGTTAGCTCTACTGCTGAATAACATTCCAAATGACATGCTATGCCTTTGCATTAACTCTCTAACTTGAGTGTTTGCTTCCATCTGTATAAGTAACTGAGTCATGATTGGTATAGTCACTGTGGAAAACAGTATGGAGTTTCCTCAAAAAATTACAAATGGAACTTCTGTTTGACCCAGAGACCACACTAATGGGGACATATCTTAAAAACTCCAAAACACCAATCAGAAAGAAAATATGCACCCCTATATTCATAGTGGTGTTATTTACAATAACTAAGATTTGGAAATAGCCCAAGTACTCATTAGTAGATGAATTGATACAAAAGCTGTGGGACATTTATACTACGGAATACTATGCAGCTATAAAAAAAGAGATCCCTCTTGAGACATCATGTATGGACCTGGAAATTATTACGCTAAATTAAATATGTCGATTCAGAGGAGCTCCACATGGCACATGGAAAGGTCAGATTTCGCCTGGGATAAGTGCCTTGTGTGTTGTACCTGGTCGTGTAGTAGTTTGGGCCTTTGAATCAATTTGGAAGAGAGAACTACATAACCAGACATTCAGAGAAGAAAGACCATGGAGAGACGAAGAAACAGCCTTCAAACGACAGAAAGGCAGGTATCACCAGAAAACGAAGTAAATGAAATAGAAGCAGAAATAAGCTTGCCAGAGAAAGAGTTCAGAGAATGATCATAAGGTGCTTAATAATCATGTCCCTGGAACAAAAAGATATTGTATTATCAGCTAATATGGTTGTATATATTTTAGGTTGTATACTGTATTCTAAATTATGTTTGGTAACTATTTATTTGTGATATTACATGATATGCATGAGTATCATTGCAATGCTATAAGTATATTGAGACTTACACTTGTAGCTATTGGTCAAGGCAACACTAAGGAGATCTTTTGGTGCAAATGCATGTCTATTCTTTGTATAAAATAATCTCTGAACACTGAGTCGAAGGTTAGAATGGTGATTTTCTCCTCACATCTGAATCTTTATATTTATTCTAGTTAAATTATTAGAAATAGGTGATATTTATCTGTGCATAAATTAAGGATGAAAATCGAATTCTAAGGGGAATGGACTCATTGATAAAAACATAGGAGTCAAAAGGAGAGCAAAATAACTTGGTTTCTTGTTTTAGACTGCATAGATTTTACATGAGTGTAGGTCAAGATAATTTTCAAGAATATAGTTTTATCACTATTATTGAGTTTTAAATCACAACTTAAGCAATATAGATATTAAAAGGAGACTCAGCAGTCATAAAATATATTTTTAAACTATGTTACAGAAGATTTGAAGAGATACTAGTAAAATGAAGGGCTAAATATTTGTTTTTTTTTAAATAAAATTATCTAAAATTGAAGAATGATGGTACTATTAAATAAATGTCTTGCCAAGTATTGAGTGGCAGAAATGTAAAACACACACACACACACACACACACACACACACACAAAGGTATATATATCCCTAGACACATCATTCTGGTAATTTTCTGAACCTCCAAAATTAAAAAGAAATTACTTTAGCACTTAAGACAAAAGTTAAATGACATTGAAATAAGCTCCTTATTGGCACTATTTGCTGTAAAATGATCATAGAAATATATTTTCAGAATTCTTAGGAACAAGTGATTGTGAACAAAAAATTCTACATGAATCAAATTATAATTTAAGGAAGAAGACATGTAAAAATCTATCTTTTATTTTTAAAATTACCCAATTTACAAGAATTATAATAGAATATACTCAAAAGTGTGAACGAAAAGAAACAATTCAGCACAAAGAAATCAATCAAGCTTACATTAAATATGAAAGAGTGTGCTATGTTTCATTAATAAGCCTATTGATGAAATTTCAGGATTACTTACTAAATAGAAGGTGATGGTTTAGGGAAAGGAAAGGGACAGTGGAAAAATTAGTATTTTTATTTTTTATACTTTACTATTTACATTAAAAATCTAAGGCTAATATTTTTTAAATATATATGCAAATATCTCACAAATCATTATATGACCAAGAATGAAACAAAGAAAACTAAACAATCCAAAGTCAGAAAAGGTGAGAATGAGAATGATGAAAAACCCGGAAAATTAAAAGAAAACTCTATAAAGAACAGCAATAATTGCAAATATTTTATTAATAAAAATTGGTCTAAATTCACATTTAAAAGCCAGAGCCTCATAGTTGAGTGAAATCTGTTTACATAAGTGTAATGAAAAATACAAAGCTACTATGAATAAAGCCATAGTAAAATATAAACACTAAAATAATATTAAAAAGAGAAAATAAGTATAGAAATCTTAATATCCGCTTTAACATAATTATTGATGCAAAACTTTAGAAGCAAAAACCATTTATATTGATAAATATGTGAGATGGTTATATTAGTCAAACTAGATATAATGCAATATATGTTTTCAGTCAGGTAGGAGCCCAACTGATCCTATATAGTCAAAGCTTAATATGCTAAGTGTCTGGTGTCCAGTCGATTATTCAACCAATCAAAATGTAACATGCTAAAGATATGCTAAGGCTGCTCAACTGCTTGCTATGGTGTGCACGGACCACCAGGGAGCAGACAATTGACCAGTTGCTATGACCAGTCGACCAGTTGCTATGAAGTGTACTGATCACCAGGGGCAGACAGTCTTCCAGTTCTATGACATGCATTGACCACCAGGGGGCAGACACTCCAACTGGTAGGTTATCTTGCTGCTAGGTTCTGGCCTATCAGGACTGAGTGAGATGGGCCAGACACCCCACGAAGTCCTTCTGCAGTCCTTCGCCAGCTGGCCAATCTTCTGCATTCCTCCCCAGCAGACCAGCCCTGATTGGCCCTATTTGGGATTGGGTAAGACAGGTCGGACACAACCTGGAGCTTTCCCATGGTCCCTCCTTGGTTCTGATCATGCACCAATGAGGTCATTCGGCCTGGCCTGCATCCTTTCACAATCTGGGACCCCTCGAGGGATGTCAGAGAGCCAGTTTTGACCTGATCCCGCAGGCCACTCACCTTGGGAGGGCACCAGATGCAGGGCTCACAACTGGTGGACACTGCTGCAGCAGCATGAGCCTCTCCCAATTTGGACTGATTGGGCAAGATCCCACGGCAGGCACAGTGGGGCCGGGATGAGATGGAGTGGCAGATAGGAGCTGTAGATGGTGTTGGACTGTGGGTTTCAGCCTGATCTCGGCAGGCCACCCTGAGGGACCACACCCATGCATGAATTCATGCAACAGTCCTCTAGTATTAAGTGATAGGCTTCTCCTTGGTTATTCAGGCCTCCCAGCTCCTTCCATTTGTTTTTATTTTTTATTTTTAAATATATTTTATTGATTTTTTACAGAGAGGAAGGAAGAGGGATAGAGAATTAGAAACATTGATGAAAGGAAAATATCGATTAGCTGCCTCTTGTACATCCCCTGCTGGAGATGTGCCCGCAACCAAGGTACATGCCTTTGACCGGAATCAAACCCAGGACCCCTCAATCCACAAGCTGATGCTCTATCTTCTAAGCCAAACCAGTCAGGCCAGCTCCTTCCATTTTTGCCTCTTCCATCTTCTACAAGTTCATTTAAGAGCCCTCTTCCTCCTCTGTATTCTGATAAGTAAGAAGAAAGAAAAGAAATGATCATGTTGATTTTCTGTGTAGATCCAGATCTAGGAGGGGCAACAACAATGTAGGCCATGTCTTATTGGCCATAAGCAGTTCTATAGCCTCAACTAAACTGTAAGAATTATGACCTTCAGGGGTTGCTGACAAGTATAGTCTCTTAAGCAATGTATAATAATCTTTATACATCTATCATCATAACTGTAAAACATATGAAGCAAAAATTTATGAAACATGTATGGAATAACTGACCAGTCCACAATTATAGTAAGATACTTTATATTTGTAAATTCTATGATAAATTATACATATGAGATTTTACATGATTATTCTTTAAAGTTTCACATAATTTCTAATGAATTGGAAGGACAAAAACTAAGCAATAACTCCATTAGTTTTTAAAGTCAGTTTTTTATCATACATAAATATGTGTGTATGTATGAGTGTGTGTGTGTATATATATATATATATATATATATATGTATGTATATGTATGTGTATATATATATGTGCATGAATACAGTATAAACATATTATGTGTGAGTATATATTGTGCCTATACACCAGACATCTTTTGGACATCATTCTGGACATTCTTTCTGATGAAGCCATGGCCAGAGGGAAGCCAGCCCAGGTCCTGGATGCCTGAGGGTAGCTAAAGGGAAACCAACCTGGATCCTGGGTGCCTACTGGTGGCCAGAGGAGGGAAGCCTGGGTCCTGGGTGCCAGAGGAAAGCCATTGACTGTAGCCAGGGGAAGGAAGGCCTACTCTTGCATAAATTTTTGTGCACTGGGCCTCTAGTTTATATAATAAAAGCCAAAGTGACCTTTATGGTGAGACGACCAGAACAACCAGTCACTATAATGAGCACTGACCAGCAGGGGACAGACGCTCAACACAGTAGCCCCCTCCCCCCACCCCCCGGTTGTCAGTGCGCTCCCACATGGGGAGTGCTGCTCAGCCAGAAACTGGGCTCATGGCTGGTAAGCAAGGCGGTGGTGGTGGGAGCCTCTCCTACCTCCATGGCCGTGCTAAGGAGCAGCAAGTCAAGCAGTAAGGAGCAGTGAGCAGGCGGATGATAAGGAGTGACAGGTCCCGAACTGTGAGATGGCACAGGCTAGCTTAGGGATCCCCACAGTGCAAGAATTTTTGTGCACCAGGCCTCTAGCATCTATAACAATAAAAGCATAATATGCTAATTAGACCAGACATCCTTCCTTCCAGGCAAAGCCGCAGCAGATGGAGGCTGAGGCAGAGGCAGCAGAGACCCCTCCCCCTCTCTCTCTCTCTCTCTCTCTTCTTTCTCTCTCTATATATATATATATATATATATATATATATATATACTTCTTATATTGCTTCAAAATACAAAGCAAAATTTTATATATTCTGTGACTTCTGATATACCTATTATTAGAATCTAAGAGGTCCATGAAACTACCATAAAAACTGTTTATAGCCCTAGCTGGCTTGACTCAGTGGACAGAGCATTAGCCTGCTGACTGAAGGGTTCCAGGTTTGATTTCAGCCAACGGCACATGCCTTGGTTGCAGGATTGATCCTCAGTAGGAGCATGAAAAAGGCAGCCAGTCAATGATTCTCTCTCATTATTGATGTTTCTGTCTCTCTTTCTCCCTTCCTCTTGAAATCAGTAAGTATATATTAAAAAAACTATTCATAAAATCCTATTCAAGTTAAAGTTACAATAGCAATCAAGTGTTTTACTTTGGTAGTTTATTGCTGCAAATGAAATTTGAACAGCATGAAATGAACCTGACATAGTAGATGAGACACAGGTAAGCCTAATTAAAAGTATTTATAGTATTTATTTATTTATTTATTTATTTATTTATTTATTTATGCAAGGCTCAGAGAGATTATCAAGCATCCCTAATGTCACACAGCCTAAAGGAGCCAGAACCAAGTTATGAATCTTAAGTCTGATGCCAATGTCCACACTCCTACCCACTCAAGTAGATTTATATGTCACCTATAGGAGCAAAACCCACAAAAATACTTGTGGAATGACTACATTATAGTCAGTATACAATACAGGATGTCCTAAAAACCTGAAAATAAAGTTGCCCTCTAAAAGGGAAGCTAGTTAGAATTAGCAGATAATGGATAAGTTTAGGCAGCTATACCATTAAGCCAACCCCTTTTACCAGCCAAGTACAATGTGTCTAAAAATATGGCATCAAGAAGCTATGATTTACGTCTATGCAAAAATTTATAAAAAGCCCTGGCCAAGAATGGCTCAGTTGATTGGAGCATTGTTCCATACATCAAAAGATCTTGGGTTTGATTTCTGATTCAGGGCACATACCCAGGTTTCTGTTCTATCCCCAGTTGGGAAAGATGCAGGAGACAATCAATCATGTTTCTCACATCAATGCCTGTCTGTCTCTGTCTCCCCTCCTCTCTAAAAATAAATAACATAAACATCTCTATAAACAATGCTCAACAGCTTTACTCATACTAAACAAAAATGTCCAGCACCACCACCTTCACCATTCCTAAGTACAGTTGTTGGTCATTAGTTGCAATTCCATACTTGTGAATTTGCCTACTCACTAAAATTTATTTGTAACCCCAAAAATCAATGCTCAGAACACTTTTGTAATCATTCCAGGACATGTGCAAAGAGGTTAAAAATTTGAATCACTTTATGCACCATATGCACATGTTCCCAGTTTAAGTCAAATAAGTTGATGATCTGTCTTCTTGTTTTGAATCTTAAAAGGGATCTTTTTGCAGTCTATTTATGCTACATTTTTATATATATATTTTTGCTGGTTGTTTTACTGTTTAAAATGGCCGCCAAGCATAGAACTGAAGTACTATACTTAGTCATTAAATTCACCTAGTCACTTGCCTTGCTTAGATTCCATGAGTAATTAAGAACCTTAAATAACTTGTTTTCCAAGGCAGATCCTACTCTGCAGAAAGAACACCATGACCAGCTGACCTAAGCATCCCAGACTTGTTGGCATTTCTACTTCTTATTATTAATTCAACATCCTGGATCTATTGGCTTCTTATAAGTTTGTTTAGCATGAGTCAGTCCTTGAATATCAGCTACACTCTGATAGTTTTGAACAATTATAAGCCTAAAGTATGGCCTCATCTTTAACTGACTAAAATATATTTATAATCTTTAGAAGAAATAGCTTAGTAAGTCATCAAATTTTCCCCAACTGTTGTTAGAAATAAACAACAAAATATTTCAGGTTTAATTTGACTGTATTTTTTCAGGTGAGAGAAGTTGAATGGATGAAATATTTTACCATTCTGAGTTTTTTGGCAAGTATTCTAACTCATGGCAAAGGAAATGAAATGTTATTACCTCATATTTCACCTCTGCATTGTGGTAGAGAAAGCTCAGACAGACATTGTACTTATCAAACACAACTCTCATAGTTCATGCGTCCTCATTCATGAGTTCTTTGAGGAAAGGACAAAATTTGTAATATCTTTGCATTTCTAATACTTGGTATAGTACCATGGTACAAGCATAGTGGATTTAGGATTAGTTTGTTGGTGGAATTTTATAGGAGGAGAGGTGGCACGGCCAAGAACAGAGTAAGTTTTTACAAAACAAGAATAATGATCTGTTCACTTCACTATTTCCTCTAAACACACTCATTCCTACTAGAATACCTGACCCTTGACTTTTAAATTATAGTGGCCATAGATCATCTCACATTAGTTAAATCTTTATTTCTACACGTGAGAATGTCATTGTCTATGTCAACCGTGGGAATGTGTCAATTTGTATGTTAATTGCTAGCACAGAGACCAAGAACTGCTGATTAAAAAAAAATAATAGCAGGTGTATTTGAAAGCATTCTTTTATTATTATTATTATTGCAAATCTCTTTGCAGATATTTCCTAATACAATGCTGAACATCCTGACAGAGAGATGACATTTTCTAGTCAACCATTAGCTTTCTCCCATATGTAGTAAAATATTAAAGAATTTAAGTATTCACATTGGTAATTCATTAAGCTGACCTCTAGCAAAATGTGGATTGCTGGAGTTTAGTCTGCATCCATGTGCAGGCTTGCCCATGATTTATATGTTCTACAGTGAAATCTACATTCCAATTTTCTTGTCACCAATTTTACTCTCTCTGATCAGTCTTTTCTGTCACTCTCTCTGGAGTCTCATTTCAGTATGTCTCATAAAAAATATATTAGTTATTATCCTAAAAGACTCCACCTCTGTTTCTGTGTTCATGTACATGCAGACTGTTCTAGCAGACATCACCATTTCTATTTGATAGTGTACTAGGGTCCGGGATTATTTTCAAGGTAACTTCTCTGACCTTGTCCTAATGGCTTTTTTTTCTAACGTTACAAGTAATGGCTGCTTAAATTCCTGTTTTAATTGCCTCAAAATGAGGTAATCTGGAATCCTTGAAGAGCCATAAATAATTCCTTGAATAAAACTACTTAGAGAACTGCTCTTTCAAGAC
This sequence comes from Lasiurus cinereus, assembly GCA_011751065.1. Taxonomy (NCBI): domain Eukaryota; kingdom Metazoa; phylum Chordata; class Mammalia; order Chiroptera; family Vespertilionidae; genus Lasiurus; species Lasiurus cinereus. The sequence goes on along the minus strand of JAAGEH010000393.1, from coordinate 42,546,264 downwards.
CTTTTTGGGAGCTTGATGGTGAAAATTGTGCAATGCCAAGTAGCCACCACAAACCAGATCACAGCTGTAGGAGGAGGTTTGCTGAATAAAGTCTCTCCTTAATTCTTCCATTTTACTATAGATATGAAAACCACCTTCATTCATTCATATTATTTAAGTTGTGATGATAGGAGTCAACACACTATCTGAAGAGCTAGTGTAAAGTTAGGGCTTTATGAAAACAGAAATGTGTTTCATCTCTGCTGAGGTCAGAGTCATCCTGCTGATTTCTTTAGCCATATTGACAAAGCTATACACTCTATGACTACTTCCATTTATTTTTCAAAACTACCAGAGACTGCACCTCAATAATCTATACTTGTAATTAGGAGAGCAAATAGTATATAACAGAATGATAAAAGTTCTTGACTAAAAATTCAATTTTAGTATCACATATTAAATATGACATAGTTGACCCATTATGAGAAATTGAATGTGAGGAAGAAGAAAGTTAATGTTAGCCAAACCTCAATATCTATAATTAGTCTGTATATTTATTATTATGTGCTCATATATACAGTCTGTGAAGCACAATAAATACTCAAAATATTTATTGAACACATGAATTAATAAATATTATTTTTAGTATCATCTCTAGTTGCCTTGATTAAAAGCAACAACATTGCATGTAGTTTTATAATTTTATTCACCTAGAAATAATTTGATTTTCATCCAGAAATCAAATTTCTGCAATCTTTGACATCTGGAAAGAAGTTAAAAAAAATCCTACAAGATCAGATAAGAGTATTGTACGGCTCTCTCTTTTTTAAAATATATTTTTATTGATTTTTTACAGAGAGGAAGGGAGAGGGATAGAAAGTCAGAAACATCGATGAGAGAGAGACATCGATCAGCTGCCTCCTGCACACCCCACACTAGAAATGTGCCCGCAACCAAGGTACATGCCCCGACCGGAATCGAACCTGGGACCTTTCAGTCCGCAGGCCGATGCTCCATCCACTGAGCCAAACCAGTCTCGGCAAGATGTTGTACAGCTCTTGATGTTCACAAAGGGGCAACTCTTAGGAAAGTGAGAAAAGATACAAATTACAACTGCTTAAAATTTTAGAGCATGAATAAAAAAGTAAGTTTCAATCTTTTGGAATATTTATTTAATTTTTTAAAATTTAATAAATTTTTATTGTTCAGATTATTACAATTGTTCCTATTTTTCCCTCCCATAACACCCCTCCACCTGGTTCCCACGCCACCATCTGCCCTTACCTCTCCCTACTGTCCTCATCCATAGATGTACAATTTTTGTCCAATCTCTTCCCGTAAACCCCACACTCCGTTCCCCCCAAGAATTATCAGTCCACTCCCTTTCTATGCCCTTGATTCTATTATATTCACCAGTTTATTTTGTTCATCAGATTTTTTTATTCACTTGAATTTTAGATTCACTTGTTGATAATATGTATTTGTTGTTCATAATTTTTATCTTTACTTATTTCTTCTTCTTCCTCTTCTTAAAGAATACCTGTTAGCATTTCATATAATATTGGTTTGGTGGTGATGAACTCCTTTAGCTTTTTCTTATCTGTAAAGCTCTTCAACTGACCTTCAATTCTGAATGATAGCTTTGCTGAGTAGTGTAATCTTGGCTGTAGGTTCTTGCTTTTCATAACTTTGAATATTTCTTGCCACTCCTATCTGGCCTGCGTAGTTTCTGTTGAGAAATCAGCTGGCAGTCAGATGGGTGCTCCCTTGTAGGTAACTCAGTCTTTTTCTCTTGCTGCTTTTAATATTCTCTCTTTTTTATTTTATTTATTTTTAAAAAATATATTTTATTGATTTTTTTACAGAGAAGAAAGGAGAGGGATAGAGACCCAGAAACATTGATGAGAGAGACATCAATAAGCTGCCTCCTGCATGCCCCCTACTGGGGATGTGCCCGCAACCAAGATACATGCCCTTGACCGGAATCAAACCTGGGACCTTTCAGTCCCCAGGCCTACACTCTATCCACTGAGCCAAACCGGTTTTGCTAATATTCTCTCTTTGTCTTTTGCTCTTGGCATTTTAATTTTGATCTGTCTTGGTGTGGTCCTCTTTGGATTCCTTTTGCTTGGGGTTCTATGCACTTTCTGGACTTGAAAGTCTATTTCTTTTACCAGGTGGGGGAAGTTTTTGGTCATTATTTTTCAAATAGGTTTTCAGTATCTTGTTCTCTCTCTTCTTCTGGCACCCCCATAATTCTGATGTTGGTATGCTTGAAGTTGTCCCAGAGGATCCTTACACTATCTTCACATTTTTTGGATTGTTTTTCTTTTTGCTTTTCCAATTGAGTGTTTTCTGCTTCTTTGCATTTCAAATCTTTGACTTGATTCTTGCATTCCTCTAGTCTGCTGTTAGGTCTCTGTATAATACTTTTAATTACAGTCAGTGTATGTTTAATTTCTAGTTGTTGTTTTTTTTTTATATATATCCTCAAGGGTCTCACTAAATTTATCAGTTTTTTCTAGAAAATTTTTGAAAAACTTTATAACCATGATTTTGTACTCTATATCCAGTCATTTGCTTTCCTCCATTTCTTCCATTTGTGATCTGTTTTTTTTGTCTGCACAGTTCCACTGCTTCCCTGAGTTGGTAGAGTAGCTTTCTGCACTAAGTGTCCTATAGGGCCCAGTGGCTCAGCCTCCTCAGTTACCTGAGGTGGACACTCTTGGTGCACCCCTTTGTGGGCTCTGTGCACAGCCTTGTTGTACTTAAACCTTGGTTGTTGTTGGTATCACTGGAAAGAATTGCCTCCAAGCCAGTTGGCTCTGAGGATCAGCTGTGTCTAGGCTGGGAGAACTTCTGGGCTGAAAACACCCTTATGAGACAAGATTTGCAAGATTACAAAAGCCTCTGTGCTCAGATTGGATGGGGTGGAGTCTCAGGGTGGAGCAGACAGCCTTGGAATCCCATCAGCCCTGCCCTATGAGGCCTCTGGGTCTCAGTGTTCTATGATAATTGCTGCAAGCACCTGTGAGAGAAAGCTGCCAGACAGTCAAGTTTCTCTCAGAATGAGTCTGGGTTCCCAGAGTCTCACCTGGCACTGGAATTCAGTGCAGTCTGGAGCTCCCATCTCCCACCTGCTTGAGAAAGCCAGCCATGAACTCACAGTCAGTCCTCTCTACCCGTGTGAGTCTCCAGACCTCTGCCTTTCTCAGCTCCTCTGAGTCTCAGTGTGCTTTTCTCTTTCCTGACAGTCTGAATTTCCCCCAAATGAGTCTGGGTCCCCAGATATCACCCAGAATTGGAGTTCACTGCAGTTGGGAGCTTCTATACCTCAGCCTTTTGCAGCTCGTCTGAGTCTCTCTGTGCTTTTCTCTTTCTTCCTAGTTGTAGAAATTCCACTAAGCCAGCCTTCCTGTGGTTCTAGATGATGTCTGTTTTGTCTCTTAGTTGTAGTTTTGAAATTGTTGTACAAGGCAGCAGTTTAGATGTTTACCTATGCAGCCATCTTGGTTTCTCCCTGGAATATTTATTTTTACTAAAATGTTATATCTTTACATACCTAAATGATTTTTTTTTTCATTAAGAGGACTTCGATGAGCAGAAGATTCTGGAGTAGATGAAGAGTGTATATAATATGTCATGATTCATCATTCTTAAAATATAGAGGGTGACTGGAATACTCAGAGAGCCAAGCACAGTAAGGACTAGTCAGTGAAAATAGAAAATAGCTCATTCAGCATTCTTAGATGAGTGAGAAGCACATTATTACAAAAACACAGAACTTGGAAAATTTCCATAATCCTGTTCAGCCTTATTCTTCCAGAAAACTTATTTAAAATTTTATGGAATAAAAGTGTGTTTTTTTTTCCCATTAGTTAAAAGATTTCTAGAGGGAAAAAAAAAAACAAAAACAGCACTATAAGAACTTACTTTACTATCTTACATTATTTATTAACAATCTCTATTTTCAGAAAACCCTTCTTAATATCTGATCCAAAAGTTTTCCAAGTAATAAGTTGATAAAATGATACATGCAATTATTTAAATATTTACCAACCAGTTTTTAACTTTGTACTTTTTTTCATGGTTCTCTACTTAAAGTTTTCAAAGTTTTCTGGGGCACATTTTTCTACATTCTCTGCATCAATTAATAAGAATTTTAGAGCTTCCTAAAAACTGTATCTGAATCTAGAGTCTACTGAATATGAAAAGGTAACTATTTCTTTTCATTTAAGATATAGATGAAACAAAAGTATGTATGCTCTGCCTCCTACAACAGGGAAAATCAATGAAACATTAGAAACAATATATTTTTCTTCTTTTTAAAATATATTTTATTGATTTTTTACAGAGAAGGGAGAGGGATAGAGAGTTAGAAACATTGATGAGAGAGACATCGATCAGCTGCCTCTTGCACACCCCCTACTGGAGATGTGCCCGCAACCAAGGTACATGCCCTTGACAGGAATCGAACCTGGGACCTTTCAGTCCACAGGCGGATACTCTATCCACTGAGCCAAACCGGTTGTGGTTGAAAAAATATACGTATTTTTCTGATATTGGGCAACAGGAAGCACAGGATGAGAATGCCTAAATGAAGAGGAGCAGCAAGGTAAGCCCTCTGATTGCTTTGTCCTGCAGAGAGGCAGTTTGGGGACTTCAATGAGGGAAGAGAAAACATGCAGAGAACATAGTGAGCACTAATATAAGAAGGCAGAGATTAAAGTTTACGGAGGCCAAGGTGGTTACAATTTGTGGCACATTAACAGAGAAGGGTAGAGATCTGCAGAGGGCCCATCAACACTCCATCTGTGTACTAATCAATGCCTATGTCAAAGCAAGCTACACAAAGCTGGGGAAAGACCTGCTAAATAACCTCCAAGGGTCACTCATATCTGGGAATACTTCATATTACTACCAGCCAAAATGGAAAATGTTCATACGTGAGGCATCAGGTAAGTCCCAGAAAATATCACCTTAGTAACAGAGATGAACGATCCCTAGATTAAAGACTGTTCTACATTGACCTAACAAAGCTTAAAAGTGAACCACAAAAGTATTAAAAAAATTCCAAGTAACATAGTGCGTACCAAAAAAATGTTCAATACTTTCTAAATAAATGCAATAATACCAAGAACCCCAAAAGTAAGATCCAAACTATCCAACGTCTAAATTACCAGACATGCTAATAAGCAGAAAAATATGATCTATAACCAAGATAAAATTAAATTAATGCTGACCCAAAAAATATATCAATGTAGTAATATTAAAAATGTAACTTTTAATTAAAATTTTATTGTTGCTGAAACCGGTTTGGCTCAGTGGATAGAGCGTCAGCCTGCAGACTGAAAGGTCTCAGGTTCGATTCCGGTCAAGGGTATGTACCTTGGTTGCGGGCACATCCCCAGTAGGGGCGTGCAGGAAGCAGCTGATCGATGTCTCTCTCATTGATATTTCTAACTCTCTATCCCTCTCCCTTCCTCTCTGTAAAAAATCAATAAAATATATTTTAAAATATTTTTATTGTTAAACAAATATCCAGAAAACAAACCATATTCCATTTGTTCAGAATAGTATGTGTGTGTGGAGCGGGGGGAAGAGGAGGACAAAAATCTGAAAAGAGAAATGATACAAAAAATACACAATTGCAAATGCTAGGGAAATACAATTTAATACTAGAGGTGAAAAAAATATATAATTGACAGTAATAAGATATTGAGGAAGAAATCAATAGAGCACAGGGGAAAAAGATAAAGCAACAACAACTAGAGGATCAGTGGTCTGAGGAATAATCTCACGTGTGTTATAATATTCATAATTTAATTCCTAGGGGAGATAGAATAGGAAGCAAAGGAAAAAAAGATATCTGAAAAAAAATAAATGGCTGAATTTTTTCAAAATTTGATAAAACTCATGAGGTTGGAGAGTCCACAAACTCTAAGTACCCAAAGCAGAATAAAATATAAAGAAAACCACACCAAGGCATATTAAAATGAAACTGCTAAAGCCAGTGATAGAGAATCTAAAGGAAGTCAGAAAAAAAAGATAGATCAATACAGACAAAGATTAAAATTATGGAGTGACATCTTTAAAGTTCTGAAAGAAATAACTGCCTATCCAGGATTCCACATCCAAATTTTTTTTTCAAAAAATGAAAGCAAAATAAAGACTGCTCAGACAAATGAAAAGTGAGACAATAACACCAGCAGACCTGCACCACAAGATATGTTTAAAAACCTATTGTGCAGAAGCAAAATTTTGAACACCAAAAAATTGTAATTATGTGGTTAACAGCAAAAAACAAAATTTTTATTTAAATTTTTTTTAAATTATAACTGCCTCTCTATAGCAAAAATAACAATAATGTACTGCAATCTTTATAACACGTAGTAATGAAATATATGACACTAATAATCCATCATTACATCAAATGCTGTTTTCAATGTTATTCCTTAGAACTATAATGCAAGTCAGATGTGTAATTTTAAATTTTGTAGTAGCCATATTTAAAAACAAAAGACAGGCAAACAAATTTTAATAATATTTTTTATGTAACCCAATTATCCAAAATATGATTTCAACATATAACCAATGCAAAAGTTATTCATGAGTATGTTATATTCTTCTTTTTTTTATTTGTACTAAATCTTTAAGACCCAGAGTGTATTCTATTGTTACAATATATCTTAATACCAAGGGTTCACTAGTTCTTTGTGGCTACTGGATATTATATAGGACAGAATAGCAATATATCATGATTCTGGTGATGGTTACATGACCTACTATATTTGTCAAAGCTTAAAATTGTTGAGTTTTATTTTATTGGATTGCAATCAGCACACAGATGCCACCCAAACCACAATACCACAATATACAATATTTCCATCATACTTGAAAGATTCCCTCATGACTCTTTGTAGTCAAGCCCATCCATACTCATCAGACTAAATTGAATAGTTTCTATCACCATGGAACAGTTTTGCTTGTTCTTAATCTTCATATGCATGAAAGCATACATTATTTATTATTTTATGTCTGCCTTGTTTTATTTGACATGATATTTGAAAGATTCATTCATTCATGTTGTGTATATATTATTTTTATTTCTGATTAGCATTCTACTGCATGAATACAATTAAGGGATTCATTTTTCTATTGTTGAGGGAAAGTGAGCTGGATAAATTAAATTTTATATTAATGTTTTCATCTCACCTTTTATCTCTTATTTGATAGAATAGATCATTAGTTGAATATATTGAAAAGGGATAAAATAGGCAATTTCTAAATTTTAATCTTTCCCTTAGCAAAATATTGTTCAAAATGATGCTTTTCTTTTTCATCTTCAGCCAAAATCAATTAATTAAATAAATTATTTTTATGAAACTGTGTCTTTTTCCCCATTTTAGGCTGATGGATGCTTCTGCAAGCCTGGGTGGCTGATTGTTACTGGTTTTGTTAAGGCTCTTAGATTTTGGACACACTGAGGGAAGAAGCAACAGAATCCAATGTTTCTGACATAATGAAAACTCTGCTACGACGAAGAAAAAGCTCCCATCTCTAAGCAACGATGACCTGGTCATGGAAAGGAGAATTTTTCTTTTCTGGCCCCCTTTGCTAACACTGTGCTTGAAATAATGCCACAGAGAATATAGTATTCCCTTGATTTGCACCTGTGTTTGCACTTTATTTATTTATTTTTTTACTGATTTCACTTCCCAATCTACAATTTTCCTCTTTTATTGCCTGATATTTTTTTCATTATTAGGATATGTGGGCACCAATTTGATAAAAAGCTCAAAATGAGAGGTTATTCATCTGGCTGTTTCAGAAAACAGCTCCTGGTCAAAAGGTGAAGTGGCTGCTGACTGCTTATTACCTCGAATGGCTCCTGTAATACTTATCAGGACATATTATATTTAGTTTTTTTTTTTTTAACTGACTGTTGGCTGAACTCAGAGCTCATTCACAGGCTGTAATCACTATCAGAGCACTTTTTGCCAAGACTTGTTGTGCAAATATTGCATTTCACAAGCAATATTTCTTTTAATTCTAAGATAACTTTTGAGATAAATACTATTATTACCTCCATTTTACAGATGATAAAACTGCTGATTAAAGGTATTAAGTACTTTGCTCAAAATCACACAACAAAGTGCAAATAAATAAAAGGAAAAATCTCAGTAGGACTGTTTGGGAGTATGAAAAGGATATTGGCAGAATCTCTCCATTTTCATCATATTCTTGCAGGCTCTACTCAATATTCATATTGTTCAAGAAGGGTTGCCTGAATGAATGACACTTTCTTATAGAGATTAATTTTTATTCAATACTCTCCCCGGCACTGAGATTCTGAGAGTAACAATAAATTGTCATGGACAGAGAGGAGCACACAGATGGTGAGACAGAACTTATATCTTCACTATTCTTCCACAACTCTAATTTCTACTTTTAAAATTGGAGAAATTATATAATAGCATTATTTGGGTGCCCTTTAAAATTCCAAAATAATAATGTAAATTTACATATAATTAACTTTTTCTACAACACAAAATAAACTAATAAAAATATCAACTCTGTGAAGTGAATTTTCTCCAACTTTTAAAACTACTTGCAATACAATAATATCTATAATAATAAAAGGGTAAAATGCTAATTAGACCAGACATCTTCCAGACATCATTTTGGATGTCCTTCCTTATCAAGCTGGAGCTTGAGGGAATCTACCCTGGGTCCTGGGTGCCTCCAGACAGCCGGAGGAGGGAAGCCTGAGTCCCAGGTGCAAGAGGGAAGGTGGTGCTAACAGCCAGGAGGAAGGAAGGACTATTCTTGCATGAATTTTTGTGCATGGGACCTCTAGTAAGTGTATAAATGAATTTTTTTGTTTAAGATGTATGGACAAATTAGGGTAAACAAACCTTTCCATCTCAGAATGTTTATACAAGTAAAATTCAATTGCATTTATTAAACTGAGCGATATAACAAAAATATGTTTGAAAAACTATCCTGAAATCTCAGAACCATGCAATTGTATCTATCTATCTATCTATCTATCTATCTATCTATCTATCTATTTATGTAAATACATGATAGAAAAGGCAAAAACAAAATATTTCCAAATAGGGGAGTATCCAAGATGGTAGCATAGGTAAACACCTACACTGCTGCCTCACACAACAATTTCAGAACCACAACTAAGAGACAGAACGGATATCATCCAGAACCACAGGAAAGCTGGCTGAGTGGAAATTCTACAACTAGTAGGAAAGAGAGGGGCTCACAGAAACCCAGAGGAGCTGCAAAAAGCTGAGGTACGGAGACGAGCGTGTGAAGAGAGCCGGTGCCTAAGTACCTGGCTGGTTTTTTCTGGCGGGAGGGAAATGGAGATTCCCAACTACATTGAACCCCTTATCCTACAACACTAAACCCCAGGTCCAGCCGAAACTCATGCGGGGGGAGTTTGGACTGTGAAAAGGGAGAAGTGCACAGAAATTTGGGGGAATCGCAGGCGGACAGAAGTCGGGCGGTGCGCACAGCACTGCGCGCAGAAGACAGACTGCTGATTGTGCTGCTGGCTTTCACAAGTGTTTGGGAGACAGAGCCTCCCAACTGTGCCACTTCTAACTCCACTGAACACCAGATTTGGGCGAAGTCCTGGGACCCAGTTTCATATTGTCCCAGAGTGCAAGGGAGCCCGAATGGCAGCAGTCTAGAGGCAATGCGAGAGTGCATGTGCACACAGAGACCTTTCCAGGGATTACCCCGTCACTTGAGATTCGGGGGCCATGGAAAGTGGGGCCGACGGGAAGACGAGGTGGCCCATTAAGCCCTGAGACTCGATCCACCCCAAGCTCAACAGAGAGGCTTTTGCAGTTTTGCAAGTCTCTTATCATGAGGCTGAATCCAACACAGAAGTTCTCCAGGCATAGTGAAAATGCCGAGATAAGGGAAGAAATCACAAACAAAAGACATGGAGGAAAACCAAAGACTAGATATAGAGTTCAAAACCATGCTTATAAGGTTTTTTAAGAATATCCTAGAAAAGATGGATAAAGTTAGCGAGAACCTAGATGAGATGAAAAAGAACCATCTAGAGATGGAAAAGGTCCAACTAGAAATTAAACATACACTGACTGAAATAAAAAATATTATACAATGACCTAACAGCAGACTAGAGAAAGGTAAGAATCAAGTCAAAATTTTGAAATACAAAGAATCATAAAACATTCAACTGGAAAAGAGAGAAGAAAAAAGAATCCAAAAATGTGAAGATAATGTAAGGAGCCTCTGGGACAACTTCAAGCGTACCAACATCAGAATTGTGGGGGTGCCAGAGGGAGAGAGAGCAAGATACTGAAAACCTATTTGAAGAAATAATGACTGAAAACTTCCCACATCTGGTAAAAGAAATAGACCTACAGGTCCAGGAAGCACACAGAACCACTTGTAAAAGGAATCCCAAGAGGACCACACCAAGACATATCATAGTTAAAATACCAAGAGCAAAAGACAAAGAGAGAATATTAAAAGCAGCAAGAGAAAAACAGTTAATTACCTACAAGGGAGCACCCATACGATTGTCAGCTAATTTCTCAACAGAAACAATGCAGGCCAGACGGGAATAGCAATAAATATTCAACGTGATGAATAGAATAGCAAGAACCTACAACCAAGAATAGTCCATCCAGCAAAACTATCATTTGGAAATGAAGGGCAGATAAAGAGCTTCACAGATAAGAAAAAGCTAAAGAACTTCATCAACTCCAAACCTGTATTATATGAAATGCTGAAAGGTAGTCTTTTAGAAGAGGAAGAAGGAAAAGGTAAAAGATAAAAAATTATGAACAACAAATACATATTTACCAACAAGTGATTCTAAAAATTAAGTGAATTAAAAATTTGATGAACAGAATAAACTGGTGAATGTAATAGAATCATGAGCACAGAAAGAGAGTGGGCTGATAATTGTCAGGGGGAAAGGTTTGAGGGGTGTACAGGGAAAGACTGGACAAAAATCATACACCTATGGAGGAGGTCAATGGGGGGAGGTAAGGGTAGAAGGAAGGTTTGGAGCCAGGTGGAGGGGAGCTATGAAGGGGAAAAAAGAGAAACAAATGTAATAATCTGAATAATAAAGATTTAAATAAAAACAATAAAAAAATATTTCCAAAGATTTTGGTTGTGATATGTGGAGCAGGAAGAGAGAGACAACTCATTTAACTACTAAATAGATTACAATGTATTTTAATGAAATGTTACAATGTTCTCTGGTGCTAGTTTTATAGCATCAAATACCTTTAACTTCCCGTAGTTACTTATTTATATTCAAGTTGGGTCTTTCTTGGCATTCCCTACCATAAAAAGTTTAGATTCCTGCTCTGGTCGGTGTGACTCAGTTGATTGAAGCATTGTCCCATACATTGCAAGTTTGTGGGTTTAATTTCAGCCAGGGCAAATATCCAGGTTGCACGTTTGATCCCCTGGCAGGGTGTGTAATGGAGGCAATGAATAGATGTTTCTCGCTCACATCAATGTTTCTCACATTGATGTTTCATTCTCTCTCTCCCTCCTCTTTACTTCCTTCTCTCTCTCAAATTAATAAAACATATCCTTGGTGAGGATTTTAAAAGAATAAAAGTTTACGATCCTATCAGATGATAGACCCTGCTAAATGTGAATATTTCAGAGTATGTAGGGAGCCCACTAATACCATTGCTCAGGGGTTGACAAACGTTTTCTATGATCAGAAACAGCCTAGGTTCTTCTCTGTGGATCATATAGCCTCTGTCTCAACTCTAGGAAGTTGGTGCTTTGCACATTAGGTAGAAAAGGATCAGAAAAAAACCTATGCATGTTAAAAGCATGCAAAGCAATATTTATTAATGGGTAAAATTATGATTTTTTTCATAACCTTTAAATTTTTTGTCAAAACATTAAATGATCACAGTCAACTGCAAATGTACAGGTAAATGAAGGAAATAGTAAAACTAATACTTATTAGTATACCATGACTTTAAACATTAAAAACATTGGAAATTAAAATGATTTATTTCTTTGTATAAGATTCGTTTAGAAAGATATTATCATTGCATAAAGGGCATGCGAGATCTCTCTGCATTATTTCTTAGCAAATCCTGTGGATTTACACTTATCTGAAAAGAAGAAAAAAGATTGGTTTAAAAAATAGGAGTAGTTTTAACAATGCTGGCTTTCTTCAGATGTTAACTAAATATATGGCATGAACATCTTTTCTGTACCTTGGGAAGTTGCCATGTTTTTTCTAAGTTTGTATCAGCTTCCAACATTTTGTTCTTTGTTCTTTCAATGTCATGAAATATCTCCAAGAGTTTCCGATTGGGGAGATTTTGCCAGCATCACTTCTGCTGAGACATATCTATCTTTTTCATCACAACCACTTTACTTACAATATCAATAAAGTTCTCCTTCATCATATTCCTTTGGCTGTACATTCAAAGTCTCTTTACCAGTAGCATGTGAACATTTTCACTGTCAGCTATGGCTTCTCTAACTCCATTTATATTATACTCAAATTTCACTTCTAGCATTATTACATTTTATTTATTAGGTGCACCTTTATCTCTTTTGGCTAAGTCTCTTTTTGTTGTTGACTATCGATTTTTAAAATATCACATGGATTTGTCATCAGAAAACAGGGAGGCAACAGTATAACATACTTGTCTGCCAGTGTGTAACCTGTATAGTTAATGTTTAGCTATCAATTATGAGTTCACACACATAGGTGGTGATCATTTGCTGATTGGTCACTGGTCATAAAATGCATAGTGATTTGGGTACTGAAGAGCTAGCAGCAAAGTTTATACTTCTTATAATAATTATTGCTAAAAACAACAATGATAACTAAAACTTGAACCATGTGCTTGCTTTTATATAACTAATACTTGCTGTGAGAAAATCAGCTATCATGTTGGAATCTGGATACCCCAAGAATACCATGTTTGAAAGTCAGCATGCACTGCTGTAGATGACAGCCTTAGCCAAGCTCTTAGCCAAGAGCCAGCATCAGCTGCTATCCAGACGAGTGAGCCATCTCCAATAGCTATCTAATTCAACTAAGTATTCAAATTACTGCAGCCTCAGCCAACATTTGGCCACACCAGCATGAGAAGTCCTAAACCCAACCAAATTCTGCCAGAATCCCTGATCCACACAACATGGGAAAAATAGTGTTTCTTTTAAGCCACTAAATTTTGGGATAATTGTTACATACAGTAGTGACCAGAAGAGAGAGAGGATTATACTAACAAGTGAAATATGTATCTTGTTTATATGTTTGGAGACTTGGGAAATTACAGGTTTATCTGTATAACAACTGGGAGCCAGAGTGATATGAACCTGGGCCAGGTTTATTTTTTATTCATTCTCTCCACTTATTATCTTACTGCCACATTCCCCCAGAGCATGATTACTGAGTAAATAGTCATAGATTCTTCAGCGCAGCAATTTTCAACCTTTTTCATCTCATAGTACAAATAAACAAATAATTAAAATTCTGTGACACACCAAAAATATTTATTTTCCAATCTGACAAAAATAGGCATAATTTTGATTCATTCACGCCAAGTGTCTATTGTTGTATTGGCTGATGTCATGTTTTTTATTTGACAATTAAAGGGAAAAAAGAGGTCAGTACCCTTGACTAAGCAGTCAGATATTGCATGTTTAAAAATTATTGCTGCACACTGGTTGAAAATCCCTGCTTTAGAGGAAAACCTGGAGGAATTATTACTTTACATATTTACATTATTACTTTACATGTTAAAGGCTGCTGGAGACCTAGTCTCCCATTCAGTCTGTGTTTACTTAATCTATAAACTCACTCAAGTATGAAAACTGGGTTTTTATTGGGGCTGCTTCTCTAGACTTCCTGATCAACCACCATGGAGTCTCTGTCTTATTTTGTTTTGTTTTGTTTTATAAATCAAGCAGCATCATTGTTGGCTGCCCATATAGCTTTTCCTCAGAAGTATTGTGTTCTGCTCAATCACCATGGTGATGGTTGGTCTGGTATCCGGCTTCCACTCTGACTTTGACACATATTTCAATAATTTCACTCCTTTTTCTTCTGACAATTAAGTCCTGCCACCTGGCCTCTATTAATTTGACATTCCATCACCTTCCTTTCAATAAAATAACGCCATCTTTTAAAATCGTTCTTAGCCTACAGAGGTTGTCTATCACCGATATTTACAATGCTGGTGCAACCTTCATTAACACATCCCTGGCCAAATGAATTGTATTCAAGGTTGCTATAGGAGTAAAAGAATTATGTGTTATATTCACTCTTTCTGCCCAGGATTCTGAGTATTTTGCCTTTGTCCTATTATTTGACAGCTATCTCTGCATTTCTCTTTATTTAGGGAAGGCAAACCTCCACTAGTATATTGGCACAATCTCCCAAGGTCCTTATCAAATTATTAAATTCTATGTAATGAGGAATATTCTCATATTAATAAATTCTTCTTTAAGAACACTAGAGTCCCAGTGCATGAAATTCATGTATGGGGAGGGGGAGGAAGAGGTGTCCCTCAGCCCAGCCTGCACCCTCTCCACTCTGGGATACCTTAAGGGATGTCTGACCACCTATTTAAGACCAATCCCACCAGGGATCCCAATTGCTGGCTCCCAACTGCTCACTTACCTCTGTCTAATTGGACTTAACTGCTTCTGCTGCCAGCCTGATGTCCCCTTAGCCACTACCCTGCCAGCCTGATAGATGCCTAATTGCTCCCTGGCAGGCCCAATTTCCCCTAATGGCCCTCCCCTGCAGATTTGGTTGCCCCCAACTGTCTTGCCCTGAAAGCATGCCCCCCCTCCAACTGCCTTCCTCAGCTGTCCTGGTTGCCCCCAACTGTCCTCCCCTGCAGGCCAGGTCTCCCCCAACTGCCTTTACCTGCAGGCCTACCCCCCCAACAGTTCTCCCTGTAGGCCTGATCCCCTCCCAACTGCTCTCACCTGCAGGCCTGGGTACCCCCCAATGTCCTCCCCTGCAGGCCTGGTCCTCCCAACTATCCTTCCCTGCAGGGTGATCCCCCCCAAACTGCACTCCCCTGCTGGCCTGGTCTCTCCCAACTGCCCTCTTCTGGAGGCCTAGTCATTCTTAACTGATCTCACTGCTGGCCTGATCACCCACAACTGCCCTCCCCTGCAGGTCTGGGTCCTCCCAAACTACCCTCCTCTGTTGGCTTGGTCGCCCCTAACTGGTCACAACTTCCCTCAACTGCAGGCCATCTTGTGGTGGCCATCTTGTGTCCACATGGGGGCAGCTATCTTTGACCACATGGGAGTGGCCAGATTGTGTCTTGGAGTGATGGGCAATTTGCATATTATTCTTTTATTAGATAGGATTATAATTTGCCCTCCTTGATCCATCAGCCTCAGAGCCAATGTCATATAAACTTCCCAGGGTGCCTGCCTAAAATCCTGGCCAGGTCCTACAGGTTCTTCTTCTTCTTCTTCTTTTTTTTTTTTTTAATAAATCTTTATTGTTCAGTTTATTACAGATGTTCCTCTTCCCCCGCTGCCCTTTCCCTCCCACCCCCGCCCTCTAGTTTCTTTTGGCACATTAGCAGTCCCAGAATTCTCACATCCAAATTATCCTTTTATTTGACTTTAGTTAATAGAGTCTTTGGGCAAAGAACAGAAGTGGGAGTATAGTCTGATAAAGACTTGTATTGTCTTGCAAGCAGAGGTGTCTACATCACCAGTAAGCCTGGATAAAATTCTAGTCTTTAAAAAGGAAGTACTGGGAAACTTATGAAAGCCCAGAGAATTTTAGGTGCACCCCAGATTCTGACAGGAGGAAGATTTTCATATATATTTTACCAATTTTCTTTCATCTCTGACACTTTTATTATAGAAAAAGGGCCAATAGCAATATTAAAATATTTCCTCTAATTAATTTCATAAATATGTGTGTGTGTGTGTGTGTGTGTGTGTGTGTGTGTATGGCCAGTGATCCTTACAGCAGAATGACCAGAATGACTGGTTTCTATGACATCTACTGACCACCAGGGGCAGACACTCAATGCAGAATCTTTCCTCTGGTGGTCACTGTGCTCCCATAGCAGGAGCGCCACTCAGAAAGAAGCCAGGCTCACTGCTGGCAAGCACAACAGTGGTGGCGGAAGCTTCTCCCATGTCCACAGCAGTGCTAAAGAGCAGTGAGCCAAGTGGTAAAGAGCAAGCAGGTGGGTGATTATGAGTGAGGGGTCTGGGTTTGCGAGAGGGCACAGGCAAGGCTGAAGGACCCCCATCCCCTGAATGAATTTCATGCATTGGGCCTCTTGTTCTATAATATTTCTAAAATATACAACCTAAATTTAATTGTGAGTAAAAGTCAGACAGACACAAAATGAGGGACATTTTTTAAGTATTTAGTCCATATTTATGAAGATGAAGTTTTTGTTTTTTATTAGTTTTTCACATTTTTTAAAGAATTTATTTATTATCTAGAGTTTTACATATATCACCTTTTTCCCTGCTTGACCACCCCCCCCACCAAGCCACTCCCACCTGGGCAAGCCCTCATTGCCCCAGTATCTCTGTGCATTGGTTACATTAATATCCATGCATACAAATCTTTTGGTTGATCTCTAACCCCTCATCTCTCCTGCTATTTGTCTATTCTTATTCATCAAATTATGTCGATCATTATATCCCACATATGAGTGAAATCATGTGATATTTATCTTTCTATGACTGGCTTATTTCACTTAGCATATTGCTCTCCAGTGCCATCCATGCTGTTGCAAATGGTAAAAGTTTCTTCTTTTTTATAGCAGCACAGTATTCCATTAAGTAGATGTACCACTGTTTTTTAATCCATTCCGCTGCTGATGGGCACTTAGGTTGTTTCCAAATCTTAGCTATTATAAATTGTGCTACTTTGAACATAGAGGTGCATATATTCTTTCTGATTGGTGTTTCTATATTCTTGGGATATAGTCCTAGAAGTAGGATTACTGGGTCAAATGGGAGTTTCATTTTTAAGTTGTTGAGGAAACTCCATACTGTCTTCCACAGTGGCTGCACCAATCTGCATTCCCACCAGCAGTGCAGGAGGATTCCTTTTTCTCCACATTCTCACCTGCACTTATACTTTGTTGATTTGTTGATGATTGCTATCTGACAGGTGTGAGATGGTATCTCATTGTCATTTTGATTTGCATCTTATTGTCTTGTTAATGGTTTCCTTTGCTATACCGAAGCTTTTTATTTTGATGTAGTCCCATTTATTTTCTCCTTAGTTTCCATTGCCCTAGGAGCTGTCAGTAAAGATATTGCTGTGACATATGTCTGCTATTTTGCTGCCTATGGAGTCTTGTAGAGTCTTACAGTTTCCCATCTTACATTTAAATCCTTAAGTCATTTTGAGTTTGTTTTTGTGTATGGTGTAAGTTGTTGATCTAGTTTCATTTTTTTGCATGTATCTGACTAAATCTTCCAACATCATTTATTGAAGAAACTGTCTTGCCTCCATTGTATGCTCTTGCCTCCTTTGTCAAATATTAATTGAGCATAATGGCTTGAGTCAATTTCTGGGTTCTCTGTTCTGTTCCATTGGTCTATATATCTGTTCTTGTGCCAATATCAGGCAGTTTAGAGCACTGTAGCTTAGTAATATAGCTTGATATCTGGTATTGTGTGACCCCTTCAAATTTGTTCTTCTTTCTCAAGATTGTTGTGGCTATTTTGGGTCTTTTTAATACCAGATGAATTTTTGGAGTTTGTTCTAGAACTTTGAAACATGCCACTGATATTTTAATGGAGATTGCATTGAATCTGTAGATTTCATTGGGTAGTATGGACGTTTTAATGAAGTTGATTCTATCAGGACATGAACATGTATGTTCTTCCATTTGTTTATGTCTTCCTCTATCTCTTTTTCCAATGTCCTGTAGTTTTCCCAATACAGGTCTTATACCTCCTTAGTTAAGTTTATTCCTAAGTATCTTAATTCTTTTGGTGCAATGGTAAATGGGATTTTTTTTTCTTTCTCTTTCTGTGAGTTCATTATCCTATATTCTTCTATATAATAAAAGCCTAGGTTGCATTGCTAGAAGTCATCACAAGATGACCACTACAAGATGGCTGCCATAAAATGACCAGCACAAGATGGATGACATATAGTGGCCACCACAAGATGGCCATCACAAGATGGCTGGCAGAGGAGGGAAGTTGTGGGCAACCAGACCTGCAGGGAAGGGCAATTGGGGGTGACTAGGCCTGCACAGGAGGGCAGTTGGGAGTGACCAAGCCTGCAAAGCAGGGTAGTTGAGGGTGATCAGGTTGGCAGGGGAGAGCAGTTGGGGGCCAACAGGGGAACAGTTAGGCATCAATGAGGCTGTCAGGATAGTCGTTAGGGGCCGATCAGGTTTGCAGGCAGAAGCAGTTATGGGCAATCAGGCAGGCAGGCAGGCAGGCAGGCAAGTGGTTAGGAGCCAACAGTGCCAGATTGTGAGAGGGATGACTAGCTGCCATTGTAGGACAGATCCCGTGAGACTAATCTTGCAGTCAGACATCCCCCCAGGGATCCCAGATTGGAGAGGATGCAGGCCAGGCTGAGGAATATCTTGCCTCTTGCACAATTTTCATGCACTGGGTCTCTAGTTGGTGTATAAAAAGGCCATAGATTTCTGGGTGTTAATTTTGAATCCTGCTACATTGCCAAATCATTTGTTAGGTCAAATAGTTTTTTTATAGTGTCTTTGTGGTTTTATATGTGTAGTATCATGTCATCTGTGAATAAGGAATGTTTTACTTCTTCTTTTCTAATTTGGTTTCCTTTTATTTCTTCATGTCTGATCACTATGGCTAGCACTTCCAGTATTATATTGAACAGAAGTGGTGAAAGTGGACATCTCTGTCTTGTTCCCATTCTCAAGGGAAATTAGTTTAGTTTTTGCCCATTGAGTATGATGTTGGCTGGAGATTTGTTATATAAGGTTTTTATTATATTGAAGTATGATCCCTTTATTCCCACTTTGCTGAGAGTTTTTTTGTTTGTTTTGTTTTGTTTTGTTTTGTTTTTATCAAGAAAGGATGTTGGATTTTGTCAAATGCTTTTTCTGTATCAATGGATATAATTATGTGATTTTTGTCTCTCAATTTGTTTATGTGATGTATCACATTTATTGATTTGTAGATATTTACCATTCTTGCATCTCTGGAATATATCCCACTTGGTCATGGTGTATGATCTTTCTAATGTAATGTTGAATCCAATTTGCTAAAATTTTGCTGAGGATTTTAGCTTCTATGTTCATTAAGGATATTGGCCTGCTGTTCTCTCTCTTTTTTTTGTGGTGTCTTTATCTGGTTTTGATATTAGGGTAATGCTGATTTCATAGAAATAGCTTAGAAGTGTTGCTTCCTCTTGACTTTTTGGAATAGTCTGAGGAGGATATGTTTTAGTTCTTCTTTGATTGTCTGATAGAACTCCCCTGTAAAGGTGCCTGGACCAGGGCTTTTGTTTGCTGTAAGACTTTTGATCACTGCTTCAATTTCTTTGGTAGTTATCAGCATATTCAGGATTTTTTTTTAATTCATCCTGATTGGGATTTTGGTGCTTGTATTTTTCTAAGAATATGTTCATTTCATCTGGGTTATCCAATTGGTTGGAATAAAATTGTTCAAAGTATTTTTTTCATAATCATTTGTATTTCTGTGGGATTGGTTGTTACTTCATCTCTTTCATTTCTCATTTTGTTTATTTGAGTTATTTCTCTGGTTTTTGGTGACCCTGGATAGACGTTCATCAATCTTGTTTATCCTTTCAAAGAACCAGCTCTTGGTTTTGTTGATCTTTTGTACTTTTTCTTTTTCTTTTTTTGTCTATATGTCATTTATTTCTGCTCTGATCTTTACTATTTTCTTCCTTATGCTTATGCTGGGCTTTTCTTGTTGCTCTCTTTCTAACTTTTTTAGTTGTAGGGTTAATTTATTTATTATAATTTTTTCTTGTTTTTTTTGAGGTAGGCCCATAGAGCTATGAACTTTTCTCTCAAGACTGCTTTCATTGTGTCCCATAGATTTTGGATTATTGTATTTTCCTTGTTGTTTGTTGCCATGATACTTTTTATTTTTTCCTTGATCTCTTTAGTAACCCAATCATTGTTTAATAGCATGCTATTTGGCCTCTGGTGTTTGCTTTTTTTTTTTTTTTACTGTTTTTATTGTACTTGATTTTTAGTTTTATGTCATTGTAAACTACTGAGAAGATGCTTGATATGAATTCTATCTTCTTGAATTTAAAGATATTTTGCCTGAGTACCAATGTGTTCTGTCTTTGAAAATGACCCATGTGCACTTGAGAAGAATGTATAGTCTGTGGCTTTGGGGTGAAATGTTCTGAAGGTGTCAATTAATTCCATCTGGTCTAGTGAGTCATTTAGGATTGATATTTCTTTGCTGATTTTTTGTTTAGAGGATATATCCAGTGGTGTTAGTGGGATATTAAAGTCCCCTACTATAACTGTAATGCTGTCAATCTCTCCCTTGCTATCCTCCAGAAGATATTTGTGTGTGTTTTTTTAATGTATTTGGGTGCTTCTGTATTAGGTACATATATGTTTACCAGAGTTATATCTTCTTGTTAAATTGCTCCCTTTATTATTATGAAGTGGCCTTCCTAATTTCTTGTTATGGCTTTATGAAGATGAAACTTCATAAAACCCAAGAACAGTTGAGAAATGGTTTCATAAAGAAATGGACTAAAAAGATTAAATGTACCACCAGATTCTGATTTGGGTCCTCTGGCCATTAAGAACATTTCTGGAACAGTTGGTAAAACTTAGGTGGCAGCTTGAATTCTGCTTTGTTGTGTTTATGGTAGTAATATGTCAATGTTAATTTCTCAATTTTGATGATTGCATTGTGACTCTATGGAAAACCTGACCTTGTTTTAACATTAAAGTATTTGGGGTGTGTGGAACACAACGTAAACAACTCTTTCAAATGGTAATGGAAAAAATAATGTGCTTGTTTATACTTAGAATTTGTCTGTAACTCTGATATTGTTTCAAAAAATTAAAGAATCAAATTTTGTTTTGTTTTTTAAATAAAAGCAAGACATTATCAACATATGCTGATGTAACTAAGAAAAAAGAAATGTTATATTCTTGCCATTCTTCATATATTGACAGTGTAATAGAAATAAGGCTATACAATAGAAAAATTACTAAATTCTGGGCCAATAGTTTCAGAAACTACCTGCAATTCTTACATATGAACTGAACAAATTTCCTTTAGGTCTCAGTATTCTTTATGTAGCATCTAACACCATTTTTAAATATAATTTTTTATATTTGAGCTAAGAGGCTCAAAAGTATTATTTGTGAAAACATTTTGTAAACTCTAAAATGTCATAGAAAAGTCAGCTATTAAGCATTAACATGATCTAGACAGGCTCAACCCATACTATCTGAATTTATTGCAAAACTCCTGGTGTGTTTGTTCAAAGTTAATCAAGTCATTTCTGATTTGATTGCCCCTTCTTTTGGTCTTACATAGATCAAAATCCAGAGCTGTGTGATAAGGCTCAAAGGAGTGTGTAAGTTTGAATCTATGGTATTCCTTGCAGCTCCATTCAACACACATCTCTGAAGCTGCCTAACTCTTACTGTCAGACATTTTTGCACATAGTCAGCCTTGCAGAGCTATATTTCTACAATTCTCTTTGCTTCAAGATAGGTGAGTTGGCTAAGGTCAAAACTTTTTCCTGGATAATCCATCTTAACTTTGATGTTAAGAACACTCATACTTGATGTCAATAAAGGTCAGGCAATATACCTTTTTAAAATTATTTCTCAGTGCAGTATCCTTCTGAGTAAATACAGTAGAAATTCTTCTTTGTATTTTTTATTTGTTTGTTTGCAGTGTACTATTTTTAACTATTTAAAAAGATTAGAAAATTCAGATCCATAAAGACCACTAGTTTATTTTAAGAAAATCATAGTAAGACAAGAGTCTATAACCTTTCTAATGATAGTATGAACTATATATACAACAATAATCTTAAAGTAAACATTGAATCTGATATGAAATTTGTTTCCACCTAGATACTGCAAAGGAGGTTTTGTCAAAAGGATGTGATAACTCTCCTAACTGAGTAACAAATATACATTTGAAATGGGCTTTCACCTGAAGTCTGTTGGTATAGTTCATTATGGATGTGAGTATGTGTGAAACTGTAACTCTCAACCAGAATCAGTCACAGCATCATTCTGATTCATATCAGGAATTGAGGAAAAATAAGTATTACTGATGGTGTTTTTATTTAAACTTATGTTATTTGACCCATCATAGATTTTTGCATTAATTTTTATTTTTATTTATTTATTTTTTAATTTTAATTTTTTATTAATGTATTACATGTGTACATACCTTCTCATTACCCTCCCATTCCAATACATGCCTTAACCACTCAGTGTCTTGTGTCCATTTGTGATGCTTATATGCATGCATACAAGTCATTCGATTGATCTCTAATTTATCCCACCTCTCCCTAACCTTCCCACTGTAGTTTGACAGTCTGTTTGATGCTTTACTGCCTCTGTATCTATCCTTTTGTTCACCAATTTACAATGATCTTTATTATTCATAAATGAGTAGGATCATGTGGTATTTTTCTTTCATTGACTGGCTTATTTCACTTAGCATAATGCTCTCCAGTCCCATCCAGATTGCTGCACATGGTAAGAATTCCTTCTTTTTATGGCAGCATAGTTTTCCATTGTGTAGATGTACCATAGTTTTCTGATCCAGTCATCTGCTGACAGGCATCTAGGCAGTTTCCAAATTGTAGCTATTGTAAATTGTGCTGCTATGAATATAGGGGTGCATATATCCTTTCTAATTGCTGTTTCTAGTTTCTTAGGATATATTCCTAGGAGTGGGATTGCTGGGACAAATGGGAGTTCTATTTTTAGGTTTTTGAAAAAAATACAAACTGTTCTCCACAGTGGCAGTACCAGTCTGCATTCCCACCAGTAGTGCACAAAGATTCCTTTTTCTCTATATCCTCACCAACACTTATCACTTCTTAATTTGTTGACAATTGCCATGGTGACAGGTGTTAGATGGTACCACATTGTCGTTTTGATTTGCATCTCTCAGATAGTTAATGACTTTGAGCATGTTTTCATATGTCTCTTGGCTTTTGTTCTGTCTTCTTTCGAAAAGATTCAATTTAGGTCTGTGGCCCATTTTTTGTTTTATTTTATTATTTATTTATTTATTTATTTATTTTTATTTTTTATTTTTTATTTATTTATTTTTTCCTATTGCCCTCCCCACACCCCAGCACATGCCCCCATCTGCCCGCCCCCTCCCCCCCACTGCCCTGCATCCACTGGCCATGCCCACACACACATGCATGCAAATCCTTCCCTTCATCTCCTACAGGCCCCTCCCCCCCAACCTCCCCTGCCTTCCCACTGTAGCAGGACAGTCTGTTCATTGCTTCTTTGCCTCTGCATCTGCTTCTCCCCCACCACCTGATTCTTGTCTTTAAAAACATCTTGCCCCTGTAGGCTAGAAATAAACCCACAAGAGGAAAAGAAAAATGATTGAGTCCCAATTTCAATGTCTGATAGCTTTGAGTCCCAGTTTCAATGTCAAACAGTTCCTTATGTGTACATGTTATCAATGGTATCTGGATAGTGGACAAATGGTGGCAATGCCAGTCTGACCGTCTCAGGTTTGGTCCTAGGCATTCTCTAGTGATGCACAGCTGCAAACTGCTCACATGGCAAGGCATAATCAGTGTCTTCCAACTCTGAACTGTTTCTCCTCTTGCCTTCGTGGTTTGCACAGACCTGTGAGTACCTCTCTGATGCAGGAGTCCACTTGGTCTTGGAGTTGTTTTCTGGAAGTATATAAACATATTCTCGACCAAGAGTTAATTAAGGAATCTTTTCTGTAAAATGGACTTGGGGTCCATTTTACTTTTGCCTACCCGCTTTTCCTTTGGCTTATTTTGACACCATGTGTGTTTTTCATGGGTGTCTTGCTGTTAATATTACAAATAGAAATTAATTTTCTAAATTGAAAATTTTCTACATGTAATTTACTTACCAGATATTTTTCTTTACATGATATTATCCACTTCCCCCACCCCTCTATTTTTCTTTAGTGGAGAATTTGGTAAAAAATTTTAGTGCAATCTTGATAACTTTAAATTTTATTTTTTTGCACACAAATATGCCTGTTTTATGTTCATTACATATTAAGCAATTTTACTGTGAGATGTGCTATCAATAGAAATTTTAATTAATACTTTAGAAGCAGCTTTTCGTCCAGTACACTTAAATTTTCTTGGGTGTTCGCTTCAATTCACCAATTTAAATTAATCTGAAAGCTTGATAAGTCTTTTATGTCAAATTTAATACTCTATCAACAATCTTTCCCTGTATATAGTAATGGAAAGGTTTATTTACATTGAGTAGGCACTGAGCATTCCTAGTGCTAGGCTGAATTTAGATATAGGGCAGCTGCTGTCGGCATGTTTCTGTCTGTTACCTGGGTCCTCATCTGAGCTGGGCCACATCTCTGTCTGTTACCTGGGTCCAGATCTGTGCTGAGCATGGGAAGCGAGGTAGCCATGGGGGCAGGAGACCTCCCTCAGAAGGGGTGAAGGTTCAGACCCCTGCAAGGTTGAAGGGGTGTGCGGATCTGTGCCCTACCTCTATTGACGCCCAAGTTCTCTCCTGATGGCCCCTATGTGACTGTGCTTGTCTTAGGTTGTTCCTTCCCTGAGGGATCTTACCCGTATCTGGCTAACCAGTCATCCTCTGGGCCAAGCAGGGTGCTGTGAGGTTCAGTTCTGTCTCCATGGTAGCCTATGCTCCCATGGCCTCCATGCTCAGCACCTGCCTTGGGGATCCACTCGCCTACTGGCAGAGGCCCTGGCATGATCACTTATCTTGGGGAATTCAGGTTCCTTCTTCAGTGAGGGCCCAGCTCACACTATTTGGCGAGAGACAGATCCATTATACCACCCACCTCCAGGTTTCAACTGCAGCGTGAATAGAGAGCTCAGGCTACAGCTGAGGGCCATTGGGTTATGAGAAGAAGGTCCCTCTTGGCAAAAGAAGAAAGAGGCATGGCCCATTTCTTAATTGGATCAGCTACGTTCCTTTTATTCAGTTGTATAAGTTGCCTGTAGATGTCGGAGATTAAACCTTTATCAGTGATAACATTTGCAAATATGTTCTCCCATACAGTGGGTTTTCCTGTTTTTTTTATATATATTTTATTGATTTTTTTACAGAGAGGAAGGGAGAGAGATAGAAATCAGAAAAATCGATGAGAGAGAGAGACACATCAATCAGCCGCCTCTTGCATGCCCCACAGTGGAGATGTGCCTGCAAGCAAGGTACATGCCCCTGACTAGAATCAAACCTGGGACCTTTCAGTCCACAAGCCGACTCTCTATCCAGTGAGCCAAACTGGTCTCAGCTAAGCCAAACCGGTCTCGGCACTTTCTTGTTGTTTTGTTGATGGTTTCTTTTGCTGGAAGTATTAGCCATTGCAATTAGACAACAAGAAGAAATAAAAGGCATCCAAATTGGAAAAGAAGAAGTAAAGCTGTCCTTATTTGCAGATGACATGATATTGTACATAAAAAACCCAAAGGATTCCATTCCAAAACTAATTGACTTAATTAATGAATTCGGCAATGTAGCAGGATACAAAATTAATGCTAAGAAGTCTGTGGCATTTCTATATACTAACAATGAAATTATAGAAAGAGAAACTAAAAAAGCAATCCCATTTACCATCGCACCAAAAAAATTAAGATACCTAGGAATAAACCTAACTAAAGAGGTAAAAGACCTTTATGCAGAAAACTACAGGACACTGAAAAAAGAGATAGAGGAAGATGTTAACAGATGGAAGAGCATACCATGCTCATGGATTGGGAGAATCAACATCATTAAAATGTCCATACTACCCAAAGCAATCTACAGATTCAACGCACTACCCATTAAAATACCAACGACATATTTCACAGACCTACAAAGAATTCTTCATAGATTCATCTGGAACAAAAAAAGACCACGGATAGCTACAGCAATTTTGAGAAAAAAGAATAAAGTAGGTGGGATCTCAATACCAGACTTCAAGCTATACTACAAAGCAACTGTTCTCAAAACAGCCTGGTACTGGCACAAGAACAGACATATAGATCAATGGAATAGAATAGAGAACCCAGATATCCACCCAAACCACTATGCTCAATTAATATTTGACAAAGGAGGCATGAACATTCAATGGAACCAAGATAGCCTCTTTAATAAATGGTGTTGGGAAAATTGGACAGATACATGCAAAAAATTGAAACTGGATCACCATCTTACACCAAATACAAAAATAAACTCAAAATGGATACAGGACTTAAACATTAGAAGGGAAACCATAAAAATACTAGAGGAATCCACAGGCAGCACAATCTCAGATATATGCCGAAAGAACTTCTTCACTGATACTGCTCCAAAGGCAATGGAAGCTAAAGAAAAAATAAACAAATGGGACTACATCAAAATAAAAAGCTTTTGCACAGCAAAAGAAACCATCAACAAAACAACAAGAAAGATCAATGCATGGGAGAACATATTTGCAAATGCTATCACTGATAAAGGTTTAATCTCCAAAATCTACAACCAACTTATACAACTGAATAAAAGGAAGATGAAGGATCCAATAAAAAAATGGGCAATGGACCTAAATAGAACCTTTTCAAAAGACGACAGAAGGAAAGCCAAGAGACACATGAAAACATGTTCAAAGTCATTAATCATCCGAGAGATGCAAATCAAAACGACAATGCGATACCATCTTACACCTGTCAGAATGGCAATCATCAACAAATCAACAAACGACAAGTGTTGGCGAGGATGCGGAGAAAAAGGAACCGCTGTGCAAAAGCTTTTTATTTTGATTTTACCTCATTTGTTTATTTTCTCTTTAGCTTCATTTGCCCTAGGAGCGGTATCAGTGAAGAAGTTCCTTCAGCATATGTCTGAGATTTTGCTGCCTGTAGATTCCTCTAGTATTTTTATGGTTTCCCATATTATGTTCAAATACTGTATCCATTTGGAGTTTATTTTTGTGTATGGTGTAAGTTGGTGGTCTAGTTTCATTTTTTTTTTTTGCATGTATCTGTCCAATTTTTCCAACATCATTGTTAAAGATACTGGCTTGACTCCATTTATGTTCTTGCCTCCTTTGTCAAATATTAATTGTGCATAATGGTTTGGGTTGATATCTGGATTCTCTATTCTATTCCATTGGTATACATGTTTGTTCTTATGCCAGTACCAGGCTGTTTTGAGAACAGTGGCTTTGTAATACAACTTGAAATCTGGTATTGAGATTCCACCTATTTTATTCTTCTTTCTCAGGATTGCTGTGGCTATTCAGGGTTTTTTTGTTCCAGATGAATCTTTGGAGAGTTGTTTCTAGGTCTGTGAAATATGCCATTGGTATTTTAATGGGGAGTGCATTGAATCTATAGATTGCTTTGGGTAGTATGGACATTTGAATGATATTGATTCTCCCAATCCATGAGCATGGTTTGCTCTTCCATCTCTTCTGTTCACATCTTCCTCTATCTCTTTTTTCAGTGTCCTGTAGTTTTCCATGTATATGTCTTTTACTTCCTTAGTTAAGTTTATTCCTAGGTATCTTAATTTTTTTGGTGTAATGGGATTGCTTTTTTGTCTTTCTTTCTGTAAGTTCACTATTAGTGTATAGAAATGCCATAGATTTTTTGGCATTAATTTTGTATCCTGCTACATTACCAAATTCATTTATTAAGTCTATTAGTTTTTTGATGGAGTCTTTTGGGGTTTTTTATGTACAGGATCATGTCATCTGCAAATAAGGACAGCTTTACTTCTTCTTTTCCAATTTGAATGCTTTTTATTTATTTTCTCATCTAATTGCAATGGCTAATACATCCAGTACTATGTCAAATAGGAGTGGTGAGAGTGAGCATCCTTGTCTTGTTCCTGTTCTTAGGGGAAATGGTTTTAGTGTTTTCTATTGTGTATGAGGTTAGTTGTGTGTTTATCATTTATGGCTTTTATTATGTTGAGGTATGATCCTTCTATTCCCACCTTGCTGAGATTTTTTATCAAGTAAGTGTGCTGGTTTGTCAAATGCTTTCTCTGCATCAATTGATATGACTAACTATGTGATTTTTATCTCTAAATTCATTTATGTGATGTATCATATTTATTGATTTGCAAATATTGTGCCATCCTTGCATTCCTGGGATAAATCCTACTTGGTCATGGCGTATGATCTTTCTGATATACTGCTGGATTCGATTTGCTAGAATTTTGTTGAGGATTTTGGAATCTATGTTCATGAGGGAAATTTGCCTGTAATTCTCTTTCATTATGTTGTCTATATTTAGGATGATGCTGTCTTCTTAGGAGGAGCTTGGAAGTATTCCTTTCTCTAGAATTTTTTGCAGTAGTCTGAGGAGGCTAGGTTTTAATTCTTCTTTGAATGCTTGATAAAACTCCGCAATGTAGCTGTCTGGCACCGCGTTTTTGTTTGCTGGAAGCTTTTGTGGATAATTGCTTCAATTTTTTTCATAGTATTGGCCTAGTGAGATGTTTAGATTCTTTCTGGTTGAGTTTTCACAGGTTATATTTTTCTAGGAATGTGTCTATTTCCTCGAGCTTGTCCAGTTTGTTGGAATAGAATTGTTCATAGTATTTTTAACAAGCTTTTGTATTTCAGTGGGATCTGTTGTTATTTCACCTCTTTCATTTCTGGTTTTGTTTATTTGAATCCTCTCTCTTTGCTTCTTGGTGAGCCTAGCTAGGGGTTCATCAATCTTGTTTATCCTTTCAAAGAATCAGCTTTTGGTTTTGTTGATCTTTTTATTGCTTCTTTTGTGTCTGTCATTTATCTCCACCCTGATCTTTGCTATTTGCTTCTTTCTGCTTAACCTGGGCTTTTCTTGTTGCTCTCTTTCTAACTCTTTGAGTTGTAGGGTTAGGTGCATATATGTTTACCAAAGTTATTTCCTCTTGTTCGATTGCCTCCTTTAGTATTATGAAGTGGCCTTCCTTATCTCTTCTTATATCCTTCCCTTTGATATCTAATTTATCAGATATAAGTGTTGCAACCCAAGCTTTTTTTTTTTATTTTTGTTTGCCTGAAAAAAACATTTTCCATCACTTCACTGTCAGTTTCTGTGCTCCTTTTTTTCTGAGGTGGATTTCTTGTAGACAGAAGATATATGGGTCATGTTTTCTTATTCAATCCATTACCCTATGTTTTTGATTGGAGCATTTAATTCATTCACATTTAAAGTTATTATTGATAGGTACATATTTGTCGCCATTTTCATTTTTAACCTCTGTTCCTTCCTTGCTTCCTATCTTTTTATTTTTTTAAATCAGATCCTTTACCATTTCTTGCATTGCTGGATTGGTGGTAATAAATTCCCTTGGTCCTTTTTTGTCAGTAAAGATCCTGATTTCACTTTCAATTGTTATTGATAGCTTTGCTCAGTATAGTATTCTTGGATTCAGACCCTTCCTTTGCATGACTTTGTATATTTCACTCCATTCTCTTCAGGCCTGATGAGTTTCTATTGAGAAATCAGTTGCTAGTCTGATGGGTATTCCTTTGAAGGTAACGTTCTGTCTCTCTCTGGCTGCTTTTAAGATTCTTACTTTGTCATTGGTGTATGCCAATTTAATTATAATGTGCCTTGGTTGTTGTTCTTTTGGGGTTCCTTTTGCTTGGGACTCTGTGAGCTTCTTGGATTTGTGTGGAGTTTTTCTTTCCTATATCAGGGAAGTGTTCTGTCATTATTTCTTCAAACAAGTTTTCTATTCCTTGCTCTGTTTTCACTCTTTCTGGAATGCCTATTATGCAGATGTTGTTTTATTTCATGTTTTCCCAAAGTTTCCTTGGCTCTCCTCTTGCTTTTATTTTATTTTTTCTCTATAAGCTCCTCTACTTGGGTGTTTTTTTCTACCTTGTCTTCTAGTTTACTGATGCAATCCTCTGCTTCTTCTAGTCTACTTTTGATGCTTTCTATGGAGTTCTTTACAGCCACAATGCCATTTTCCCCATTTCTTCTTGGTTTTTCTTCATTTTCTCTTGGTTCTCAGTCATTTTTTTGAATTTGTCTTCCAATCTTTTCAGCTACCTTATGACCATTTCTCTGAATTCTTTCTCTGGCAAGTTGCTTGCCTCCATTACATTTATTTCCTTTTCTGATAATGCCTGTTTTTCTTTCTTATGTAGGCTGTTTCTTTGTCTGCCCATGGTCTCTCTTCTCTGGGTGTCTGGTTATGTAGTTCTCTCTCCTGTGTTGATTTAAAGGCACAGAAACAACACAACCAGGTATAATGCACAAGGCACTGAACATAAATGTATTCACAATATTAATAGCCACAAAAAAAGGTGACTACCTGAGAGAGATAAATTAGGGGATAAGAGAGAAAAGAAGAAAAAGAAGATAAAAGAAAAAGCAACAAGTATCTGGAGATTAATACAAACTACAAACAACAACTAATATCAAGGGAGTCAAGGGAAAATAGAAGCAAAAAACAAACAAAAACAAAGTATACAGAAAACAAAACAAAATGAGAAGAGTAAGCAAAACAATCTCACAAAAAGTATAAAAAAATCAATATAATCAACATTCAAACAAACAACAATAAAAAGATAGAGAGATAAATTTTTTTTGGATAGTGAAGATAGAGAAGGTGTCTGTGGACTTGGAGCAGGGGATTGGAAATTAGATATATAAGTGGGGTGAAATTTTAACAGGGGTTAAAAAGAAAGAGTAGAAAAAATCTAAAGTAGGAAAAGGGTAAGAAAAACAGGACAACAAAAGGGTAAAAGTTAGAAAGAGAGTAATAGCATAAAGGTAGAATTGAGATAGAGTAAAATGATGCTAAAGGAAAGATGAAATTAGAATGTAGAACTCTAATCCCAAAGAAAAATAAAGAGAAAATAAAATAACACTTTTTTTTTCAAAAAGGTAAAATAATAGTACTAATAATACTGACTGAAAATAAAAATGTAATAATTTAAAAGGTAAAATCAAGTGAGGAAAAAAGAAAAAAAATAGTTTCTTAAGTAAATGATGAAAAAATAAAAAAAACAGAATGTGCAGTAGTGAAGGTTATTCACTTCTTTTATTGATCTGTTTGGCATGCCTTTTTCCCAGTCAGGACAATATTGCAGTTCCCTGCATTCACTAGTTTTTAAGCTGGCAGTGTGTCTTAATCTCTTTCTACTTTTGTTATCACACGAGTCAATTTGTGAGTCATCCCCTGGGTGGCAGTATTTTGGGACTGACCTCCGAGACTATAGGTCCTCTCTATCCTGTCCTTAGATCCTGCTTTTCCTATGGCACTCAATACTGGTTTGTGGGAGTGGGCTGCCCCAGAGCTGGTTCTCTGAAGGTCACTCCCCACTCTGATCCCCAGGTTCCAGAAAAACAACTTTTCCCTGCAGTCTCCTAGGGTGTCCACAACTGGGTGATCCTATGTATTGGGCTCAGCAATCAGAAGCAAGGATCTGAAGAGGAAAGAGCACAAGTCTGCCCAGTGCCCTTTCCCCACTCCTGTCCAAGCAGCTGACACACTTTAATAACTCCCAGGCTGTCCTTCTGTGTCAGATCAAAATGGGTTGCTTTCTAGAGATCCCCTCTGTTAACAGCTCTGAGGACCCACTTCTATATTCATGAATCATGCCTTGCTCAATAGCCACCGATTTCTCTACGTGTAGATTTCCCCCAGTCCTCCAGCTCCCAGTGTGCGCCTTTTTGATCTGAGAGACCAGAGACCTCACCTAATCCCAGGAGAAATCTGACCTTTTCGTGTGGCATGTGAGCTCCTCTGAATCTGAGTGTTTGTGCCAATTGGGAACCAATATTCTGGGGCTTGCAGCTGTTTGGTGGGTGGCACAGCTGTAGATTTTCAGGCTTCCGTAAACATCCACTTTCCCCTTCAAGATGGCGTGGTCTCCATGTCTGAGCTTGCAGCTCAGGCAAGCAACCCAGCAGCAGTCAGAGGAGCCCATATCCAGCAGTCTCCCACCTACTCCTGGAGTATTATATCCCTTAAATCGCCAACAAACACTTCCAGTGCGACCCTCAGCTCTTCTCTCTGTCTGCTCAGGAACAAGGCTTGGGACACAGCTGTCTATTCTGTTGCCATTTTTCTTCCCTTTTCAATTTTTATTTTTTAAATATTGCATTAAAATATATTTATCTTGATTACTGAGATTTTAGGTGCCTCTGTCATTCTTGAACTGAGGCCAGCAGCCTTCTTCCTTTACCTTAGTTCTGGCCCAGACCCCTAGAATAAGGTTGGTTACATAATAAATAGTGATTGTTGCTATTGTTAGTATTACAGGAAGTTTAGATATGGAAAACCATAATATCAAAGAGACATGGATGCCCTATGATACTATGGCCTCCATGGTTGCTGAAGCCAGTGTGTACATAAGCATGTGCTTCTGTGTAGAATCCTCTGCAGGAACTGAAAGTATGTAAGGAAAAGTTTCCATTCTCACCTGAGCATCCATCAAAGAAATTAAACTCTGCATGCAAGATACCTGAAAAATTACTTCGCGTAAGAAATCATCTTTTTCTGTCACCCGATAAACTAGAATAGTACCCCACTAGTCCTAAGGTCCCCATTCCTCAAAGCAATTCCAGAGAAAAGGAGTTTATAGCAAGGTACAAGTTTAGATTTATAATCTAGTGTTTTCTCAATTACTTTTTTTCCCTTGCTTTGAGGCTTACAAAACTTCATTTATCCATCCATCTTTTCATCTATTCATTCATCCATTTTTTCTCATTCAACCAGCATTTTTGGAACACCCACAGAGCTCACAGGAGAAGTTTTGGAAAGACTTTTAATAAGACATTTGAACAGTATATTTAGGAAAAAAAAAATAGGTGGCCCTGGAAAAAATAAGAATAGGGAAATAATTCAATGCAGAAGAAGAAGGCATGTGAGACCATAAAGTTTTTTGGAAAATTCTAGTTGTACAGAAAAGTTAGACAGTAGTTTGTGTCATTATGACAAAAATGTAAGTCTAGAGAGGAAGTTAAAGGTCAGTTTATGAATACATGTAGAAAAAATAATAAAAATTTAACAACATTCTTCTTGTCACATGAACCCTAGCTATTTAAATAATTTGATTATGATACATCTTGGAGTGGCTTTCTTCATATTTCTTTACTTATACTTTGATGAGTTTTTATTTTTATTTATTTTTATTTTTTTTTAAATTAATTTTTATTAATTTTTTATACATATCTCCCCATTGCCCCCCCTCCCTCCCAGGCGTACCCCGACCCCCCAGTGTCTGTGATCATTGGTTATGTTTATAAGCATGCATACAAGTCCTTTGATTGATCACTTATTTACCTCACCTAACTTTAATCTTTCTGCTATAATTTCACAGTCTGTTTGATGCTTTATGATTTTTGTCCTCCTGAGAATTATCAGTCTACTCCCTTTCTGTGCTCCTGATTCTATTATATTCACCAGTTTATTCTGTTGATCAGATTTTTAATTCACTTAATTTTTAGATTCACTTGTTGACAGATGTGTATTTGTTGTTCATAATTTTTTGTCTTTTAACTTTTTCTTCTTCCTCTTCTAAAAGGGTACCTTTCAGCATTTCATATAATACTGGTTTGGAGTTGATGAACTCCTTTAGCTTTTTCTTCTCTGTGAAGGTCTTTATCTGCCCTTCAATTCTGAATGATAGCTTTGCTGGATAGATTATTCTTGGTTGTAGGTTCTTGTTGTTCATCACGTTGAATATTTCTTGCCACTCCCATCTGGCCTGCATCGTTTCTGTTGAGAAATCAGCTGACAGTCGTATGGGTGCTCCCTTGTAGGTAATGAACTGTTTTTCTCTTGCTGCTTTTAATATTCTCTCTTTCTCTTTTGCTCTTGGCATTTTAATTATGATGTGTCTTGGTGTAGTCCTCTTTGGGTTCCTTTTCTTTGGGGTTCTGTGTGCTTCCTGGACTTGTAAGTCTATTTCTTTTACCAGATGTGGGAAGTTTTCAGTCATTATTTCTTTAAACAGGTTTTCAGTATCTTGCTCTCTCTCTTCTTCTGGCACCCCCACAATTCTGATGTTGGTATGCTTGAAGCTGTCCCAGAGGCTCCTTACATTATCTTCACATTTTTGGATTCTTTTCTCTTCTTGCTTTTCCAGTTGAATGTTTTCTGCTTCTTTATATTTCAAATTTTTGACTTGATCCTTGCCTTTCTCTAGTCTGCTGTTAGTACTCTGCGTAATAGTATTCATTTCAATCAGTGTATTTATTATCTTCTCTTGGGTCTCACTAAATTTATCCATCTTTTCTAGCATATTCTTGCAAAACCTTATAAGCGTGGTTTTGAACTCTATATCCAGTCGTTTTTTTTCCTCCATTTCTTTTGCTTGTAATCCCTTCCCTTGTCTCGGCATTTTCACTGTGCCGGGGAAACTTCTGTGCTGGATTCAGCCGCAGAAGCCTCTGCTGAGCTTGGGAGGGGTGGAGTCTCAGGGCTTAAGGGACCGCCTTGCCTTCCAGTCGGCCCGCCCTCCACGACCCCTGAGTCTCACGTGACTGGGTAATGGCTGGAGCGGTCCTTGTGCGCGCGCACCCGCAGCGCCTCCAACCGCTGCCTTTCCGGCTCCCCTGCGAACCAGGACCACACGAGTCTAGGTCCCCAGGGTTTCACCCAAAACAGGGGCCCAGTGGACTCAGAAGTGGCACAGATCGGAGGGTCTGTCTCCCGCCCACTCGCGAAAGCCAGTGGCACAATCAGCAATCCGTCCTCCGCGTGGTGCTGTGCGCGACCAGACCTCCGATCCTTTGCAACTCCCCTAAATTTCCTTGCACTTCTCCCTTTTCACAGTCCAAACTCCCCCCGTATGAGTTTCGGCTGGATCTGGGGTTTAGTGTCGTAAGATAAGGGGTTCAATGCCATTGGGAGTCTCCGTTTCCCTCCCGCCAGAGAAAGCCAGCCAGGTACTCCGGCACCCGCTCTCTCAGCACGCTCGTCTCCGTACCTCAGCTTTTTGCAGCTCCTCTGGGTCTCCGTGAGCCCCTCTCTTTCCCTCTAGTTGTAGAACTTCCACTCAGCCAGCTTTCCTGTGGTTCTGGATGATGTCCGTTCTGTCTTTTAGTTGTAGTTTTGAAATTGTTGTGCGAGGCAGCAGTATAGGTGTTTACCTATGCCGCCATCTTGGATTCTGTGTTGTCTGATGAGTTTTTAAATATATCTATTATTCTACTATTTTTCTCTCTCTTTCTACCTTCCACCCTAACCCTCATTCAATTCTCTCTTTTATGATACTCTATCTTGCAATTTTACCTGCCTTGGCCTCCTTAAAATCTGAAAAGTGTCTTTCATCTCATGATTTTGAAAATGCTCTTTACATAATATTTTAGAGCCATTAAAGAGCTCACTTTGGCTCAGTGGATAGAGCGTTGACCTGCGGACTGAAAGGTCCCAGGTTCGATTCTGGTCGGGGGCATGTACCTGGGTTGTGGGCACATCTCCAGTGTGGGGCATGCAGGAGGCAGCTGATCCATGTCTCTCTCTCATCGATGTTTCTGACTTTCTATGCCTCTCCCTTCCCCTCTGTCAAAAATCAATAATATATATATATATTTTTAAAAAAGAGCTCACTTATTTTGTTTTTCTTTCCTCAAATGTTGTAATCCTACTATTCCTGAGGTCCAATGTCAATATAATAAATAAAAGAGAAGCATGGTAATTAACCATCATTCCACTATACCCACCAGCCAATAAGGAGTGAGTTGGAAATTAACCCAACTAAGATAGCGGCTGCCATGGAGCTGGAGCAAGCAGGAGGTTTGGGTTGTCTCCAGTGATGCAGGAAGCAAAAGCTTCCCTCCCACCCTGGCCTCCACTCAAGGCTACAAACTTTCAATTATAGAAGATAAATAAAGGCCAGACACTTGCTTCCAGCTGGCCCTGGCCTTGACCCAAGGAGGCACTGAAAAGAAAAAAAAACCCTTACCCAGGCTGGCACACCTCCATGGGGTGAGTGTCCCTGCTGGAGAGCTAGATCAACCGGCAAACAGCCCTCAGCCCCTCACTCAGGCTCGCCACAACCCCCCATGGCCCGATCCCTGTAAACAGGCAGTGAAATTTCCCTTGAGGGATTCCAGGTTGGAGAGGATGCAGGCTGGGCTGAAGGACACTACTGCCTCCCTGTGTATGAATTTCGTGAACCAGGCCTCTGGTTCATGAAATATACATATATATATATATATATATATATATATAATTGTTTAAAGTGGAAGAATAAATCTGGTCTCTGTTATTCTGTTATGGAAATTACTTGATATATAAATGGATCTTTTAGTTATTTCACTCATACTAGTGTAAAGAAAGAACTTAGATGAGATTAATCACTGATTCTTTTTCTTTTATATTTTCTTTCAATCAATTTGTTGTTTATTTCTTGTTTCAGATACCTAAAAGATAAAGATATCCTGTGTGTGTGTGTGTGTGTGTGTGTGTGTGTGTGTGTGTGTGTTTCAACTAGAATTCTAAGAGAAAGCAGCTGAAGTTGCAAAGATAGAAATGTGCAGATTTTGCCATGGAGGAGAAGAGTAGAAAGATAGGTACCTTGTTTGTTTGAGGTGATTCTCAATCTTCTTCATGCATCACTATATTTATCTGTATTCCTAAAAATATTGGGTTGAAAATAACTGATTTTATATCTATGAACTCTGTTTTTTTTAGGTGAATTAGAAAACAACACATTTTACCCTTTGAGTTTAACACTGAAACTCCCTTTGTTAAATCACGGTAATGGATGTGAATTTATGCTGCTAAATTACCACAATTATGGGTTTTTGACACATGAAGAAGGTGATTGAAATTACTTCTCATGAATCAGCACTATATGTGATCTGATTATATTTTCTCATGCATTTGAAATAGATTCAATAATCAAATTTATGTGATGTTGGCTAATAATAAGGCTTAAATTATTTTTGACAAACAATAAACAATTCACATTTAAAGATAAAATAGAAACATACCTTCTATACATAATATGATTCTTGAAAAAATAATTATTTTGAGAAAGTCAACTTGTATTTTTTTTGTTTTACAATATTTTCTAGTTTGGTTTATAAATGGTGAATGGTGAGTTAATGATAAATTCTGTAGGGTTTTTTATTTTTTTCTTTGGTGTGTGTGTGTGTGTGTGTGTGTGTGTGTGTGTGTGTGTAAAATAAGCCTAATATCGCCTTCTAAATTTATTGATTCACTTCTAAGACAGCTTTAATTTTTGTCAATAATTATAAAGATACATTTCTCTTTATCTCAAAATTGTTTGTCAACCAAAGCTAAAAAAGAGAATATTCTAAGAAGCTAACCATGTAAACTTTAATGGGTTATTAATTAGTCTGCCAAGTTTAATTTTAGTCAAGAAAGAAAGGTAATACTTGAGCACATTTTAATGAACCAATTTTGAATTCTTCTGTCACTACCATTGAAGATCTGCAAGAAGAGATTCCACAAGTAATGGATGGTATTTTTCACATCTCCCCAAAGACAAGATAATTTAGATGATTGTGGTAGATGGCACAATATGTTCAGAAAGCATTAGACAAGGGAAGACCCTTCATCCCCCATTTTTGACTCGCTTGAGTCCATATTAAGAACTATACACTGCATTTCAATCACCCTAAAAATCTGTACTGTCACTTGCAATATTTCAAAAAGTTTCCTTCTATTATGCCATCCAACACCATTTTATAAAACAGCATGCTTTCACTCACAGTGTTTTCCAAAATATATCTTATAAGTGTCAGCAACTGAGCACAACCTGAAACATCTGTGGAGTTGTCCATTTATGGGCAAAGTAATCACTTTCCAAACTCTTTAAAACCAGCTGTTCACAGGCGTTAATTGGCATGTCACTTACACACTTTAGAAGAGCAGCATTTGATAATGGTGCACATGTTAATTTATTTACCACATTTATTTGTTTCAGTGAATATCATCTTCATGGCAGATGGTAGTAGAGAGTTGTTGCAATTTTATAATTTAAAAGGGCTCTGAATTGTGATGGATGCTGTATGCATTTAAGTAATTATATTTTTAAGTTAAAACCCATATGTAAAATTGTTTAAATAACTGGCTAAAGAGTTCTATAATCTAGGTTTTATTTAATTTTAGAAATATACATGTTGAGTCTACCATGAGAAAATAATTTTAAACAATACTTTTGTATATCAGATCTTCAAAATATATGTCATGCCTGTCTTAAAGATCTGAACATGTTGATGTCTTCTCTTCCTTAAGTGATCCCAAAACATCAAAGCTCACTGGTAGAGAGAGTGATTAAACATTGCCAGTTTCTAGCACCCAGGACTCTTTGAACAGTACTAAAGTCTGTCACTTTCATAGGATTTATTTGGGAACAGTGGAAGGCCAAGGTAATCTGAGAAAAAACAACTCTACATGGTTCTTTTTTTCTGTTTCTTGTTGTTCTCTCTTGAGTTTGCTTACACACACACACACACACACACATCCTTATCATGACAATCCAATTAGTCTGAGAAAAAAGATTGACACAAAAATTATATCAAATATTTAGGAAATTCATTTGGAATTAATTCTCCAGTAGATTTTGTCCCTTGGTCTTGCCACTTCTATTCTGGATGCTTCATTCTAGAAGTCTCACTTGTCTTACTCTATGTAGTCAATGATGAATTCTCAGATTTTGTTAATTTTTCTTCTTATCCTACCCTTTAAATGTTAAGGCTCCCAGAAACAACATCAACATATAAATATTGAGAATAACATTTGCACAATTTATGACAAAGGACTAATTTTTAATATATATTTTCCATGAACCATATAAAATGCCATAACTTCTGGACATGAAATAAAAATTATTTTTCATGATTTCACAGCCCTGTGCTACTGTCATGGCATTTCTCTTCCTCTTTTCAGAGAAAATGTATAGTTGCTTATTTTTGCAACCTCCATTTGTTCCTATCATTTCTCCTGAACTCCCTTTAATTAGTGTGAAACCTATAACACTCCACCAATCAGTAAGCTCTCCTCCAAGTGGCCAATGTCATTTATCTTGCTAAATCTAATGATGGCCTTGAGTTCTCACTTTTCATAACTTATAGATAGCATTTGACATGCTAATTCACTCTTCTTTCTTCAGATCCCCTCGCCCCTTTCCTCCTGATACCACTGTCTGTAGGTTCTCTTCTTCCCACATGACCATCCTTATTCCCTTTTCTGGTCTATCTTCAGTTCCAAGATTTCTCATCTTTAGTGTGTCTGAGAGCTCACTCCTTTCTACTTTTCTACTTTTCTGTGGACCCTCACTTTCCAGATCATCTCATCCTGGCTCATGTGACAGCGTACTGTCTACATAGTGGTCAACAATTCTCACTTTGTATATAAACAAAAGTTTCCACACTTATATATAAAACTGCCTATTAAAAATCTTCACTTATATTTGGAATTTCAAAAGTGAATGGATGTTTCAATAAAGAGTTAAATTTTGAAGTCTAAAGAAGATGTTTTAAATGGAAAATAAAACTCCATTCTATCTCCAAACTTGCAGCTCCTATAGTGCTTCTTATTTCAGGAATTTTGTTATTTTATTTGCTTTGCTCAAGAAACTTGCAAATACTCTCATCTTCTATCTTAATCTGATGTTTCACAAACAACCCAGCAGCAAATTAGGTCATTTCTGCCTTCAAAATACATTCAGAAGCTCACTACTTCTATTTTTTACTTTCTCCATCATCTCAGGCTTGTACATGGCAATGACCTCTGAACTAGTTTTCCTGTCCGCTCCCACCGCAGGCTATTTGAAACAGCATATAGAGAGATCTTTTGAAAGTAGAAATCAGATCATATAACTTCTTTTTGCAAAACCCTTTAGTAACTTCCCAGCCCTCTCAAAGTAAAAGCCAAAGTCTCTTGATAGTATGCAATACTTTCTTTTTATCTGTGGATCTCAACTCTGGCTATGTACTAAGTTTTTGGACAAGCTTCCAAATTATGTGATATTTTTGGTCCGTGCCCCATAGATTCTGATTTAATTTGTAAAGAATGCAGCCTAGCTATTGGTATTTTTAAAAATATGTTTTTTTATTGATTTCACAGAGAAAGGAAAGGAGAAGAGAAAAAGGTGAAACATTGATGAGAGAAAAACATCAACATTGATTGGCTGCCTCCTTCATACTCCCTGCTGGGGACTGAGCCCACAGCCCAGGCATGTGTCCTGTCCCAGAATTGAACCAGCAACCATTTGGTGCATGGAACAATGCTCAATCACTGATCCACACTGGCCTGGCTATACTGATATTTTTTTAAAGCTTATGCAGCCAAAGTTGAGAACAATTGCCCCATAGTCCAGCCCATTGCTACTGCTCTGACCATCTTTTCCGCCACTTTTCATGTTGCATGCTCCACTAAAGCATGTGGCCTCTTGCTATTGCTGACACACCATGAACACCACCCTCTTATCTCCCCCTTAAGCCTTTTCACTTCTTAGGATGCTCTCCCTGTAATCACCTTCTCCCAGTTACCTCCATGCCTCGTCGTTACTTCCTTTAAGTCTGTGCTCAAATGCTGTCTAATTGGTGAAGGTATAGCTAAGCACACTTTATAAAACAGCAGCTCTACCAACACTGGCCATTTTTTATCCTCCTCTTGCATTTATTTATTTTTCTTTCTTCCCTCCTTTCTTATTAAACATAAGCTCAAGTAGTCTAGATTTACAGAGGAAATAGAGACCAGAACAAACCCTGACCCAAGCAAGTGCTGAATAAATATTAATATACTAAGTGAATAAATACAGAAAAGAGTTATTAAAAAAGTTTACACCTGAGATTTTGTATTTTCAAGAAATATACATAAGCAAGTGTGTTAGTCGAGGTCAATTAAAATACTCAAAGTTTGACAATACAGAAGGTTTCTTTATGAGGTATACTGTACCAGTAGGTATTGGGAAACTGCAGGGCATAAGGGTAGAAGCCCAGGTGTAGTGAAATTTCAGCTAGTGCCATTTCTAGGCCCCAGGGGACTAAAACAGAAATGATTATCAGAATCTGGAGTGACAAAATTGTGAGGGCTTGTTTGCCCTAAGGAGAGCTGTGACCTTCAGTCTAGCTCTGACCCAACACTTTTCTGCTCCTAATCCTTCCCGCTCTCCCTTCTCTGGCTCTCAGATGTACAAGACAGAATCCTTTTGTGGGAGACATTCTTGGCAGAGATGATCCCCCTGTCTGCATTCATGTGATGCTTGCCCCAGTGTCATTCTGTAGGGGGAAAATGGAACATTGTGGGGAGCCAGCACTTCTTTCTGGCCTCTGGCTTATATTATCTCAGCAAGTGACTAAATATTTGGTTGTTGTTTTCAGTTTGGCTTATTGTCCTAATTGACCACCTGGCAGCTCTCTTTCCGACAACCCCTTTGATGTAATCTATATATGTTAGCATCTCTAGACAGATAGCTGTGGGAACCTCTTTCCACGTCCCGCGTGGTTCAGGGTCCCCGGGTCAGGGTTCGGGTTCTGAAGGAGGCCGCACGCAAACGAAATGAGAGACTGAAAGCATAAATTTGGCGATATTGGGGGGGCCAGGCGGGAGCCTTCCTCTAGTGGAAAGGACTGCCACTTGCTCTGGCCTTTTTCTCCCTTTTATTAAGGCTTTGGGACACACCCCTAGCCTTTAGGCAGGAAATAACAAAAACAGAAATTAACATGAAACAAACATAGAGGTTGCTTCAACCAATAATGTTTCAACTAAACAGTGAGTAATTAGCTCTGACCTTTCAGAGCAATTAAGGTTGACCAGCCTTCTGGCTTCCTGTTTACATCCATTTAGTGAGAACAATATTTGGTTTCCGACATCTCCCCCGTTTTCTTTTCCTCTAAAAAATCTTACACCTACAGACTAGAAATAAATATTAAGAACAAAAAATAAGACAAGCAACAATGGCTATGCTAAGAGGTGAATGAATAAGTCTATAGTATCTTTCTTTCTGGACCAACAGTCCTTTGAGTCCCAGTTTCAATGTCCAACAGTTTTTTGAATGTACGTATTAGCAATGATATTTCAGTTCTGGATGGTGGACAAATGGTGGCAATGCAGGTCCGACCCTCTCTGGTTTGGTCCTGGGCAACCTGCATTGATGCACAGCTGCTGACTGTTAGGATGGCAAGGTGTCGTCAGCATCTTCCATCTCTGGACTGCTTCTCCTCTTGTCTTCATAGCTGGAGCATTCTCTGTTGTAGGAATTCACATGGTCTTGGAGCTGTTTTTCTGAAAATATATAAACATTCTCGACCAAAAGTTAGTAAAGGAATTTTTTCTATAAATTTGACTTGGGATCCTTTTTATTTTTGCCCAAATGATTTTCCTTTGGCTTATTTTAATACTATGTATGTTTTTCATGGGTGTCTTGCTGTTAAGTAAAAAAATTTTTTAGATGTAATTTGCTTACAGGATACTTTTTCCTTACACAATATTACTGTACTATCCCCCCTTTTTTATGTAATTATGATGCTTTTGGAAAATTTTTTATAATGCAATTATGACTGCTTTATGTTTATTGCATGTTAAGTAATTTTACCATGCAATGAACTACCAATAGAAATTTAAGTTAATACTTTAGGAGTAACTTTTTTTCTGTGCAATAAAATTTTTTTGAATATTCACCTATTTCAATTAACCAATTAAATTAATTTGAAAATTTAACTACGATTTTATTGTTAAATTTAATATTCTAACAACAATCTTAGTTTTATCCTGTAAATATTAGTGGAAAGGATTATTTGCATTCTTGAGTAGGCCCTGAGCATTCCTGGTGTTAAGTGGGATTTAGAATATAGGGCAGCTGTTAGCCAAGTCTGTCTGTTGCTGGGTCCCGATCTGAGCTGCACCAAATCTCTGTCTGTCATTTGTGTCCCGAACGGAGCTGGGCCAAGTCTCTGTCTTGTCACCTGGGTCCCGATCGGAGCTGGACGTGGGAAGTGAAGCAGCCATGGGGCAGGAGACCTCCCTCTGCAATGTTGGGGGGTGAGGATCAACCTTTGTTGATCCCCAAGTTTTTTCCTGATGGCCCCTCTGCGACTGTGCCTGTCTTAGGTCAGGAACTACCATACGGTACCAACTCACCTTACCCGTCATTGGAAAGCAGGGCGGCATAAGGCCCAGTTCCTGGCTTAGGCGGTGGTCGGTGTAATGTATAAGTTCCAGTTGCCCGTCTCTGGCTAACCAGCCATCCTCCGGGGCCAAGCAGGTTGATGTGAGGTTCAGTTCCATCTCCTTGGTAGCCGATGCCCTTATGGCCTCCACGCCCAGTACCTGCCTTAGGATCCCCTTGCCTGCTGGCAGGGTCCCAGCACTGATCACATATCATGGGGAACCCAGGTTTCTTCTCCAGGAAGGGCCCAGCTCACACCACTGGATGAGAGACAGATTCATGGTACCAGCCAACACTAGGCTTCAACCTCAGCATGAACAGAAAGCTCAGGCGACAGCTGTGGGAGGGTCCTTCTTGGCAAAAAGAGCAAGAAAAGCCAATATAGAATGCTCAAGTGCCTTCTCACTGTCTTAATTTCTTTTATGTTATGTTATGTTATGTTATTTATTTATTTATTAAATTGCTACCAAATATTCAGAGAATTAGATTGTAAGTTTGTTTGGGATATTTGTCAAAAAAAATTATAATGACATTGTAGAATAATATTATGTAAGGAAATTCTTTTGTTCTAGGCCATGGCAATTCAATTTTAAACTGGCTATCAATTTCTTTTTTGTATAGAGAAGGTCTTAGTTACTTTATTAGAATACTTAATCAAATTGCTTACAAAAATATTGGCTCTTTATTTAGCTGAAAACTTTTGATTTTTATTTAAAAAGCTAATTTATTCATTAAAGTAGGTATCTCAATTTAAAAAGCAAAGCAAATTTAGTAAATGGTTATGTCTGATTCACAAGCCAAAAATGTTGCCCCGCCTCTAGCTTAAGAATACAGGTGGCTTTGAGCTTTTTGTCATTTTAAATTCTAATGTTGGAATTTTAAGAAAGATTTACTTAATTTTGCCCTTCTTAGAGACTACAAGAAACAGGGGA
Source organism: Lasiurus cinereus (assembly GCA_011751065.1). Lineage (NCBI taxonomy): Eukaryota > Metazoa > Chordata > Mammalia > Chiroptera > Vespertilionidae > Lasiurus > Lasiurus cinereus. Next base: position 42,502,078 of record JAAGEH010000393.1, on the reverse strand, counting down.
ATCAGTACACCTAACGGTTCTTACCCATGAAGGGTCAGGAATATAAGTCAAAAATACTTCCCCATGTGCCCCAGGAAATATTACCCTACAGCTGGTGACTGTTGGTATTGCAAGAAATACGTTCTTAGGTGTCTGTACCGTCCTCTTTACCATGCTCCCGGTGGCATAGGACCCCAAATTCCTGTAGGAATAGCTTGCAGAGCAATATCAGGAGTCAAAGTGACCTCTTTAGTGCTGTGAAGATCCAGGCCTGCGCTTCCTGGAGTTGCTTGGATGAGGGAATCCACTGTGGGCCTTGCAGGGCAGGTTTCCGCTATTAATAACGGGGCTGGGGGGCACCCCTCTGGCCATTTCCCGGTGGTTGACCATACCCTGTATCTTGATTTAGAGGCTGCCCATTTCTATAAAATTTTGATTTACACTGTCTGGCCCAATGGTTACCTCTCTGACATCTAGGACACCGAGAGACTGGATCTCTCAGAGGCTGAGTGTTTATGCCTCTCCCTAGAGTGCTACCTTGTTTCCTTCTTAGAGGCCAAAACCTTCACAACATTTAAAATATAGTTATTAATTCTTATTTGATAAAGCTTTCCATGAAATTTCAAGTATATTAGATCGGTTAAATTTAAGAAGATGTCCTTTAAAAAGAGAGAACAAATTTCTTGTATTACTCTGGGCCCATGGAGCTTTACAAGAATCATCTCTATTAAATCCTTGAAATTTTAACATGGAAAAAAACCATCAAATATATATATTCATATATGATTTAAATATTATAATATTTTTTATAATTATCTTAAGATATCAATTATATTTTTAAACTGTCAGTTGGGAATCACAGAATTAATCCTTCTTTATTAGACCAATCAACAATGTATTTTGAATTCCTAATTATTAGAGAAATTTTATTTTCTCCCAATTTAATTTGCATTTAGCTGAAAACCTTGATTAATAACACAAAATTAAGCCATTTTTCTTAAAAAATAAAGACCGGTTCTGGTTTTTCTTTTTCTGCAGCTTTTGCAGAGAGATTCCAGCTTAAAACCCTGTCTAATATGTCCAAAAAGGTGGACAATTGCGCGCATTTCTTTTTAAGCCGGGCTTCTCTCCTCACGAGTACAGAAATTCCAGACACATCTCTAAATTTTTAAAACTTTTTCATGGCGAGAAAGGAGACTTTAGATTAGTATACTGGGAGAGTGGACTTTCATATTGGATTGCCACAGTGTCTCTCTTCCTCCACATCCTGCTTACTTCAGGGGAAAGCATCAGTAACAGATCTGGCCTAATTTCTTTTCATGCTTAAAAGATAAAGACAGATCTTAATTTTTTTCTTTCTTTTTCGCTTTCCGAAGTAATAACTAGCACCTAATTTGGCCAAGATTAGCATTTCCCTGCGATTTCTCTTATAATTTTTAAGTGAAACCTTAAGTAATCTCATTGTAGGAGAGTAGAGAGCCTTGCCCTCTCCTGCGACCTTTGAATTTCTCCACACCAGAGGCAGTTTCAGCAGTGGAGTTTCACTCATTACAGATTTCAGATTCCAAATGCAAACTAAGATTTTAATTTGAACAATAAACCACATTATTTAAGCTTGCAAACCAAAAGTCTATAATACAATTTACTTTATATTTATAACCGAATTCTTCCCCATTAGCCTGGCTGCAAAAGACGTTCCCACCCTACTTACAGATCGCGACTCTGCAGTTAATCCGTGGGCTTTGTGTACGTTGAATTCCCCTCACCTTTTTCTAGGTGAATCTTCCCTCACCATTTTCCTTGGTGAATTTTCCTTCCTTCGCTCTTAGGCGAATAATACCTTCTCCTCCAGACGTCCTGCGGTCAGGCGCCAGATGTGAGCACCTTTTTCCGCAGTCCCTGATGGGCGCCAGATGTGGGAACCTCTTTCCACGTCCCACGTGGTTCAGGGTCCCCGGGTCAGGGTTCGGGTTCTGAAGGAGGCCGCACGCAAACGAAATGAGAGACTGAAAGCATAAATTTGGCGATATTGGGGGGCCAGGCGGGAGCCTTCCTCTAGTGGAAAGGACTGCCACTTGCTCTGGCCTTTTTCTCCCTTTTATTAAGGCTTTGGGACACACCCCTAGCCTTTAGGCAGGAAATAACAAAAACAGAAATTAACATGAAACAAACATAGAGGTTGCTTCAACCAATAATGTTTCAACTAAACAGTGAGTAATTAGCTCTGACCTTTCAGAGCAATTAAGGTTGACCAGCCTTCTGGCTTCCTGTTTACATCCATTTAGTGAGAACAATATTTGGTTTCCGACAGATAGCAAGGTAGAAAAAAATGAAACATGGATCTGGAGGATAAAACAAAAGATATTCAGTACATTTTAAACCTTTTGCCTCTCAGTCTTCACTCCTGTTTTACACTGAAACCTCTACACTTGTCCTTCTTCCAAATAAACTGTGTTTCTAATATGGGGAATGTACAAAATCCCATTAATTACAGTATCATTGCAAGATGTTGCCAATTTAATCATAGTCTAAAAGCTAAATAAAACAGGAAGAAAATAAACTAATTCCATTAAACACAGCTGCTGAGGCAATGGCCTCATATTTAATTAGATGGTTTATGTCATAACTTATTCCTGATCCTCTTATCTTCTGCCCTCAGCTTATCTAAATGAATTTTTTTACCTGTTGGAATGATACAAATCTTTTTTCTTATAAGAATTTAATCCTTGACAATCTCATATTTATCAGATTGCTGCTGTTTTTATTGTCCAGAACTATTTGGCAAGGGATTATTAAAATATACTTTAAATCAATCCCTTGAGTTTCAAACATAGTCCTCTTGTAAAAATGTATGTCAGGAACTCATTTCCTTTAGTGATCAAGATCAACAATCCTAGCCAGTACAATACTTCTATCCCTAGTGGTTCAAATTCATAAAAAGTTATTTCTTCCGGAGACAACAACAACTTGCACTTTATGGAAAGCATGGCCATGGCCCCTTATGAAAACATTGCTTCCTTGGGTGTAAGAACTCCCCAATCCAATGAACCAAAAGTCACGAGGAAGGAGAACAAAGTAAGCCATTCTCACCTCTACCATTTACTTCTTGGTCCTTGCATCTTGGCTAGATAATATGGTAAAAAATGTTGGTCAATAGTTCGGGACATGTACTCTATTGAGTAGAACGGCACTCCAAAGTTGCTGGGTGGGGTATTTTGCTGGCATAGCTAAGCCTTCAGCAGTCCATTTGACCATTTTACCAGGCAAGGTGCTTGTGGATGAGGTATACACCGTAAGACTAGTGTATACCATGGAATGAGCCAGTACCACATGTCTTTTTTTAAACATCAAATATCCTTTGGTTGGGTGTCTTCTATTATGAAGACAAAATATTGTGTGTGTTTTTTTAATAGGTAGGGCCCAATATAATTAAGTTTCCAGCAGGTAAAAGGTTGTTACGCACCACACACTTACATTATCAGGAGATGATGCCATATGAGGCTCAGCCTGAGCTGAAACCAAATGGAAGTAGGAGCTAATTGTTGTAATCCATCCACACTAACATGGAGAGAGCAGAACAGAGAAGAAAAGAAATCAGATTGATCAAGGGAGCAAACAGAAGGGTTCCAACATAGAAATCAAATAAAAATGATAAATAAACACCTAAAAGTTGATCATCTTAATTCACAGCAGTTCCACAACTGCTATTTAAAAAGTGTCAATCTATATTTCATCTATCAGATTAGCAAAGTTCTTTTACAAAACTGGTAATAGTACTGGTGGATAGAGGATGTGATGAAAAAGGAACTCCCACATGCTGCTGGAGAAAGTGAAAATTAACATTCCTTTGGGAACTAGATTTTCATAAAAATAAGACTGTGCTGAACCAGAGTCTACTTCAAGGAGCATAGGAATGAAATATTTATAAAGAGCACAGGGATATTTTTCAAGTTGTTTATAATTTTGCTGTGCAATAAACAAATTATGGAAATAATTCCAAAGTCCATAAATATGGGATAAGAAGTAACTGCAGCACAGTGAAGTAAAGTGGCATTCCATTCAGCTTTTCACAAAAAGTATTAAAGGATTAAAAAACTACATATACTTACATGGAATTAATTTTGTGCCAAATGGTAAAAATTAAGTTGAAGAATAATTTTTAGAGTATGTTTCCATAAGTTTTTAAAAGTATATATAAATTATCCAGATATTATAGGAAAATTTAGAAAATGCAGCTATTACACAATGTATATAGGACAGTATATATATCTTCTAGACATTTTCTATTTCCTATCTATATCCAAACATGAAGATGGGTTTAAAGTATGTACGTGCTCGTGAGTATGCCCACAAATATGCACAGACTCACACACTGAAGTTTTTGTTTGTTTGTTTTGTTTTGTTTTTTTTGGTACTTTTTTTAAAATTTGGGGGAAATAGATGAGAACTGCAAGTCCATGGTCTGCAAAGTTTCAGTCATCTTCATTGTTCCCACCTCACTTTTAAATATTTACCTCTTCAGAGATAAAGGCAAATTATTCCTTTTTAAACACACACACACACACACACACACACACACACAAATAAATAAATAAATAAATAAATAAATAAATAAATAAATAAAATAAAAAATAAATCTTCCTTATTGTGCACATATTTCCATTCTTTCAGTCCCTTACCAGTAACTTATTTGGTGAAAGATTAATTTTCCCATAATCAAGCTCCATGATCTATCTGAGGGCAATTCTGTTAAATACCATTTTCTCCATCTATTTATGTAATCTATGCTTGTACTGTATATTGTTATATGTACTCAGAGATAATTACCAAATGGTTAACAGTGCAAGTAGTTGGGAAAATACATAGTAGAACCTTTATTTATTTATTTATTGTTTGTTTTTTAAAGAAAGAAATATTGGCATCTCCTAGGATTTGATCCTAGTCCATCTCTCCTTCCATTTTGCTCCTATAGTCATCAACTCACTCAGAGTTTTAGTTACTCTATTAACAGCAATGATTACAAATCCATATTTATTTTGGATATATTTCAAACCAAAGATCTCTCTATTTTCTATTGGAGATTCATTCTTTCATGGAGATGTATGTATCACCTGCCTTATATATGACAGGTTATGGGCACACAGTGTAAGTGATGGGCACATGATGGCTAAAGCAAAGTGACATTGTCCCAGCATGCACTCATTTGAAATCTTTTAAAGGTGGTATATAATAAACAAATAAACAAATATATTTTAACATGTTGTAAGAGATGTCATCCAGAAAAATACATACATTGCTATAAAAAATAATTATATGTTCATATTAGAATGAGTGGCCAGGAAGTCCTTTTAAGGGATAATGTTTAAGATGCAGAAGAATTGGCTAACCATATGAAAAGTAATATCCAGACAGAAGTTCAGTAGGCAGGAAAATCTGAGCTGGTAAAGTGTTTGTTGTGTCTTGGAAAGTGGAGAGAGAGCTGTCTGTGTCAGGCTTAGGAGTGTAAACTGAGAAAGGATGTGGCATATAATAATCTCAGAGACATGAACACAGGAATTTGTTCATGGAAATCTTAGATCATATGGAGACTCTGAACTTTATCTTAAAAGCAATGGCACTGGTTGAGGAAAATTAAATAAATTAGGAATGTGTTTTGGTTTATATTTTTAACACATCTTTGTTTGATAATGTATGCTGTGAAAGGAGGTCAAAGAAGCAGATTATTAAGAACCTGTAAGGCATTTTAATTTTCTCTATAGTATTCTCTATTTTATATTCCAGAAATCTGGGTCTATCGTCAGCTCTCTGTTCCCTTCACTTGCTTTACCATTCTATGATGCATTTTTAATAATTTTGATTATTAATATCTCTCATAGGTATAATTTTTTCTTTTACTTCTACTGCCTTAAATGAGAGCTTCATAATCATCAACTAAACGATTATAATAACATAGCCTTCTTAACACATTTCGATGGCTACTACCATATATCCTTGATAATGCAAACTGATGCTTATTATTTTAGTAAACCAACATTTAAATATGGTACTCCACTGCTTATATCATCACCGGACGCCCACAAAAATGCATATATGGTTTAGATAGGAAAAATGCCATTTATTAGCACATTTTTGGACATGATTAGTAAATCAAATCTTTATAATAACCCCATATGCTAGAAACTGAGGCTGGGGGAGAGTAAATAAGAATAAAAATGAGTTATTTGCTCCATTGTAAGATAAATCCATTATTAGAAACCACTCCATTCATTTATTATTTTTGGAGTTCTCCAGCTCAAATGTATATGCAAAATGTATTCTATTTAAAGCCTTTCTTTAGGTTCTTTGACATGGATCATCTTGCCAATAATTTAATAAGCTATCGTTGGAAACTTCAGAAAGCCACAACAGTTTTTTATTTTATTTTATTCTATTTATTGATTAAGGTATTACATAGATATTTTTCAATTCATTAAGTAAAATGATGCTACAGGCTGAATTGTGTCTCCCTAAAAATGTATATGTTGAAGTCCTAATGCTGCATACTGCAGAATGTGACTTTATTTGGAAAGAAGGTATTTAAATAGGTAATTAAATTAAAATGAGATCATTCATGTGGACCCTAATTTAAAGATTATTTTCTGATAAGAAGAGAAACTTAGGACACAGACACACATAGAGGGAAGAACATGTGAAAACATAGGGAGAAGACAGCCATCTACAGGATAAGAAAAGAAGACTCAGAAGAAACTGTCCCTGGTAATACATTGATATCAGAATTCTGGCCTTTAGAAGTACAAGAAAGCAAAGGTCTATTTCTTACACCACCCAGTCTGTATTTCTGTTATGGCAGCTCTAGTAAATGATACATTTGCTAATACACATGAGCATTATTATGGATGCAACATAATATGAGCTCATATGCATTATGGACAATGAACATTTTGCATTGCAATTATTTTTCCATAAATTAACTTTATTCCTATGGAGTTGCAAAATAATTTAGCTATAGAAAGTCAATATAAAGTCTGAGCCCATATACAGTCAGATATTTCTCCAGGGCCCATTAGAAAAGACTCATCACTGAACTGAAAGGATGCCCAGTGATCTCATTAGCCCATTTTTAAGAAGTAGACATTTTTTCATTCCAAAACCTCATTCCCTGCACAAAACTTGTATCTCATGTATGAGACCATTGACAAGATATATCGCCTTTCCTTGCATTCAGAAATACTTGTGAAAATATTCTCCTAGTAGTATCTATGTACATGCCATTCAGGTCAGATTATCCTCCTCTTCCACTGTCCTGGCCAGTGTAGGTTTCTACCTTCTGCTATCTGTTAATAATCAGAAGATTTGTTGTGCCCAGTTACAACACAAGGTCATCATTCTACATGTGCACAAATATCAGATTCTCACAAAAATAATAAAAATGCTCATGCACACCAATAAAATGGATGAAGCCATTTTTACATATACAAATCTGTTTTGAATATTAGGACTTCCTTGAAATAATTAAATTCAGATTTTTTTGGTTGTTAATATTGATTCTTTCAAGTAAGCAAAAGCATCCTGATGATGGAAAAGCAGTTGTGAGGTGGGGGTGGGGGGGAGAGATATAAACAGGTTTTAGAAAAAGGAGGTGTAAGACAATAATGAAGCTCAGCTGCTATAAAAGATTGAAATGATCACTCCTGCTCTTAAGCCATATTCAATATAACCTTACTCATTCATGACCTGGTTTATTTTGAGCATCACATCACAATCTTTAAAAAATTTTTTTCAAGACCCCCCCTTGATAATCAGCCTGAGGTTGAAATATCTTGCAACAAAATATTTGAGGAAATAATTCAATCAAGGCAAACATCAATCCTCCTGACAGGTCTGTTTTTTTTTAATTTTTTTATTTTATTGATTTTTTTACAGAGAGGAAGGGAGAGGAATAGAGTTAGAAACATCGGTCAGCTGTCTCCTGCACAATCCCTACTGGGGATGTGCCCGCAACCAAGGTATGTGTCCTTGACCAGAATCAAACCTTGGATCCTTCAGTACACAGACTGATACTCTATCCACTGAAGCAAACCAGTTAGGGCAATGACAGGTCTGTTTTTAGCAGTTTCCCCTAAAGTCTAATGTTAAGAATGTTTAGGAAATTCTAAATTTTCTAATTCATCTTTCCAAAAGGCTATGCTGTACATTTTTACCTTGTTTTCCCTATTTTAAATCACATTTTCTCATGAAATTAAAACATTAAGTTACTCCAACTGTCCACTTTATTTATTTATTTTATTTTTTTCCCTATTGCCCTCCCCACCCCCCAGCACATGCCCCCCTCCATCTATCCCCCGCCCCCATTGCCCAGTATCCACTGGCTATGCCTACATACACATGCATACAAGTCTTTCAGTTGATCTCCCACAGGCCCCTCCCCCTCATCCTCCCCTGCCTTCCCACTATAGAATAACAATCTGTTCATTGGTTCTTTGCCTCTGCATCTGCTTCCCCCCACCATCTGATTCTTGTCTTTAAAAACATCTTGCCCCTATAGGCTAGAAATAAATCCACAAGGGCAAAAAAAAATGATTGAGTCCCAATTTCAATGTCTGATAGCTTTGAGTCCCAGTTTCAATGTCAAACAGTTTGTATATGTCATCAATGATATCTGGATAGTGGACAAATGGTGGCAATGCTGGTCCGACCTTCTGGTTTGATCCTAGGCATCCTGTAGCGATGCACAGCTGCTAACTGCTTGCATGGCAAGGCATAGTCAGCGCCTTTCATCTCTGGACTGTTTCTCCTCTTGCCTTCATGGTTGGTGCAGACCTGTCAGTTCCTCTCTGTTGCAGGAGTACACTTGGTCTTAGAGTTGTTTTCTGAAAGTATATAAACATACTCTTGACCAAGAGTTAATAAAGGAATCTTTTTTATAAAATTGACTTAGGGTCCATTTTACTTTTGCCTACCCGCTTTTTCTTTGGCTTATTTTGACACCATGTGTGTTTTTCATGGGTGTCTTGCTGTTAGTATTACAAATGGAAATTAATTTTCTAAAGTGAAAATTTTCTAGATGTAATATACTTTCCAGATATTTTTTCTTACATGATATTATCATACTCTCCCCCCTCCCTTTTTTGATTAATGGAGAATTTGGTAAATTTTTTAATGCAATCTTGTTAACTTTAAATTTTAATTTTTGCACACAAATATGCCTGTTTTATGTTCATTACATATTTAGCAATTTTACTGTGATATGAGCTATCAATAGAAATTTTAATTAATACTTTAGAAACAACTTTTCATCCAGTACAATTAAATTTTCTTGGGTATTTGCTTCAGTTCGCCAATTTAAATTAATCTGAAAGCTTGATAACTCTTTTATGTCAAATTTAATACTCTACCAACAATCTTAGATTACCCTGTATAAAGTAGTGGAAAGGTTTATTTGCATTGAGTAGGCATCGAACATTGCTAGTGCTAGGCTTAATTTAGATATAGGGCAGCTGCTGTCGGCATGTTTCTGTCTGTTACCTGGGTCCCAATCTATGCTGAGCGTGGGAAGTGAGGTATCCATGGGGGCAGGAGACCTCCCTCAGAAGGGGTGAAGGTTCACACCCCTGCAAGGTTGGAGGAAGGGTGAGGGTCTGTGCCCTACCTCAAATGTCCACTTTAAAAAGCAAAGGGAATTGAAAATTAGACTTAGCAGTCATGTGTGAGTGACAGTCATGAGTATCAGGGAGATAAAGAACATGAACTTTTTATAGTGTCTTAAAATAATATGTTATTTAACATGCTGAGTAATTAGTAATTAAAAAAATAATATGAGTTTATTGCTTAATCAAGAGAAGATTAAGAGGTGCTTTTCATTGTACTCTTTCTTCTAAAGCACTGGAATTATGTTCTTTGTTCAGTGCGTGGCCAGCTGCTGCCCTAGTAAGTCCCACAAACAGGTTCCACAGCTGTGCTGGCTGTTCCAAATTTTGGAATTGGAATTTTCTTCTTAGGAGTCTCAGTGATTTTGACCCAGATTTCATGTGAACATTTTCATAATCCACAGATGAAAAGCATCTGTTTTTGTAAACATCACATGCAAAGTAGTTTAGTTTTTTAATCAAGTGGTTTTAATTTTTTTGTGTGTGTTGTGTCTGTTTTTTAGGAGTGTGGAGTATTTTTTCTTTGTATTCTTGGAAATATTTAGACAAAGTTACAAACTTCTTACAGAAAACTCAGAGTACATGAAGAAATGATAACATCACTAAACATTAGGGAAATGCAAATGAAAATAACAATGAAATATTACTTCATATATATTATAGTGGAAATTATTATAAAAAATAATGAGTGTTGGCAAGAATGTGGAGAAATTGAAAACTCTGTACACTGTTGGTGGGAATGTAATATGGTGCAACTGCTATGGAAAAATAGGATGAAGGTAAAAAACATAAAAATAGAACTATCATGTGATTTAGGAATTCCACTTCTGGTTATATGTCCTAAAGAATTGAAATCAGGATCTCAAAATTATATACTAGTAATAGAAACATTGTTCACAATAGCCAAAATGTGAAAACAATCAGAATGTCCATTGAGGGATGATCGATTAAAAAAATGTGGTATACACATACAATAAAATATTACTCCTGCCACATGCAACAATATGGATAGATCTGGAGTAGGACCTAAGTGAAATAAGCCAGTCAAAGAAAGGCAAATACCACTTAATTTCACTTACATGAGGTATTTAAAATAACCAAACACAGAGAAGCATGGAGGAGAAGGGTGCTTGCCAGGGGCTGAAGGGAGGAAAAAGGGACAGCAATTTTATCAGGGTATATAAAGATTCAGCCCAAAATGAATAAGTTCTAAAACTCTGTTGTGAAACATAGTGGGTATAGCTGACAGTACTTTCCATTTAAAATTTATTAAGAGGTATATCTCATGTTTAATATTCTTAACACACACACACAAATACACACACACACACACACACACACACAAAAGCAAAGGAGCACAGGGAGACATTTAACAGTGATGGGTTTATTTATTATCTTGATTGTGGTGATTATTTAGTGAGTCTTTGTTCATTAAATTACTTGACATTTTCTGTATATTAATTATGTTTGATAAAGCTGTTAAGGGAAAAATAGTTCAGATGATATGCAGCTAAGTAGTCTCGTATTTCCAATAACCAGGTGAAGCTAAACCCCTGAGTGTTTTAAAATAATTTTATTTTTTAATCCAATCTTGATCACTTTAAATTTTAATTTTTTGCACACAAATATGCCTGTTTTTATGTTCATTAGATATTAAGCAATTTTACCATGAGATGAGCTATCAATAGAAATTTTAATTAATACTTTAGAAACAGCTTTTTGTCCTGTACAATTAAATTTTCTTGGGTGCTCACTTATTTCAGTTCGCCAAGTTAAATTAATCTGAAAGCTTGATAAGTCTTTTATGTCAAATTTAATACTCTACCAACAATCTTAGATTACCCTGTATAAAGTATTGGAAAGGTTTATTTGCATTGAGTAGGGACTGAACATTCCTAGTGATAGGCTGAATTTAGATATAGGGCAGCTGCTGTCGGCATGTTTCTGTCTGTTACCTGGTCCTCATCTGAGCTGGGCCACATCTCTGTCTGTTACCTGGGTCCTGATCTGTGCTGAGTATGGGAAGCCAGGTAGCCATGGGGACAGAAGACCTCCTTCAGAAGGGATGAAGCTTCAGACCCCTGCAAGGTTGGAGGGGGTGAGGGTCTGTGCCCTACCTCTATTGACCCCCAAGTTCTCTCCTGATGGCCCCTCTGTGACTGTGCTTGTCTTAGGTTGTTCCTTCCCTGAGGAATGTTACCCATCTCTGGCTAAGCAGTCATCTTCCAAAAATTTTACCAAATTCTCCATTAATCAAAAAAAGGGGGGGCGGGGTTGGGGAGAATAGGATACTATCAAGTAAAGAAAAATATCTAGTAAGTAAATTACATCTGGAAAAATTTCACTTTAGAAAATTAACTTCCATTTGTAATACTAACAGCAAGACACCCATGAAAAACACACAAAGTAAGCCAAAGGAAAAGCGGGTAGGCAAAAATAAAAAGGACCCCAAGTCAATTTTTTAGAAAAGATTCCTTTATTAACTCTTGGCCAAGAGTATGTTTATATACTTTCAGAAAACAACTCCAAGACCAAGGTGACTCCTGCAACAGAGAGGAACTGACAGATCTGCGCCAACCATGAAGGCAAGAGGAGAAACAGAGTTGGAAGACACTGACTATGCCTTGTCATGCGAGCAGTTAGCAGCTTTGCATCGCTACACGATGCCTAGGACCAAACCAGAGAGGGTTGGACCAGCATTGCCACCATTTGTCCACTATCCAGATACCATTGATGACATATACACATAAGGAACTAAACTGTTTGACATTGAAACTGGGACTCAAAGCTATCAGACATTGAAATTGGGACTCAATCATTTTTCTTTTGCTCTTGTGGGTTTATTTCTAGCCTACAGGGGCAAGATGTTTTTAAAGACAATAATCAGGGGGTGGGGGAGAAGCAGATGCAGAGGCAAAGAAGCAATGAACAGACTGTCATGCTACAGTGGGAAGGCAGGGGAGGTTGGTGGGCGGAGAGGGGGCTGTAAGAGATCAACCGAAGGACTTTATGCATGTATGTAAGCAT
>JAAGEH010000393.1:42461205-42489325 GCA_011751065.1 Lasiurus cinereus | reverse complement strand
GGGGGAGGGGCCTGTAGGAGATCAACTGAAAGACTTGTATGCATGTGTGTGTGAGCATGGCCAATGGATGCAGGGCAGTGGGGGGGTTTGGGGGGGACGGATGGGGGCATGTGCTGGGGAGTGGGGAGGGCAAAAAAATAAGTAAATAAATAAAAATTTTAAAAAATAAAACAATTTTATTGCATTCCTCTTCTATGTTCAACTAAATTTGACAGTAGCCAAAATACACTTATATATTGATCTCTACATTTTGCATTTCACTCTGGAACCCAAAGTCAGTTCTGTTTTCATATCTGTTCAGGACCAGTCTCACTGACAGTTCTTCCTCACTGACCCCTTCCCTTCAGTCAACTACTGACTTCTCACACAGAAGAGTGCAGTGCACTACTTCTGTTTCCAGTTTCTTACAGTTTTTGTCCTCTTAGAACATCATATGCTCTGATCTTTGCCCAGTCTCTCCCAGAAAGCAAAATTCAATTGTCTTTTGTTTCATTCTATTTAATACATATATATCTACTAGTGGCCTGGTACACAAAATTTGCACATGAGGGTGGGGGTGTCCCTCAGCCCAGCCTGCACCTTCTCCAATCTGGTACCTCTCAGGAGATGTCCAACTGCGAATTTAGGCCTAATCTCTTAACTGGCAGTCAGACATCCCTCTCACAATACAGGACCTCTGGCTCCTAACTGCTCTCCTCCTTGCCTGTCTGCCTGATTTCCCCTAACCATTCCCCTGCCAGCCTGATCACCTCCAATTGCTCTGCCAGCCCTATTGCCCACAATTACCCTCTCCTGCTGGCCTGATTGGCAACATTATGTCTTATTCATTTTTTTCACCAAAATTAAATAATTAGTCGCTTGGTAAATGTAAATTCTAATCTGAACTAAACATTTGAAATTCATTGGGCTTTTCTGCCTAAAACCAAACATTGGTATTAAAATTGCAATTTAAAACAAATTTTAAGATAGAAAAAATTTATGTATAATGATGCCTTAGTTTGTGCCCTGCCTTCTAAGAGAAAAAACTATTTTGTTGCTTAGGATAAAAATATTGTGTTGATTGGGTTGACCAGATTGAGTAGAGCCATACCTGAAAAGATTTAAAATGGTCTAGAGTGATTGTCAAGATCTGACAGCCACCTGACAAATAACAGTTAATTGTGGAAACTGGAACAGAGGCTTATTAATTAAAAGTCAACAAATTCTGTATTTTAAAGAGATTTTGCATGGAGTTTAAAAATTAAACAGCAATGACAAAACAGAATGGAATCCTTCTGGCATGCATAAGATTTAAGTGAAGAATTGCATTGCTTTTCAAGGTTTCTTCTTCCCCTTTCCTCTTCCTTTTCTTTTCCTCCTCCTCCTCCTCCTCCTCCTCCTCCTCCTCCTCCTCCTCCTCCTTCTCCTTCTCCTTCTCCTTCTCCTTCTCCTTCTCCTTCTCCTTCTCCTCTCCTTCTTTTTCTTCTTTTTCTTCCAAATAAAAAATATTTTTACAAAAACATGAGATGGGCCATAGTTTGCTAACCTATCATTTATAGAGAATCAAACATTCTTCAGAAAGCAAACTAGGTTTTATATCAGCTTATTTCTAACTCAAAAGTTCTAAAACTCTCTGCTATTTTAACTAAAAACTCAACCAAAAACATATTGGAACAACATGGATGAACCTTGAGGACATTATGTCAAGTGAGGGAAGTCATCTAAAGAAAGCAAATAATGTACACTATCACTAATATGTCAAACCTAAAAAAGTGAAGGAATTAGGGAAATGTTATTAAGGGTATGAACTTGCAACTAGAAGATGAATAAGCTATGAGCATTTATTTCAAACGCTGGTGTTTCTTTTGCATGCTGTTCATGCAAGAAACAGACAAACATAAATGGATATTAAGTAGTAATTCAACTTCTGTGACAAGTACAGTAGTGATGGTGGTAGTAAAAATGTATGTTTTTGTGGCCCTTATATCATGCCATATAGGTGATCATTATAAACCTGGTTCAACATAGTTTAAAGGCTTTTTGATATTTTAAACATTTTTAAGAAATAAGTTAATTCAGTGAAACAACTATTTATAAACTTTACATATACTCTACAGTTATTGTATATAAAATATTTTGCTAGTAGCAGATTTTATGTAATTTTCTTTTTCTTTTTACAAAACCATATGTACACTGTAATAAAAAAAAAAAACAATACTGAGAGTGTGGTATATGTTTTTAGCTTCTGGTTCCTGGCATATGGCTCCTAAAACCCTTGGAATTTCCTAGGGGAAAGGGAGATAAGAACATCCTTTTTTTAAAGGAAACTCTCTTGCTTAACCTTTAGATAGCATCAAGATGATAGCTGATCTCCAGAAAGACAAAGACTTTCATCCTCACCTTCCAACTTCCAGGGATAAGAGGAGTACTGAAGATTGATTGAGTTAATCACCAAAAAATCAATAATTTTTTCAATCATGCACTTGTAAACAAACCTTCATGAAAATTCCTAATTATGTGGTTTATTTTTTATGTGTGTTAATTTTCTCTTTTAGCTTAAAAAACTTGGTTTTCAAATTATTTGAACTGAGAATGTCTAAATTGTCAAAAACCTCAGCATGTGAGGAAGGGGACATGTCGGAAACCAAACATTGTTCTCACTAATTGGATGTAAACAGGAAACCAGAAGGCTGGTCAACCTTAACTGCTCTGAAAGGTCAGAGGTAATTACTCACTGTTTAGATGAAAACATTGTTAGCTGAAGCAGCCTCTACCTGTTTTTTTCATATTAATTTCTGTTTTGTTATTTCCTGCCTAAAGGGGTGTGTCCCAAAGCCTTAATAAAAGGGAGAAAAAGGCCAGAGAAAGTGGTAGTCCTTTCCACTAGAGCAGTTCTCAACCTGTGGGTCAAGACCCCTTTGGGGTTGAATGATCCTTTCACAGGGGTCACCTAAGACTATTGGAAAACACCTATTTCCCATGGTCTTAGGAACCAAAACACTGCTACCCGGTGTAGCAAAATGTAGCAATGTAGTTTCCTGTTGTCATATTAAGACTGTTACCCATGCTGCAGCACGATTCAAGACAAAATTTAATTTATTTGTAATTAGAAATAAATATTTCACAATATATAATTAGATATTGTTTTTGTGATTAATCACTATGCTTTAATTATGTTCAATTTGTAACAATGAAAATACATCCTGCATATCAGATATTTGCATTACAGTTCATAACAGTAGCAAAATTACAGTTATGAAGTAGCAACGGAAATAATTTTATGGTTGGGGGTCACCATCACATGAGGAGCTGTCTTAAAGGGTCGCGGCATTAGGAAGGTTGAGTACCACTGCGCTAGAGGAAGGCTCCCACCTGGCCCCCCAATATCACCAAATTAATATTTTCTAGTCTCTCTTTTCATTTGCGTGCGGCCTCCTTCAGAACCCGAACCCTGAACCGGGAACCCTGAACCACGCGGGACGTGGAAAGGGGCTCCCACAGGGACACAGCCCAACTCTTTGGGGATAAAAGCTCCTGCACTTGGGCCTCTTTGAGACCTTGTCCTATACACCTTTCTACCGGGCTTTTCAGTTGTACATTTTACTTATTTGTTTTATTTACTGTTTAAAATATATTTTATTGATTTTTTTTACAGAGAGGAAGAGAGATAAAGAGTTAGAAACATCAATCAGCTGCCTCTTGCACACCCCCTACTGGGGATGTGACTGCAACCAAGGTACATGCCCTTGACTGGAATAGAACCTGAGATGCTTCAGTCAGCAAGCTGATGCTCTATCCACTGAGCCAAACCAGTTTCGACTCATTTGTACATTTTATAATAAACTAGTAAAGATAAGGAAAGTGTCTTCTTGAGCGAATTCTGTGAGTTATTTTAGCAAGAAATCAAACCTGAGGAGCTAGTTGTGAGAACATCCAAATTATCGCCAGTCAGAAGAATGCTAGTTGGGGACTTGGGATTGGTATCTGAGGTAAGAGAAGTGAATTCTCCTTTGGACTTTTCCCTTGGGCTCAGTCTTAACCTTATGGAGTCTGACACTTAACTCCAGGTAGTTGGTGTCAAAACTGATTTGAATGCTAGCACATTCAAGTGAAGAAAATTGAAACATTCACCACTCCTAAGATACATAGATAGATGCACACATATACATTTTCTCTTTCACCACACACATTCACATCTACAGACAAATAGTTCATAATAAATTAGGATTATAACATACAGATCTTTGAACTATTGATCTATAGTTTATTGAAAATATTTTGTTTAATAGAATAGGATACAAGTTTATTGACACATATACTTTAATGTCAACTATTATATTTCAAGATATCATAAATAGTCATTTTAGCATCTTGCATTTTAGGAAAAGCTGTACTAAGAAAACATAATCTTACAAAAATCATAGCAAAAAAAAAAAGAAAAACCCCAGTAAACTGACTATCCATAACATTTTCTATTTTCTTTCCAACTAAAGTGAGACTGTACATGAAATTATACAACCCCTTTGAGGATTATTTTATAATACAGATTTTTCTTGACTTACAATGGGGTTGTGTCCTAATAAGTCCACTGTAAATTGAAAATATCTCTGTAAGTCAAAAATGTATTTAATATACCTAATTTACTGAACAGCATAGCTTACCCTATCTTACCTAACAGTGAGAATTAGCTTGAGTCTTATCTCAAGAGTAATTGCCTTTCTTCTGTCCTTTTTACCAGAAGCAGAAGACAGAGATAAGAGTTTTGTAGACATGATGTATGTAAAAACTCAAAACTCAACACCCCCAAAATGCTGACAACATGGTACAGAGTAGAGTATCAGTTGTTTTCCCTCATGACTGTGTGGCTGACTGAGAGCTGTGGCTACTGCTCCTGCCCAGCAACATGAAAGAATAACCCAGGAAAAGCTCAAAAATCAAAGTAAAAAAAGTATTCTGTATGATATCATAATCATGGGTAAGTGCCACTATAAATCTGCCCAAATCTATATTATGTACAACATAACACCAAGAGTGACTGTCAAAGAAAAACTAAAGAAATCAATATCTCAATTCAACATGCCTGAAATAAAATTTAATTTTTTCTTCCCAAATATGTCCTTCCACCTACATTTTTAATTATAATTTTCAATTATTGATAGTGACAATGCCACAAAGATCTATCACAGGTGGCACTTTATTGACAACTTTATTCATTAACACTCTCTTTATGAATTACTAAATTCTGCCGTATTCTAAAATATTCAAATACCCCCACTCCTTTCAAAAACTTTATTGAAATATAATTTAAATGTTATAGAGTTAATACATTGAAAACTAAAATAAAATGTTTTTTTAAATAATCCTACAGAGTTGTGCAACCATCATCACAATTTTAGAATATTTCATCACTCTTCTGAAAAAAAGAGAAGAGTGGTGAATGATCAATTAACAATCATTTCCCACTTTCCTCTCAACCGTTCCTCTCCTAGGCAACCACTAATCTGCTTTTCATAGATTGGCTTCTTTCAGGCAGTTCCTATAAATGGAATTATATAATATATAATAGCTCTTTTTTTGCCTTTGTCAATGTTGTAGTGCATATCTCTCTTTGCCAAATAATATTCCTTTGTACACTACATTGTGCTTACACATTCATCAATTAGTGAACATTTAGGTTGTTTATAATATCTTTTGGCTGTAATAAACGATGCTTCTCTGAACATTCATGTATAAGTGGTTGTGTGGACACATGTTGTCATTTCTCACATTATTATACCTAGGATTGGAATTGCTGGGTAATATGCTAACTCTAAATTTATATTTGAAGAACTGCCAAACTGTTTTCTAAAGTGGCTATAAGATTGTATATGCTCACTAGCAATGTATGAGGATTCTAGTTTCTTCAAATTTTTCCTCAAATTTGTTATTTAACCATCGTAGTAGGTGTGAAGTTCTATATCTCATTGTGGTTTTGATTTGCATTTCTATAATGGCTAATGATATTGATTGTCTTTTCATGTGTTTACTGGTTATTTGCAAAATTTTGGAGAAATATCAATTCAGATAATTTTCTGATATTGTAATTGTTATTTTTATTATTGCATTTTAATTATTCTTTTTTAATATTTATTTTTATTGATTTCAGAGAAGGGAAGGAAAAGGAGAGAAAGATAGAAACATCAATGATGAGAGAAAATCTTTGATCGGCTGCCTCCTGCATGACCTCTACTGAGGACCGAGTCGGCAACCTGTGCAACTGACCAGAATCAAACCTGGGACCCTTGAGTCTGCAGACCAACACTCTATCCACTGAGACCAACCAATTAGGACTCCTCATATATTCTTCATACAAGTTCTGTATTGAATGCATGATTTGAAAATATTAATTCCAATTGTGTAGATTTTTGTTTGACTTTCTTAATGATATCATTTGCTATGCATTTTTCTTTATGCCCATACTAACTATTTGAATCTAGGTCCTTATCATTTATAGGTCATTTTGGAATTGTTTGATTGATTTCTAGATGGGCATTTTTCTTTAGCCTCTACCCTCTCACATCAACCCATCATGCAGCAGTCAGATGTTCTCTAAAACCAAAAATCAAGTTGCCATTTCTCTCCCACAAACTTTCCTATTCCTTCTCTTTGTTCTTAGAATTATTAGCTATTAAAATGGCACTAAACACATTTAAATCCTGGCTTAAATTTAGAATTGCAGCATAGTCTCAGATATCAGTAGATGTAATCCTCTCCAGAATGTTTGGCTCCCAGTGCCCCAACTTATTTTTTTTTGGGGGGGGGTTATGCACGAAATAATTTCTATATGTCTGTACTATTGTTCATGTCTGAAACATCTTTTTTCTTTTTCCATCACCATCACCAAATCATACCATATTTGGAAACCAAGTCCTCTAGAAAGCCTTTTCTAATCACTATGTCATCAACATAAACTAAGCATTTGTTTTGTTCATCTCAAGGAAATGGTATGAGGTTAAACAGTATAACTAATGACATATCTGTTTCAATTGTTGTTAAAATGCTTGTGAGAAAAGACCATATATCATTTTGTGTACCATGTCCAGCATGTATTAACATATATGAAGCACATGTTTATTTAATGAATAAAAATATTTAAAAGATATCATTAAGAATTTATTGTCAAATTATGAAATAATTGTTGATTTTTCAAAAAGTTAACTGCAAATATTTTGTAATTGGCTTACTTGTTTGTTTTTATGTCAAAATACCCTGAGGAAATTTCATGATATTTTAGAACAAAATTTTTCATGGTATACTTTCATGATATCTGTCTCAGCATGATTGGTATATCTATATTATTATTTCTATAAGTGGTCTTCTGTGATTGCCATTATCCATGGACATGATTCCAGAATTAGAGTGCTCTGCTTTATTTCTCTTTTCCTTCAACAATTTGAATCAATGAGAAATATCATAATTTTCATCTCGTGCATATTTATTTTTTATTTTTTATTTTAAAATTAAATCTTTATTATTTAGATTATTACATTTGTTTCTCTTTTTTACCCTCCATAGGACCCCTCCACCCAGCTCCCACCTTCCCTCTGCCTTTACCTCCCTCCCATTGACCTCATCCATAGGTGTATGATTTTTGTCCAGTCTCTCCCTGTATACCCCTTCCCCCTTTCCCCCTGAGAATTATCAGTCCACTCCCTTTCTGTGCTCCTGATTCTATTATATTCACCAGTTTATTCTGTTGATCAAATTTTTAATTCACTTAATTTTTAGATTCACTTGTTGATAGATATGTATTTGTTGTTCATAATTTTTTGGCTTTTACCTTTTTCTTCTTCCTCTTCTAAAGGAGTACCTTTCAGCATTTTATATAATACTGGTTTGGAGTTGATGAACTCCTTTAGCTTTTTCTTATCTGCGAAGCTCTTTATCTGCCCTTTATTCTGAATGTTAGCTTTGCTGGATAGATTATTCTTGGTTGTAGGTTCTTGCTATTCATCATGTTGAATATTTCTTGCCACTCCTGTCTGGCCTGCATCGTTTCTGTTGAGAAATCAGCTGACAGTCATATGGGTACTCCCTTGTAGGTAATGAACAGTTTTTCTCTTGCTGCTTTTAATATTCTCTCTTTGTCTTTTGCTTTTGGTATTTTAATTATGGTGTGTCTTAGTGTGGTCCTCTTTGGATTCCTTTTATATGGGTTCTGTGTGCTTCCTGGACTTGTAAGTCTATTTCTTTCACCAGATGTGGGAAGTTTTCAGTCATTATTTCTTTAAATAGGTTTTCAGTATCTTGCTCTCTCTCTTCTTCTGGCACCCCCACAATTCTGATGTTGGTACGCTTGAAGCTGTCCCAGAGGCTCCTTACATTATCTTCACATTTTTGGATTCTTTTCTCTTCTTGCTTTTCCAGTTGAATGTTTCCTGCTTCTTTATATTTCAAATTTTTGACTTGATTCTTGTCTTCCTTTAGTCTGCTGTTAGGACTCTGTATAATAGTTTTTATTTCAGTCAGTATATGTTTAATTTCTAGTTGGTCCCTTTTCATCTCTAGTTGGACCTTTTCTATCTCTAGTTGAATCTTTTGCATCTCTAGTTGGTCCCATTTCATCTCCTCTTGACTCTCGCTAACTTTATCCAACTTTTCTAGCATATTCTTGAAAAACCTTCTAAGCGTGGGTTTGAACTCTATATCAAGTCGTTTCTTTTCCTCCATTTCTTTTGTTTGTGATCCTTTCCCATGTCTCGGCATTTTCACTATGCTGGGAGAAATTCTGTTGGATTCAGCCTTATGATACCAGACTTTCAAAACCCCAGAAGCCTCTCTGTTGAGCTTGGGAGGGTGGAGTCTCAGGGCTTAAAGGACCGCCTTGCCTTTCAGTCGGCCCTGCCCTCCATGGCCCCTGAGTCTCACGTGACTGGGTAATCGCTGGAGCGGTCCTTGTGTGCTTGCTCCCACAGTGCCTCTAGACAGCTGCCTTTCCGGCTTCCCTGCGCCCCAGGACCACACGAATTTAGGTCCTCAGGATTTCACCTGAAACTGGGGCTTAGTGGAGTCAGAAGTGGCACAGTTGGGAGGGTCTGTCTCCTGCCCACTCGCGAAAGCCAGCAGCACAATCAGCAATCTGTCCTCTGCACCGTGCTGTGTGCACCAGCAGACCTCTGATCTTTTGCGACTCGCCTAAATTTCTGTGCACCTCTCCCTTTTCACAGTCCAAAGTCCCCCCATATGAATTTCGGCTGGATCTGGGGTTTATTGTTGTAAGAAAAGGGATTCAATGCCTTTGAGAGTCTCCGTTTCCCACCTGCCAGAGAAAACCAACCAGGTACTCTGGCACCCCCTCTCTCCATGCACGTCTTCGTACCTCAGCTTTTTGCAGCTCCTCTGGTTCTCCATGAGCCCCTCTCTTTCCTTCTAGTTGTAGAATTTCCACTCAGCCAGCTTTCCTGTGGTTCTGGATGATGTCTGTTCTGTCTTTTAGTTGTAGTTTTGAAATTGTTGTGTGAAGCAGCAGTGCAGGTATTTACCTATGCTGCCATCTTGGATTCTCGTGCATTTTTAGTTTCACTTCCCCTCTCAGTAAAATAACTCTATTAGATTAGATTATTTATAATTTTCCATATAATTCCTAAAATGTATTATGCATCTGACATTTGCTATTGATCTTTAGCAGCAGCCACTAATTTTGCGTGTTACTTTCCTTCTTTAGATTGTCGCCAACATTTAAATTTCAACTCCTTATTTAATGGAAATATTATTCAGATGTTTCAGCTCTTCCAACATGTCAGAGCCTTTTGCTTTTGGAGACTTTAACTGAACAGAATATACATTAAATTTCCACAGTTGTAAAGCTGAGCCAGTGATCCATTCATAGCTTTTAACTAGTTGCTGATAAAAATTTTTGAAGATTTTTAAATGTATTCAACTCATATTTTTTTCCCTTAAATTCCCAGTGTGATCTGTCTTCACTTTCTTGCCTTTGCATGAAAAGTAAATGCTGCTGTGAAAAATTTGATTTGACTCTATAAAATTATTTTCATTTCCTCTTGCTTCACTCATTTTAAGGTAATGCTTTTTATCATTATATATTCAGGTTTTCTCATATTTCTCACCTGTACTAACATAACTAACTCTAGTTGATATGTTAGGCTAAATATTCCTTTTATAATGCCTCAATATTTTTGAAGAACCTTTTCACTCTTCCTCTTATTTTTCTTCATCATTTTTATTATGATCACCATTATATCAATAGCAATAATAAAAAATAATTTATCATTACTGAGTGCCTTTTATGTGTCAGAAGTAATTCTAGGTGTTTTGCATTATTTTTCTGACTAGTCACCACAATGACACAATGAAGTAAATATTATTAAATCCAGTAAGAAAAGTGAGAGTCTGAATGATTAAATCCAAGATTTATTGAAAATAAGTGAGAAATTTGGAAGTCTACTTCAAACCATACCTTATAGGCTCATACTCCCATTGAACATATCTAGTTTGAGAAAAAACAACTCATTCATGTTGAGAATTTTCAGGTGTATATTTTCTTATATATCGGTGGGGCTTTAGAAGGCTGTGTCTTAAGTCATGAAATTGGGATGTAAGGAAAAAAATAACATATTAAGCTATATAGATCTTCATTTTAGTTCTAGTCCACGAGTACCATTTAGCCTTACACTCCTTAGAGTTAAGTGAATCTCTCTGAGGTTTAGTTTTTCTTCTTTCAAGAGAAAACATTGTTTATTTTGCACATGTTTTGTAAAAATGATAGCTGTTATTTTTATTTCAAAATATATAGTGACCAGACCACATTTTAATCTAAGAAAACAGTAGAAGAAGCTAGAGAACCACGTGAACTTAAGAAAAAAAAAGTTTTGAAACAGGTTACAGCTATAATGGTTTTTATATTATTTCCAAAAATGTTTAACTATACTTCAAAAAAAAAAACAAGTTTTCTTAATTTTATATATCAGTATATACTAAAAAGCAAATTATGAGACTTTCAGATGATATAGATCCAAGCAAGATGGCATAGAGTCATGTTTTCCCTCTAAGGACAGCTATGTACTTTGGAAAGATTACAAGAAAAAGCACAGAACTCTGAAAGGAGGTAAGAGGAAGACTGCTGTTTTATGACAACAGGACTAAAGATACAGCTTTTATTACCTTTGGAGCAGTATCAGTGAAGAAGTTCCTTCGGCATATGTCTGAGATTTTGCTGCCTGTGGATTCCTCTAGTATTTTTATGGTTTCTCGTCTTATGTTTAAGTCCTGTATCCATTTGGAGTTTATTTTTGTGCATGGTGTAAGTTGGTGGTCTAGTTTCATTTTTTTTGCATGTATGTGTCCAATTTTTCCAACACTATTCATTGAAGAGACTGTCTTGACTCCATTGTATGTTCATGCCTCCCTTATCCAGCAATGGGCACCTGAATGACAGGGCTGGCAGAAGAAACAAGATACAGCAAGTGGTCTGATTCAGGAAACCTCTGGATCCTTGCATAACTAAATCTCTCCTACCCACAAAAGGGACAAAGTCACAGCAAGGGGTTTGGTCCAGTCAGTCTCTGTCCCTGCTGTACCAAGACTCACCTGCTCTGCATAGCAAAGGAAAAAAAAAAGCAGGTAGAACTAGGAAAACACAGTTTTAAACTGTGTTTTCAGTAAACAGCCTGGTTTAAGAAAGCTTTTCCTCTCAGTGAAACCCAGATGATCTCTTCCTGCCAAAAGACATTGGATTGGACAAAGGGGAAAGGGACCCAGTTATGACAAGGGGCCCAGCTATCACAAGGATCTAGGTCAGAGAACCATCTATATCCCTACAGGCCCAAGACTTTCCTCCCCCTCCTCTAAACATCACAGGGGAGAAGTACATGTAGGGAAATCCCATTATACCCACCCTCATTGAAGGTTTCTGGGCAACCAGGCCCAGGCAAACTCCTTCCACACTCTGAGGCAACACTGTCAGGGACCACCTGATACAAAAGTAGTACCAGCTAAACCAGGCATATCAAAATAATACAGTGAAAGCTCTGCTAATCAAACTGACATTGAAACCACAGCCCACAATTGTACAAAATTAGGCCAAGCTCGACACGCTAAATCTAAACAGACTGAATGCTTAAAAAAAAAAAAAATTAGGATCGAGAGTCTCCTAACATAAGAGAGAAATAAAAAACAAAACCAAACAAAGAAACCCACTACAGCATATAGTAAGAACAACAACAAAAAAAAAACCCAAAAAATTGAATAAGAAAAATAATCAACTTTAATGCCAACACCAAAATGAATCTTATGTTAGAATTACTTGACAAGAATTATAAAGCAGCTATCATGAAAATATTTCAATAGGCAGTTACAAAATTTCTTGAAAGTTTTAAAATGTAGGACATTTAACACAAATATAGGATTTGTTATAATTAATCAAACTGAAATTTAAAAACTAAAAAATAAAATAACAGGAAATATTTTTAGGTAGGTCTAGTTGACAGAGGATGAGAATCAATTAACATTATAATTAATACAATCCAAACAATAGAGTCTTATTCCCTGGAGTTGGCTCCTGCCCAGCAGATCTTCTGCTGTGATCCCATTCAGTTCTTGCAATTGAATGGACTTAGGTAAATCCCTGCCATATATATGCCAACAACAATAACTCTCAACTATAACAGAAGGGTGCATACAGCCCACAAGGCGTTGAAGTTGGAGCATCCAGTTCAGGTGACCTGGGAGGCTTTGCCACTGGGCCTGACAGGACATCTACTACATAAAGCCACTCTAACAAGACTGATAGTCATAGCAGCTCTGGCTAATACATAAAAACAAACACAGGGAAGCAGCCAAAATGAGGACACAAAGGAACATGTCTCAGATGAAAATACAGAACAAGACGCCAGAAAAAGAACTAACAAAATGGAGACAACCAATCTACCAGAAGGAAAGTTCAAAACACTGGTTAGAAGGACCCTCAATGAGAACTACAATCAAGAGATAGGAAACAGAAAAATGGATATAAAAGCCTGGACAGCATGGCTCCGTGATTGAGTGTCAACCTATGAACCAGGAGGTCCTTGTTTGATTCCTGGTCAGGGCACATGCATAGGTTGCTGGCTCAATTCCCAGGGTGGGCATGCAGGAGATAGCTGATCAATGATTCTCTATAGAGAGAATCCAAGATGGCGGCATAGGTAAACACCTACACTGCTGCCTCGCACAACAATTTCAAAACTACAACTACAAGACAGAACAGACATCATCCAGAACCACAGGAAAGCTGGCCAAGTGTAAGTTCTACAGCTAGAAGGAAAGAGAGGGGCTCACAGAAACCCAGAGGAGCTGCAAAAAGCCGAGGTACAGAGACGTGCACACTGAGAGAGCGGGTGCTGGAGTACCTGGCTGGCTTTCTCTGGTGGGAGGGAAACGGAGACTCCCAATGGCATTGAACCCCTTATCTTACAACACTAAACCCCAGATCCAGCCGAAACTCATATGGGGGGAGTTTGGACTGTGAAAAGGGAGAGGTGCACGGAAATTTAGGGGAGTCGCAGAAGATCAGGTCTGGTCTCTCACGCGCACGGTGTTGCACGGAGGACAGATTGCTGATTGTGCCGCTGGCTTTCGCGAATGGGCGGGAGACAGACCCTTCGAACTATGCCACTTCTGAGTCCACTGGGTCCCTGTTTCGGGCGAAACCCTGGGGACCTAGACTTGTGTGGTCCTAGTGTGCAGGGGAGCTGGAAAGGCAGCGGTTAGAGGCACTGGGGGTGTGCGTACGCACAAGGACCGCTCCAGGGATTACCCAGTCACGTGAGACTCAGGGGCTGTGGAGGACGGGGCCAACTGGAAGGCAAGGTGGTCCTTTAAGCCCTGACACTCCACCCACCCCAAGCTCAATAGAGACTTCTGCGGCTTTGCGTATGGTATCGTAAAGCTGAATTCAACACAGAAGTTTCCCCGACATAGTGAAAATGCCGAGACAAGGGAAGGGATTACAAACAAAAGAAATGGAGGAAAAAAAACAACTGGATATAGAGTTCAAAACCACACTTACAAGGTTTTTCAAGAATATGCTAGAAAAGTTGGATAAATTTAGTGAGACCCAAGAGGAGATGGAAAAGGTCCAACTAAAGATGATAAAGGACCAAATAGAAATTAAACATACACTGACTGAAATAAAAAATATTATACAGAGTCCTAACAGCAGACTAGAGAAAGGCAAGAATCAAGTAAAAAATTTGAAATATAAAGAAGCAGACAACATTCAACTGGAAAAGCAAGAAGAGAAAAGAATCCAAACATGTGAAGATAATGTAAGGAGACTCTGGGACAGCTTCAAGCGTACCAACATCAGAATTGTGGGGGTGCCAGAAGAAGAGAGAGAGCAAGATACTGAAAACCTATTTAAAGAAATAATGACTGAAAACTTCCCACATCTGGTGAAAGAAATAGACTTACAAGTCCAGGAAGCACACAGAACCCCATATAAAAGGAATCCAAAGAGGACCACACCAAGACACATCATAATTAAAATACCTAGAGCAAAAGACAAAGAGAGAATATTAAAAGCAACAAGAGAAAAACAGTTTATTACCTACGAGGGAGCACCCATACGACTGTCAGCTGATTTCTTAACAGAAACTATGCAGGCCAGATGGGAGTGGCAAGAAATATTCAACATGATGAATAGCAAGAACCTACAACCAAGAATAATCTATCCAGCAAAGCTCACATTCAGAATTGAAGGGCAGATAAAGAGCTTCATAGATAAGAAAAAGCTAAAGGAGTTCATCAACTCCAAACCAGTATTATATGAAATGCTAAAAGGTACTCTTTTAGAAGAGGAAGAAGAAAAAGGTAAAAGCCAAAAAATTATGAACAACAAATACATATCTATCAACAAGTGAATCTAAAAATTAAGTGAATTAAAAATTTGATCAACAGAATAAATTGGTGAATATAATAGAATCAGGAAAAAAAATTATTCTCTCTCATTCTCTCTCTCTCTCTCTCTCTCTCTCTCTCTCAAATAAATAAATATACATATTTTTAAAATGGATATAGAAGCTCTCGCTGGTTTGGCTCAGACATTACAGCATTGGCCCATGGATTGAAAGATAGGGGGTTTCATTTCTGATCAAGGGCACATACCTCTATTTCAAGTTTGATCTCAGCCTCTGTAGTGGTGCTTTCAGAGGCAACCAACTAATGTGTCTTTCACACATTGATCTCTCTCTCTCTCTCTCTCTCTCTCTCTCTCTCTCTGATTCTCTCTCCCCTCCTCCCTCTCTTTCACTCTGCCAAAAAAAATCAGAGGAAAGAAAATCCATTGGTGAGGATTTAAAAAAAAAATGAATGGTTATATAAAACATAGGAGAAAATCTTTAGGATCTAGGACTCGAAAGAACATAATCCATAAAAGAAACAATTGATAAATTGCACTTCATCAAAATTAAAAATGTTTGCTCTATTAATTCTCATATAAAGATACTGAAAAGACTATCTGCAGTATGGGAAAAAAATATTTGCAAACCTGGCAAAGCACTGATGCTTTGAATATACAAAGAACTCTCAAAACTGAAGATGAAAAACCCAATTGGAGAACTGGCAAAGACATGAACAGATTTTACCGAAGAAGATATATAGATAGTAAATAGGATACATTACTGTATACTTAGGATAATGACCAAAATTAAAATTAAAATTGTAACCATATCAAATACTGACAAAGTTGAAGAGAAATCAGTTCACTCATACATTGCTGGTGAGAATGTAAAACCCTGTAGCAACTCTGGAAGTGAGTTTGCCAGTTTTTTAGAAACCTATATAAAGAAGTATCATACATCTCAAAAATTGAACTTCTGGGCCTTTTACACATAGAAATAAAAACATATTCACAGAATGACCTGTATACAATTGTTTTATAGCAGCTTTATTTTCAATAGCCAAAGAAATGAGATCATCCCAGATGTCTTCAATAGGTGAATAGTTAAGCAAACTGAGGTATATGTATAACTAACTACTACTCAGTAATAAAAATGCATAAACTATTGATACCCAAACCAACTTGGTATAATAGGGAGTTATGCTGAGTAAAAAAAAAAATCACAAAATTTTACATACTATATGATTTCATCTATGTCTCACTAGAGGCCTGGTGCATGAAATTTGTGCAATCAGGGCTGAGAGGGATTTCTCAACCCAGCCTGTGCCCTCTCACAGTCTGGAAGCCCCACAATGATCACCACAAAGAGGTAGGCCCTGCCCACCTACCATAGCTTCGCTTCCAGGTAACCTGGGCTTCCCTCTGCAGGGTGATCATGTGATCAATTGTGTCCTATAGAGGGAGGCCCTGCCTATCTGCCATAGCCTCCTGGTTGGTGGCCCCAGCCTTCTTCTTTGGGGAGATCATGGAGCCCTCCAATTGATCAATCTCCCACCAGTTGGTGGACTGGGCCTTCCTCTGCAGGGCAATTAGAGTCAATGGCCGAGCCCTGACCAATTGCATCACACCAGCTTTGGCTGGCCTGGCGCCAGTGAGTGTCATAGTGTGGTTGTCCGGAAGGTTGTCTGAATAATTGTTCTGCTAATCAGTTGTTTGGTCAATTTGCATATTACTATTTTATTATAGATTTTCAAAATGCCAACATTTAGAAATGAAAGAAAATTGAACAGGGGTTGACAGGGGATAGAGATGGGCATCAATGCAATAGAAGAACAGTAGATTTTTAAGGCCACATGAAAGAGCCTTGTGGTGTTGAAATTCTTTAGTATTTTGACTACGTTCATAGATACAAGTACATATAAAGTGAGTGATAATATGGTATAGCAGCTAATGTTCATGAATGTACATGGAAGTGGGCACACAAAACTGAGAGAAGTAAAACAACTGGGGAAATAGGAATAAAATTGTAGGATTGTGTCAACGTCAATACCTGGTTGGATATTATACTAGTATGACACTTTGCAAAATACTACTATTGGAAGAAACTGGGCAAAGTTTTTAAGGAATCTCTTTGTATTTTTTTCTCCTAACTGCATGCAAATCCACAATTAGCTCAATAAAAAATTAAAAATAGAATAGGAAAGTAAATTAGTTTGGAACACATATAGCAAAAATCATTGTTCACTTGACTAGAAAGACAGACCTCCATTTGCTGTCTTAAGTCCTAAAACTTAGAACAATGATATTGGTCTCATCTACATTTGGTTTTTGTTTGTTTGTTTTTATGAAACATTTTAAGATTTCCTCAGTGTATCTGTTTTTGATAATTTTTCACTCACTGTTTATGATTTAGGCCTCTCTAATGTAAAAGCATTTAACAGATAAATTTTCTTGTATTAATATTATTATTATTATTGATAACTTTCTAATAGATGGCCATTTCTTACCTCTTATTTTATTTTTCCCTGTATAATTTTACCTTTATGTATATTTATGATTTCTAGTCGGGTAGATTTCTTCAAATTTATCTTATAATCTTATTAATTTTATTTTTTGTTTTAGGAAACTGCACTTATGATTATTTCTTTTTTACTATTTTTTTTAATGGACACAATACTTTTTTTTTTAACTCTTTCTCTCTGAAGATTATAATGAGGATTTTGGTTCTTTGTTATTTACATTTTTTTTTCTTTTTCTGTTTTCTAACTTCTGTCTTTTTCATAGTTGTTTTTTTTTTTCAACTCTGGTCTTTTCATTTTATTTTAGAATCTGGTATGCAGGCCAATGGTTAATTATTCACATTTAAATGAGCCAAAGGAAGGTTGATTTGCAGCTGCCTTCATGTATCTGAATTTTGTCACCCAAGGGATTTTTCTCCTGGGTGAACATCTGGCAAATGGTCATTTTGCTGGAAAGCTCTGAAAGAATGGAAACTGGGGCACTGATGCCTCCTATTTCTGCCCAAGTCATCCCTAACATGCTGTCTTATTCAAAGCAATGAAACCTGATTTAGATCATCCCATATGTAGGAATTGTGTATAGTCATGGCTTTTGCTCCTATGACCTTGCAATCAACCTTACTTCTCACTCCTGCCTTGTGTAGCTTGACAGGCAATTGAACCAGCTCATCAGTTATAACCCCTTCTGCTTGTAACAACTGTGGCTTTGTCATGTCATTAGTCAACACCGTCTCTACTGGTTTCTGTCCTTCGGAAATTTACTAATATTACTCATTCGTTCATGGCCACCATTTGGTATTCTTTATTGCTGTGCTTTAAATTATTAATTGTGTTTTGTTTTACCATTACTTTAATGTGTCAAGTGAAAGAGGAAATATGTATTTGGGTTGTCTGCAATTTTCAAATGTACGTCACCATTAACGTATTCTAGAAATGAAAATATAATGTATATTTTACCAGTAGTAATTTAAAAATCAATAAATATTTTTCTTTCCCCCAGAAATATTATTGAAAACTAGAGCCATAATTATATTTGCCAAGCTAACAAGTAATTGAAGCATAGATTTATTTTATCTTACTCATGTTTCATGTGATTTTTAACTACTAGTCTTTTACAATTAAAAATTAGTTTCATTTTTGCCAAAGTATTTTGAAATCTTTATTAGCAATAATTTTGATTACATGTGAAATGTTTTTTTCTATATTGTTTGTTACTGAATCAATGCTAGGCATGCAGTATTCAATCAGTTAATATTTATTTGTAAATGAACACAAGTATAATTTTAATGCACCGTTTTGTGTTCTGTGAATCTCAGTTGCTCTTCCAGCATTACCATCAAATTAATATCCCTTCCATCTTTGTCCTAAGTTTCACTGACAGTACAGTCATCCATCTCAGTGGAGCAGAAAAGTAAAAGCAGAATCATTGTTTGGAACTACTTACTAGTCGCACATTTATTTCATTTCGTCCAATAATCAAAATATCTAAGTCATCTTAACCATGCCAATAATAGCAAAATCACTTAGAAGCCCTTGTTTTTTAACAGTTAAAAAACTTCAGTTAAATCATTTTCTTTTTCTGCTTGACATTGTATTTCTCAGTAAGGCTATTTTATGTAACGCCGTGTTCCTAATCAGAAAACTGAGACAAGGCAATGATTAAAATAACAGCCAAGGAAAACTACAAAGGAAAAGCAATTTTGGACACTCCTGATTTAACCACTTCCTGTGAATATTTATGTTATGGTATAATATTTAACATTTGGAGGACTATTGTGAAGATTTAATGCGCAGTGAAGAAGAAGAGAAACAGGAGGAGAATCCGATATGGCGGCATAGGTAAACACCTACACTGCTGCCTCACACAACAATTTCAAAACTACAACTAAAAGACAGAACGGACATCATCCAAAACCACAGGAAAGATGGCTCAGTGGAAATTCTACAACTAGAAGGAAAGAGAGGGGCTCACAGAGACCCAGAGGAGCTGCAAAAAGCTGAGGTGCAGAAACGCGTGTGTGGAGAGAGTGGGTGCCAGAGTTCCTGGCTGCTTTCTCTGGCGGGAGGGGGATGGAGACCCAGCTGCATTGAACCCCTTATCCTACGGCACTAAACCCCACATCTGGCCGGGACTCATACAGGGGGAGTTTGGACTGTGAAGAGGGAAAAGTGCATGGATATCTGGGGGAGTTGCAAAAGGACAGAGGTCTGGTGGCACGCACAGCACTGCGGGCAGAGGACTGGCTGCTGGTTGTGCTGCTGGCTTTCTCGAGTAGGCGGAGGACAGAGCCTCCCAACTCTGCCAATTCTAGCTCCACTGAACCCCCGTTTTGGGCGAAACCCTGGGGATCCACACTCATATGGTCCTGGAGCGCAGGGGACCTGGAAAAGAAGAGGTCTAGAGGCACTGTGCAAGCACACGCATACTCAGAGACAGCTTCAGCAATTACCCAGTCACATGACACCCAGGGTCATGGAGGGTGTGGCCAACTGGAAGGCAAGGCGGTCCATTAAGCCCTGAGACCCCACCCCTCCCAAGCTCAACAGAGGCTTTTGCAGTTTTGCAAGTCTTATATCACAAGGCTGAATCCAACACAGAAGTTCTCCTGGCATAGTGAAAATGTGGAGACAAAGGAAGAGATCAAAAACAAAAGAAATGGAAGAAAACAAATGATCGGATATAGAGTTCAAAACCATGGTTATAAGGCATTTCAAGAATATCCTAGAAAAGATGGATAAATTTAGCGAGACCCAAGAGGAGATGAAAAAGAACCAACTAGAGATGGAAAAGATCCAACTAGAGATGGAAAAGGACCAACTAGAAATTAAACATATACTGACTGAAATAAAAAATATTATACAGAGTCCTAACAGCAGACTAGAGGAAGGCAAGAATCAAGTAAAAAATTTGAAATATAAAGAATCAGAAAACACTCAACTGGATAAGCAAGAAGAAAAAAGATTCCAAAAATGTGAACATAATGCAAGGAGCCTCTGAGACAGCTTCAAGTGTACCAACATCAGAGTTGTGGGGGTGCCAGAAGAAGAGAGACAGCAAGATACTGAAAACCTATTTGAAAAAATAATGACTGAAAACTTTCCACATCTGGTGAAAGAAATAGATTTACAAGTCCAGGAAGCACACAGAATCCCATATAAAAGGAATCCAAAGAGGACCACACCAAGACACATCATAATTAAAATACCAAGAGCAAAAGACAAAGAGAAAATATTAAAAGCAGCAAGAGAAAAACAGTTATTACCTACAAGGGAGCACCCATATAATTGTCAGCTGATTCCTCAACAGAAACTATGCAGGCCAGATGGGAGTGGCAAGAAATATTCAACGTGATGAATAGCAAGAATCTACAACCAAGAATAATCTATCCAGCAAAGCTATCATTCAGAATTGAAGGGTAGATAAAGAGCTTCATAGATAAGAAAAAGCTAAAGGATTTCATCAACTCCAAACCAGTTTTACATGAAATGCTGAAAGGTACTCTTTAAAGAGAGGAAGAAGAAAAAGGTAAAAGATAAAAAATTATGAACAACAAATACATATCAACAAGTGAATCTAAAAATCAAGTGAATTAAAAATTTGATCAACAGAATAAACTGGTGAATATAATAGATTCAGGATCACAGAAAAGGAGTGGACTGATAATTCTCAGGGGGAAAGTGGTGAGGGGAGTGCAGGGAGACACGGGACAAAATCATACATCTATGGATGAGGTCAATGGGAGGGAGAGGTAAGGTTAGAGGGAGGGGTGGGAGTAGGTGGAGGGGAGCTATGGAGGGGAAAAAAGAGAAACAAATGTAATAACCTGAATAATAAAGATTTAATTTTAAAAAATAAAAAAAGAATAAATAAATAAATAAATAAATAAATAAATAAATAAATAAAATTTTTAAAGAATGAGGAAAAAAAAGAAGAAGAGAAACAGGAAACTTCGGGGTAAAGCAGTTTAACATTTTTTTTAAAGTTTGTTTTTCAATTATAGTTGAAATTCAATGTTATTTTACGTTAGTTTCAAGTATACAGAACAGTTTGAATTTCTATAACCAAACATGGACACAATGGCTTTCTCTTGTTTCTTTACAAAGCTGTACAAAAAAGGATACAGCCCTAGCTGGTTTTGCTCAGTGGCTAGAGCAATGGACCTGCAGATTGAAGGGTGTTGGGTTCGATTCCAGTTAAAGGCATATGCCTGGGTTGCTAGCTCAATCCCCAGTAGTGGGCTTGCAGGGGCTTGCCAATAGATTCTCTCTCATCCTTGATGTTTCTATCTCTCTCTCTCCCTTCCTTTCTGAAATCAAGAAAAAAAGTATTTTTAAAAGTGGAGTGCAGTTTATCAGGGAAAAATTCCTAAGTTAAAAAAGTCAATTAAAGTATTCTTGTAGCTATAAACTCATTATGAAGGGTTAACTCTCTCAAAGTCAGTTTGAATCCAGGAAATGGTTTACTTTCCATGGTGTGACCTACAGAAAAATTACATTCAATTTAATTTTTATTTATCTTGCCTTTAGACCTAAAAGGTTGGAGGAGACACAATAGGGTAGGAAAAGAGTCTAGGTTGTTTTAATATGTTTAAATATTATTCTTGTTTATTAACTAGAACAACTGAATAAGCAGTTGTTATATTGGTATTCCTTCCATTATTATATCTAGAAATATTATTTCTTACTCTGGTAATAATTACTGTAGAGCCACTCACCTTAGTATAAACTACGCTTAACTCAAAGAGGCCAACAACTATAACAATCTTAAAATATTGCAAGATAAACATAATGAAGATCAAGGGGTTTTGTTTCTCAGTGTCATTCAGGGGACCCAGTTTTGGTTTTGCTTTATTTTTCTTTTTTTAATGAATCTTTAACACTGGTCAAGGGAAAGCAGCTGTTTTGATTACTCACATTGTTCTTAAAAGATTTGATTTGCTTATTATTTTATCTGATAATCAAGCTAGCCCACAATCTGGCTCTTTAAAAAAAAATGGATGTCATTCTAAATATGATATTTATTTTCTAGGATGTATTTTCAATATTTGGATCCTAAAGGAGCCATGATCATGCAGAATGAAAAACTTTCTGCCTTTATTATTTAAAAGAAAAGAAAAAAAGATATCCTGGGATGGCTACTTCATAGACGTGTGACCCACGTAGTTTCAGAAGGCTCCTCCCTCAGAAGGGCACCGTGTTTGGTTCTACTATTGGCATCTTAAACTTCTTAAACATTTGAACTTGGCTTTGAACTTGATTTTATAAGTTAAGTTTAAGGGACTGCAGGGCAGTGGCTTGATGTTCAATATGTGTGTCTGCCTCTTTCCCTTCAGCTCCATCCATCTGCCACCTTCACAGAGCTCATGAGCACAGAACTCCCACTGGCTTTCCCAATCTAGGGACCCAGCATTTCTTAGGACCTTCAGATCCTTGCTGGATCCTCTAGTTCCTGCAAGTTGATAAAGGAGGAGAAACGCGTTGGAGAATTGGGAAGAAGTTTTAAATCTGATTTTCTTTAGTCTAATTTAAATCAATTTACAATACATCCCTCAAAGTGACACAGATTAGCTCTGTCAATGTCCTACAGTCTCAACAGGATCATGTACATAATTTGGGGGCCCAGTAAAAAATGAAAATGTGAGGCCTCTTGTTCAAAGATTATTAAGAAGTTCATGACTGGGACAACAGAGCATTAAACCAACACAAGGCCTTTCCATGTGCAGACTATATGTGACTGCAGAGTCCACATGCCCCTGAAAATGACCCTAAGTTTCACTTAAAGTCTAGAGACACTGGGAAATGGGGCACAACTATGTACTGGGCAGTGGTGGTTGGTTAATGTATTACCACACTCTTAGTGTCTTAAATGATATAGGATTACTGTTTCACAGGTCTAGGGGTCAGGGGTCTGAAAGGAGTCTCACTGACCTGAAACCAAGCTGTTGGCAGAGCTGTGTTCCCTTCTGGATGCTCTAAATTTTAGAAAAAAAAATGGATGTCATTCTAAATATGATATTAGAGTTTAAAGAAATAGCAATTTAGTCATCTTTTCTGGTTTCTAGAGACATTGCATCCCCTTGCTCATAGACCATTTCTCCATTTTCAAAGGCAGCATCTTTCTGATGAATCTTACCTAGCCATGTCCCCTTCTGACCATATCCGAGTATGATTGAAAGGACCCATATAATGATATTTGCCCTCCTGGATAATCGAGGCTTATGTCACCTGGGCTTTGATTTAATCACATTGGCACAGTCCCTTTTGCCATGTAAAGGCCCCAGAGATCAGGGCATGGGTATTATGAGGATCCATTATTCTGCCTACCTCAGTAAGCATATGGCATTGTTTCTATTACAACTTGCTGCATTAGGAGATTTGTATAACATATTTATTTAATGAATTCTTCCCAATGAAATGTAGTTTCTGAATGTAATTATTTCCAATTAAAACAATGTCACATCATTGATGGCTCTGGTGCTGTCTTCTCATTATACATTCTGCCTACGATGTTTCCCTTTTTAAGAGCATATGGCTGCTGTTTTTAAAGAATGTCTATTAAATCACTTCATCCTAGATCTCTTTTTCTACCTTTGTTGTGACTAATCTTATTTTTAAAAGGAACACATTTGAATTGAGTGAATATTGAATTACTGAAATAGAATCAGAGTGAGGGGAAAAGAGGAAAAAATACATATGTATATCTATACACACCAAGTCAGAGTTAAATCTAGTACTCACTGGTTATTTTTCTTAAAATCATCTCTTTCTGTTAATGTAGTTGCTTTGAATGCTAATAAAAGTGAGTCTGCTAACTCACACAGAACATTTTTTAAGCAGTTTCATTTGGTACCCCCAAAAGCAAAAGAAAAAAAAAGAAAAAGAAAAATCCACTACCTTTTTTTCTTATTTTTAAATTATCAACTGCAAAATTATTAGTTGTTTAGAGGCGTGTTCAGACAATGTAGTGGGGTCCAATGAGAAAAGCACTCACACAACTTTATTCTTCTTAGGTCACTTTGATTTAGTTCAACTATTTCTGAATGAGTCCCATTTGAAAGCCCTCAGCTTGGTTTCCACTATGCTTTATTTCTTGTTCCTTTTTAGATAGAAGAATTTGGAGAAAGATCAGGATTCACATTTGAAAAAAGAAGAGAGACAATGGGAAGAGTGATTCTAGACATTTCTTTTCCCTTGCCTCATCTCACCTGGGTGGGGAATAAAGATGGGCTGTCTGTAAGATAAACTCACCATGTATAGCCTCTGGTAATGGTTACTACGTGCCTGTGTGAGGAGGAAGAAAGACCAAAATAAGCAGGATTTTTGTTAGTATACTTGTGTGTTAGTCAACTTTTGCTAACCCATGCAATAATGCTCAATAACTCTAACATCTTAGAAGCATATAAATAACATTAATTTAGTGCTTGCTTGTGTTATATATTGGTGGCTCTCAACACAGGCTGCAAGAAGAGCCCCATTTGAGATATGCTATTCTTATGGGAAAGATCAAAACAGTTGATAGAAAAAGACAACAGCACATAAACCTTCCTCTAAGAATAGGCTTGTACCACGGTGGTTCCTTTTATTGGCTGAAATAAGTCACTTGGCCACACCCACCATTGGAGAGGAAATGTATTTCACTTATGGAAAAGTGATGCTAATCACATAGCAATGTGCCAAGGAATGTAAACCTCTAATATGAAAGGAAAGAGAAACAATTAATCTGGAAGCATAGTAAAATCAGCAACACTTCACATACTCAGTACAAAGAAAGCTGTTATTTTTTTTTTCTTAAATCTCTTTGTTCTTTAAATTGCATCTCCTGTTTTGTGAAAATTACATAGAGTAGAAACATTTTAATACTGTGATATTTTGGATAACTAGAAATTTAGAGAGATATTGTAAAATTCAGTGAAAACTGGAGTATTGCTTGAAATACTGATAAGGGAGGAAAACACTTTAATCAGAGAATACTGTTTCAAGCCTAATCTGTGTTTCTTTAAGAAAGTGTCATTATTTGATTGCACATGGCTTTGTGTCCAATGAAGCCACCACGTTTCTCAGGTTCCTTTGCAACTAAGGTGCTCAGTGAAACATAAAAGGAAGTTGTTGACAAAATGACACTTCTGAGAAACTACTTAAGAGTGGGATGGAGGCTAATGTGCATCTATTTGCCACTACTACCTTCCATTTCATTTTTCCAATCCTATCTAATAAAAGAGAAACATGCAAATTGAACATACCTCTACTATACCCAAAAGCCACACCCACCAGCCAATCATGAACAAGTATGCAAATTAACCCAACCAAGATGGTTAATTTACATATCCCCGTGCAGAGCGAAGACTGAAGACAGCATAGAAGGAAGCCAAGTGCTGCAGAAGAGAGGGAAGCTGCAGAGAAGCAAGCAAGCAGGGTGGTGGAGAAGGGAGGGAAGCAGGCAGAGCAGAGGAGACCACCACAGAAAGCCTTCTGATAAGAATCTTCCTCTAATGGGCCTCTAGTATAGAAATAAAATCCAATGGACAAAGATCTCTAGTCATTTTGGATGCAGACCTTGAGGTTGAAAGCTGGGAGCTGAGATTCTAGGAGCTAATTATTAAAGATGTTTGCATCCTTGCTGGCAAGATGTAGCCTACCTTTGTTGTGGGGCAACTTCCATGATCAGATGCAAATGACCATGGAGGTTGCTAAGTTGATAATAAGCAAGCAAGGATTTATTGAGCTGACCAGCGACTGCTCTGCCTTTCTTCATGCAGGGAGTCCAGAGAGCAGCAGTGACCCTTTGTGTAGGACCACTTTTAAGTACATTTACCACATCCTGTTTTTGCAGAGTGAATAACCCAAGACAAAACAGTTTTTCCCAAGCAACGTCAGAGTTGATGACCATGTTATTTACAGGGTCATCTTGTTCTTCAGAAAGCTGATAGTGTTCTATGAAAGAAGGCCTACATGCTGGGAAAGGGGCATGAGACCTCATCTCAAGGCCTGGCCTGATGTCAGCACTCCCAACTCTATCTGGGGGATAGTCCACAGCCTCTCTGGAATGGGGCATACTCAAAAATTCCCACTCTCTAACACCTATCAGTGCCCGAGTGCTTACCTCTATTTCTTTATGAAAGAGTGATATAAACTTGTTTTATTTCACTCACTATGACTTTGTATTTATTTCTCTTACTAGCATCAGGGCACAATTACTTGATAGTACAAGACTTGATTAAAGAATAATGCCTAAAATTGAAGCAAGCCCATTTTAGCTTTTCTAACAGAGATCTGTGTAGATGTTTAACTGGAAAATAAGATTATCCTATCTAATAAAAAAGAAACATGCAAATTAACCATACCTCCACTATGCACACCAGCCATGCCTATCAGCCAATCAGGAGCAAGTATGCATTTTACCCCAACAAAAATGACCCAGGCCACTCCTAGCCTGTAGGCTCGCACTTAGGCCCTGAGCAACAGGGGTCCCAGAACACTCCCCGGCTATTCGGGGACAATGGGTGCAGCTGCCAAGTGGCTGAGGGTGGGGGATGTGGGGATGTTCCCACTCTGCTCCCAGCAGCTTTCGAGTGCTCCGGCACCAGGTGGTGGTTCAGATGCATGCCCCCAGCTCAGTGCCCACAATAGGGGGCTGGCTGGTTGCTGGCCTCTGGAGGGTGTACGGATCATGGTAGAGGCTGCTGCTGTGCACACCCCAGGGGTCCCTGTATGCCCCCCAGACAGGCACCCACAATAAGGCATTCAGAGACAGGGATGTTCCTGCCCTGCCCTCAGCACTTATGAGTGCTCTGGTGCCAAGCAGCAGTTCAGGTCCACACCCCCAGCCCATGACAGGGGGTGGGCTGCTGGCTTCTGGAGCATGCGGAGACCTGTGCATGGCCCAGGGGTCCCTGCATGCCCCCCAGCTCAGCACCCTTGATGGGGGGTGCCTGGCTGCTGGTTTCTGAGGTGTACGGAGAACTCGGCAGCCATCACTGGGTGGCAGAGACACCCCCTAGCCTAGTGGATACAACACAGGGGCCACATGAGCTACACAGGAAACATCATTTTTAAAAATATATATTTTTTTTGTTGATTTTTTAACAGAGAAAGGGGGAGAAGGATAGACAGTTGGAAACATCAATGAGAAAGAAACATCAATTAGCTGCCTCCTACACACTCCCCACTGGGGATGTGCCTCCAACCAAGGTACATGCTCTTAACAGGAATCAAACCTGAGATCCTTCAGTCTGCAGGCCCATGATCTATCCACTGAGCCAAATGAGTTTGAGAGTTAATACCTTTTCTGATCGCTCATTGACTAAGCTCCCTGTATGCTGCTACTTGCAGTGTTCTTGGTAACTTGGGTTATAAGAATCCAAGAAGGTGATCTGGGGTTTTTCCACCACACTCCTGGAGAAAAAAACAACGAAGGTCCATTGCTGGAAGGGCTAAGAAATGTCATATCCTGTCCTAACCGGTTTGGCTCAGTGGATAGAGCCTCGGCTTGCTGACTGCAGGGTCCAGGTTTGATTCTGATTAAGGGCATGTAATTAGGTTACAGGATCCTCCCTGGCTGGGACCCAGGTCAGGGATTATGCAGGAGGCAAACAATCAAAGTGTCCCTCTCACATTGATGTTCTCTTTGTCTCTCCCTTTCTCTTCTACACTCTCTAAAAATCAATGGAAACATATTCTCAGGTGAGGAAAAAATAAAAAGGAAGAAAGAAAGAAAGAAAGAAAGAAAGAAAGAAAGAAAGAAAGAAAG
>JAAGEH010000393.1:42441571-42461195 GCA_011751065.1 Lasiurus cinereus | reverse complement strand
AAGAAAGAAAGAAAGAAAGAAAGAAAGAAAGAAAGAAAGAAAGAAAGAAAGAAATATCATATCCTATAAAAGACACATCTTGAAAATTCCTAAAGAAAGTTGTCCCTTCACAATGAAGGGACTAGAGTCCATGTTGATGAAAACATGTTGGCGGCTGCAGTGACTGGTAGTCGCTGCAGCAGCGGGGTAATGGGGCTGGCGCCTTCCCCTGATCAGCCCGGTCACCTCCCACAGAGGGTGGCCAGACTGTGTCAGAAGTATATCTCCTGAGGGCTCCCAGTCTATAAAAGGGGGCAGGCCGGGCTGAGGGAACCCCCTACCATGCACAAATTTCATGCGCCGGGTCATTAGTATAGAATAAGATGCTTAAGGACCAAAATAAGATTATGATGTCCAAGACCAAGAAGAAGACTAAAGCAGTGCTTGTATTCAGGCAAATTAGTAGAACTAAAGAATATTACATTAAGATATGATTGCATAACATGTAAACATAAAGCTATAATAATACATATAGGTATAGTATGTCTTTGAGCATACATAGCCCACATAAATTCACAAATATAAATAAATTAAAAGTTCAGTTTTTTGTGTATAGGTAGAGTCATATCAAATAGACACCTCAGTGATATTTACACTGGGACACCATGGAATTGTGAGTCATCGTAAGGTAGATTGATATAAATTATGTTCTTTCTTATGGGACACTTGGCACTAATGTCAGCCATTTTCCTAACTTCTATAAACTTCTTAACAATAGCTATTCCTAAATAATGAAAACTGTTCAAATGATTTTATAGGGAATAAGATTGGAGTTTATAAATACACAAGTACTTTAGTTGTTTGATTTTTGAATCTACCATTTGAACATTTTTCCCTATTGCAGTTTCTATTAAATGTATGACCAAAAATCTATATAATAAAAGCCTAAGCAACCATTATGGCAGAAGAATCAGAATGACTAGTTGCTATGATGCACACTGACTACCAGGGGCCAGACACTCAATGCAGGAGCTGCCCCCTGGTGGTCAGTGTGCTCCTATAGGGGGAGCACTGCTCAGCCAGAAGCTAGGCTCATGGCTGGTGAGCACAACAGCAGTGGCAGAAGCCTCTCCTGCCTCTGCAGCAGTGTTAAGGAGCAGCAATTAGGCAGGTGGTAAGGAGAGAGAAGTCCTGGACTGCAAGAAGGATGTTTGACTGATGGCTTAGGCCCTATGGGGATTGGGCCTAAGCCTGCAGGCAGACATCCCCAGAGATGTCCCGTACTGGGAGAGAACACAAGCCGGGCTGAGGGACCCTGACCCCCAGGGTATGAAATTTGTGCACTGGGCCTCTAGTAAAATAATAATAATGATAATAATAATAATGGCATGACTCACTCAATTCTGCAGAATCTCTATTCCAAGTAATGAGGGTCCTTTCTAAACGGTGGGTGAGGTGGACACAATTCAGTATTTCTTAACTCTGATGATGTGCTGTCTTTGTCCACACCCTAATATTGTCCTCCCTTATATATTCATCACCACTTGAAGACAGAAAATCAAAGAGGCTACTTAACTGCTGAAAGTTTTAACTTTTGAAATCTGTCACAGCAGTAATCTATAATTTAATAAGTATCAGGGAAAAAAGCAAGAAAAAAAAACAACCTCAAATGGTTATGTCAGAAAACATCATTACTTGCATGGGGATGATTTAAACTAAAGTAGGTGTGATTAGGACAAATAAACCAATAGGTCCACCTAGGATATAAATAACCAATTATATGATTTTAAAATATTTTTATTAGTTAGAATTTCAGGCAGAGAGTATTCATGATAAACCCTTACTTTGGTTTCCAAGTCAGAAAAATATTTCAGTTTTCAAAGACAAATGAACAATATTTGATAGGTTGAAGTAAGGAAGTGCAATTAGTGAATGTGTATTGGAATATGAAGAAGAAAAAGTAGGAGGAAGAGAAATTGGAAAGTGAGGAGGAAAAGAAAGAAAGTGTGTATAAAGTTGCATTTGAAGCAGAGAGGGTGAAATGAACAAATGTGGGAGATGAGCAATAGAAACTGGCTTAAGACCATCTTGTAATAAAAGAGCTAGACACTAACAGCTGGGTAGAGGCATATAAAATGGTATGTTTGGCTATTTTAATATCAGTTTCTGTTGTCTAGACTGAGATATTCACACTGAGATATTTTAAAGGTGAAATGAATTAACACACTGCTTATATAGTATTAATATGTAGAGATGTTTAAATAACATTTTGTATTATAGTGCATTTTGTAGAGATGTTTAAATAACATTTTGTATTATAGTGCATTTTGCTGTTTTTATTCTAATAACTAAATACATGATATTTTTGTATAATTGCCAAACCATAATAGCTTAAAAATTGTAAAATAATCCTTAAATGTATATCTTGCCAATTAGTCAATAAAATGTTTAAAATAACTTATCTAATAAAGATGGAATATGCAAATTGACCATCACACCATAATGGTCAAGATGACTGTGCCCACAGCAGAGGCTGAGTTCCCATAATGAGCCTTAATGAGCAATCAACTGAGACCTGAGGCTGTGCCCCCCACTACCTGGTGGGGCTTTACAGGGGACCTCAGGCCACACTTCCTCCCCCAACACTAGGCTAGGGGGCCTCCAATTGTGTTGCCCACCAGCAGAGCTTGATGGGGGACCTCAGGCCATGTCCCTACCCAGTGGAGCTTGATTGGGGACCTCAGGCCATGCCCCCTACCCCAACACCAGACTGGAGGACCTCATTCCATGCCCCCTGCCCTGGCACTGGGCCAGGGGACCTGAGGCCAGACTTCATGCCCTAGCGCCAGGGAGTGGGACCTGAGGCCACA
The DNA here is from genome assembly GCA_011751065.1 of Lasiurus cinereus. Classification (NCBI taxonomy): domain Eukaryota; kingdom Metazoa; phylum Chordata; class Mammalia; order Chiroptera; family Vespertilionidae; genus Lasiurus; species Lasiurus cinereus. The sequence goes on along the minus strand of JAAGEH010000393.1, from coordinate 42,458,346 downwards.
CTCCCCACCTGGGACTCAAACCATACCCCTCATCCTGGTGCTGGCCTGGTGACTTCAGGCTGCACCCCCTGCCCCAGTGCCAGGCTGGAGGACCTGAGGTCATGCCCCCACCCTGGCATCAGACTGGGGGATTTAAGGCTGCACCTCCTTGCCCAGTGAGGCTTGACAGGGACCTCAAGGTGCACCCCCTGGCTCAGACTGGGGTACCTCAGGCCACATCCCCCACCCTGGCACCAGGCTGGAGGACCTGAGGCCATGGTCCCTACCCAGCAGGGTTTGACAAGGGTGGGGGCAGCTGGGTCTGGATCTAGCCCATTGGGGATGAGGGTGGCCATGTCTGGGTCTCATGAAATTTCGAGGTGCATGTGGGTGGGCAGCTACTTGACTCTGGTTCCTGTGGTGTGCCCCAGACTCTGACAGGAGGAAGATTTTCATATACATTTTACCAATTTTCTTTCATCTCTGACACTTCTATTATAGAGAAAGGGAAAATAGCAATGTTAAATTATTTACTCTAATTAATCCCCTTTTATTTTGCACAAATTTTATGCACCAGGTCACTAGTTTTTATTATAAACATGGCAATTCTTCCTTTTTGCTTATATCCCTAACTTACCTTGGGAAAAGAAGAGTATTTTGGTTTCCTGCTTTAGAAACTCTTAGAAGTATATCAATTGCATTCAAGTTCTTACAGTTAAATTTGTTTGTTTAAAGTTATTTTTTGTATTTACCTTGCTGGTGTCACTTGGTGCATAATAGCGAGCTATCTTGTTGAAATAGAAATGTCCATCTAGACTTTTCCTTTCAAAAAAGATTTCAAGACTGATAAAAAAAAAACATAAAGCCAGCAAAGCACCTATCATTTTTTTCATAAGTGCTGCACTTGTTTCTTTCAGGCATTTGAAAAGGTCTGAATATATATTATTTGATTTATTTTATCATTGCTCAGAGTACATTTGGTTTTGTGTATTTTAAACAGAGAGACAGAAAGTATGTGATAAACAATATACATCAAAACAACTTGAAACCACTTAAGATGTTAGTCTTATAGGAAGTCAAGATAGTTTTTCCATCCAAGTAGGTCTGAGTACTTCTATTAAAACTATATCAGAGGGGCAGTAAAGCAAAGAAGGAGAAAGGTTTAAGTTGGAAATATAACTTCAAATATTGTTAGTGCCTTTCAGAGCAGATACATCGTCCAACCAGAAAGTTCTTGTTTGATAGTAATAAATGTCGACATTTGGTCTGAAGCTAAAGCACTGCGGCAAAACTAAATTGACTAAACATGAAATTCTCTTTGAAATAACAAACTTGCAGATGTTCTAATCAACTCAAAGTGTCTTGCTCAAAGGAAATACTCAATTTATGTACACTGGAGTGCTTTATCACCTTTCAGAAGTGTAACTAATACTTTCTGTTTCAGAGTATTGGTGAATAAGCTTTGAAATATATCACAGCAAAGATTTAATATCAAACAACACTGATTAATAAGGGAGGGAGGAATAGATATTATTCCAATAAAATAACATAAAGATTCAGGAAATTGGTAGAGAATTTTCCAATTTGAAATTTGGCCAGAAGACAGAGCTTCATGCGCATGTGCACACACACTCCTAAAATAGCAATATGATCTCTGTTTCTAGGCATAGAATAACATAATGTTCTCTGCTATTTTAAGTGGCCCTAAACAGCCAGAACATGTTTTGTAATTGACTGGAGTTAGTACCTTGAGTTATTATAATCCCCATCTTCATATTTATTTTGTTTCTGAGAATACCTCATTTCTTAGCCTATGGTGTGGGGGTCTGGTGGACTTAGCTCATGTAATGTAGTTATATAATGTCCTGCCAAGGCCCAGACAATTAGAATGACAAATCCACATGTAATAATGACCAAGTCTGAAAAGAACGTGTGATCACTATTAGAGGGGATATGGAAAAGAAAGGAAACTTAGTCCTTAGCGTAAAATCTGAGTACAGCTTAAAGGCAAAGCACCTCTGTGTCTACACTATCACGAAGAGCCACACGACCCTCTGTCACAAGTCTGCTTCCAGTTGCTACAGTTCATCTCAGTGTGCTCTGGTGCCCAAATCAGCTTCCATCCTGAACACAGTAAGTCTCCAAATTGTCATATTAAATCCCCACTGAACTTTTGCCCATGAGCAGCAGGGTGCATGGTCTCTTCATCACTCACCAGACGGACAGCATATTTTTTTAGTGTGTGTGTGTGTGTGTGTGTGTGTGTGTGTGTGTGTGTGTTTGTAAGAATATGTGGTTAATTTTTACAAACTGAGAAAATCTCATTTTAAATGCCTTATCTGTAGGGTTTTCATAGCTAATTTGGGAATGAACACATTGCTCTAAGGCTAAAGATGGAAATAGATGTTAAGAGTATACAGATAACTTAAAGCACTGATAATGCTGCCTTGTTCAAGCCAGCAATAGACTGCATCCTTGATTATACTCTTCTCCAGCCCACACCCACTTAACCTCTCTTAACAAAACACATAGTTTATGGAAAAATGAGGAAGAGCCCATGAAGGAGTAAAGAATAATGAAGCTTTTCTAGCAGCTTATTTAAAAATTACTTATTATATCTAGGTCTATATTTTCAATGATCATTTTAAAATCTGTATTTTATTTAACTCACAGGTGGTATTTATCCTTCTCTTTCTCTTGAAATCCCCTTTTCCCTTCACTTTCATGAGCAACATACTCTCTGATCTACCTGAAAGACACCCTCTGTCTTTCTGGTTCATCCATGTTAATCTTTACTATTTTATCTTGCTTTTTGAGGTTTATGGTATTAGAAATACTCAAGATTTAGTTCCAGTCATTATCTTTTCATTGTGTCCCTTCTCCCTTGGTGATTGCATTCACACATGTTGTTTTATTAACTTTTAAAATGTATTTATCCCAGAGTGTACTTCTAACTTCTGAACTCTTATCACCTTCTTTCTCAGTGGTAATGGCATTTGAATATTTCAAAGGCAACTGTATTTCACCATATCCAAAGTTGAACTTTTCCCCCCACACTTAAATATGCCCTACTCTACCATTCCGTTTTAATGAATGGGACCACCATCGATTAGAATATTTGAATTTCAGTAGTTTCCAATCTTTTTTCTACTTTATCCCCTACATCAGATAAGTGGCCATGTTCTGAAAATGCATATTTTCTAAATATGTGCTTCATCCTTAACATCCCCGCTGTAGTTAAAGACGCTATTTCACCTGGCCCACTACAATAGAGTTCATCTCATTCTCCTTCCCATGGTGACCACATTTCACATGGAGGTCAAGGTGATATATTTTCAATACAAACATTTGTGTTGTTCTCCCTGCTGAGATGGCCTATTGTTCTTGAAATAAATATGCATTCAAAATTCATCGCTTGACTATCTCTCCAAGTAATTTTGTACCATTCTTCATCTCTCTTCTTGTATTTCATCTATACTGGCTTCTTTACATCTAAAAATTCCACTTTGATCTTCCTACTCAGACCTTTCACCAACTCCATCCAAGAACAATAACATTTTAAGCAAGGTACTGCCTTCTTATTCATCATCTCAGCTCCATCTTCTTTCCCTGAGGTGAGCCTACCCAAGTGCACATCTTAGAAATAGCCTCATTATAACTTCTCAAAACTCACAGTTGTCTCTCCTTTATCATAATTATTATAAATAATTATATGTGTCCGTAATTAGGTGATGAGATCCTTAGAATAATATTAATGTCTATTGTAGTCACTTGAAGGATATCCTAGTGCCTGAAATTTACATATTAGACACTCAAAGATGTTTCCAAATATCTAAAGACCTTATTTATTTTGTATGCAATTTTAAATGGGAATACATTTTGCCCCCTAAATTTTTTACTCTTAGAAGTTCACATTGAGTAATTCAGTAGTAGGAAGCATTTGTATAAGATGATTTATTAATTTTAATAAACTTTTTATTACAGGACAATTTTTTTTTTTTAAGTTAGAGTTTCTGTATATTCCACACCCCAGTTTCCTTCTTGTTAACATCTTCTTTGGTCGGATAAATTTGTTGCAACTAATATTATTGCATTGTGATTAATTGAAGTCCATACTTTATTGAAATTTCCTTAGTTTTTACCTAATGTCTCTTTTCTGTTCCTGATTCCTTCTAAGCTACAAGATAACATTTAGTCATCATGTCTCCTTAGGCTGTGTTTCTCTGCTATGAGTTTTTTCAGATTTTCCTTATTTTTTAACTTTCTTAATTTTATTTTTTTTAAGGAATACTATTAAGATATTGTGTAGAATGTCCTTCACTCAAGATTTGTCTGAAATTGTTTTTATTTTTAGATTGGAATTGTGTGTGAGGAGAAGACCACATAGATAAAGTACTATTCATTATATCAGCATAGCTTCTCACTATAAATATAAAACTTGATCACTTGAATGAGGACATGTTGCTGAGATTTTTCTACTGTAAAGTGATTCTTTTTCCTCTGTCCATACATTTTTAGAAGGATGTCACTATGTGCACCCAACCTTCTTGAGGGCAGAATATCTACATAAATTATTTAGAATCCTTTTATATAGGAAATGTCTATACTCTCCCATTCATTAATTTTTAAAATAATTTATTTACATCAGTATGAACTCAAACTTATCATCATGGAAGCTTAATTTTAATGTCATTTATAAGACTATAATTAAAAAAAATCCTTTAAGTATTCATCATTAGTGGTTAAAGTATGAAATTTTATGCAATAGAGTAATATATAGCCATAAGTCAACATAAACATATATGTTGACATGGAAGGGTATCCATGTGCAAGAGGTAAGAAATTTATTCTTAGTACAGTTGTACTTTTAGCAAAAAAAAAAAGTATGTGAATAAGTAAGTATGTGTGTATGTTTTTAAAAGTCGAGAGAAAAATCTACATGTTAAAAATGACCCTATCTAGATGTTGAGTTATGGCAGTGATTTTTAATTTTCTATATTATAGTTTTAATTTTTTTATTTGGATAATTTTCATACTGAATACATATTAACTTTTTGTTTATAATTTTTTTGATTCATGTTGAATTGTTTTTAGCTGAGTGTCATTATCCACCTCTGACTGTGCTGTTTGATTTTCTCCTTGCTTTATGTAGAGTGACAAACAGCCTACTCAGTCCAGCTCTTTTTAAAGTGATCTGTCTACCCGTGGAGTAGAAAGGGCTGCCATCTGTTACATATAATGGGTGCTGTGTCCTCGGCGTGCACCCTCTGACTTCATAATGAAAAAACTTATGAAGATTTATCGTCATATTAATCTCCACTACAGAGATGAAGTTCTAGAACTTGTAACGAGTCACACAGTTTACAGTAAAGAGAAGAGTCAAGATTGAATGACATGTGTAATCCAAAGTTTATGTCCTTATTCATTATGTTACTTGCCAGGACACTTGTTCTTCTAAGTATTATATGAGACTGCTCTCCATCGACCTATTTAATACCACCTGCTTCTCTTCCTTCCTTCCTTGACTTCAAAATATTTTGCTTGAATCATCCCTTATTTGATAGCTCATTCAAATGAGTCATTTTTGTTTTCTTTCTCTTAAATTCAAATGTATGCATGATGATGCACTGCCTTTTGACCAATTACACTAGAAGTTATGAGTTAGACAATATCTCGAACAAGTTTGGGCCATGCCAGTTTCTTATTTTTATAAGTCAGAGTCTTAAAAGCAGTGTGTATTGTGTTGGTTAGCAGTATTTGTGATGCACACAGAATTTTTTTATTAGTTTTTAATATTAATTACGAGAAAAGAAAAAGTATAGCCCCACTATTGAGAAAAATAAATGTAATTAAAAAAATGAATTACACTTCAAGAATCAATTCATTCTCATTAAAGGCTAAGTATGAAATAACCACTAATTCCTTTTGTTTGACTAAGTTTAGTAAGTTGTCTGTGCACCTGAATATTTTAAATGTATTATGATCACAGACTTTGACATCTGGTGCAGTTGGGCCACAATCAAAAGTCTTAACTGAGTTTGTATCTTATAATACTCTCATCTTTTTCAGTGAGCTTTTGCATTTATTTATGTATTCATTTTCCTAAATGTAGAATTTACAATAATCTTGTATTACTGAAAAGCTTCCTATTGTGATGGATTTGCTATCATTTTATTCTGAACAAACCCAATTTTTTAGGCTATCAATATTTTAAGAGAATGGAGGTATTTTGGAGTAATCTTTTGTATTATCAATTCACTGTTTATAATAAATATGACTGCCACTCTTAACCAATCACATTTCTCAAATTATGCTTTGAGTGTAGGAATTAGTGACTTATTTAATACTTCGTAGAGATAGTCTTTGAAAAGTGTTTAATTGTGAATAATAAAGGGCAGCTATTAGGCATGTTCAAACTGATGACATTGGATGTTTCTATAGGTTAAGGAAATCTAATGTGTGTTAAATTTGATAATGGAATGTTTGTAAATAATGCTAAACTTAGTAAAGAAGTTTAAGAACACAGAAACAAAATTTAAAACCCACAAGCCATGACTTTTTTTTTAGGGCAAATACACAATAACACTGAAATTATAACAATTATCCCTTCAAATTATGCCAAGAAAATGGCAGAATCCAAGTTTCATCTGTAAGCAATTAGGTTATTTGCACATTTACCATGATATATAAAGCATGTCAACAAATTAATAAATTATCTATATAGCATATCAGAATGCATTTAATCAAACAATAAGCCACAGTGGTTCAGGACTAAGGTAAGAATATTGATATTCATCTCATCTAATCCTCATGACAACTAAGGGAGTAATTACTGTTATCTTCATTTTACAAATGAGAAAACTGTAGCCAACAAACACTCTGTGCTTTTAAAAAATGAATAAAAGCATTAAGAAAGTAGATAAAGATAAATAAAAATCAAGAAAAATAATTTCTTAAACAAATTAGACAAAGATTTCTAAACTGCTATGAAACTATTTCCCTCTCTCCTTTCATTTCTTTTTTTCTTTTTCTTTTTTCTTTTGCAAATGTAAGAGACTTTACCATCAGAAATTTACAGAAGTCAGCAATGACCACACAAAAACAATTCTTTCAAGAGTTAACTATCACAAATCTCTGTGAAGTATCTTCCAAAACTGGTTATATGATTCTGCCTGCAGTGTAAGACTAAATATGGTCATAAGATATTTTAAAATAAATTTACTGTATCACAGAAGTCTCATTGAATACAATATCATCATGCCCCAAAGCATGTCATGTTGCACCCCTTCTTCTACACCACTGTCACATAATTACTCCTTGGAAGGCCTCTCATTTGTGCTGTTATTCAGGGAATGAAAATAAATGAAGAGGAAATACATTGATGGCTCTGGTTAGTGAAGAGGTCAGATAAACTGACTCTCACTTTGCAGCCACAGAAGGCAGTAGTTTCCACATGAAATGGTTCTATTAAAGACATTTGCATCACAGGGAGGGAAAATGCTTGGTTCTTTGGAGATTTCAGGGCCAGGAAGAAATATAAATATTATTTGTATCAATATGTACAAACCACTTTTCTATTTTTGATAATCAATCAGAAGAGATAAGGAGAGAGTGATAAGTTTGGCTAAGATAAACATACCCTTTAAAAGTGTATGCAGTATTTCTAATGACCACATTAGAATTATCAGATTTTACAAATAAAATGACCACAGAACCAGCTAAATTGGAATTTCAGATAAACAATGACAGTTTTTAGGGTAAGTATGAACAAAATATTGAATGGTACATAGTTACAATTTTAAAAGTTCCTTATCTGGGGATTCTATGTTTTTTTTTGTCAAGCTTACTAGAAAATATATCAACTAAAAGATATTTTGAAAATATGGAAAATAATATGATGGCTCAATAACTCTTCAGGAAGAAGAATGGATATATCAAAATAAACATCTCATATATTAGCCAAAGGGTTAACATATTTCTGAGCCCAAAGCACATTAGGCATGAAGAGAGAAAAAACAACACAAAACAGTTTTCTGAAATAAGGATGAGGTGGTTCCTCTCGTTTCAGATTTGTGGAGGTAAATGCAGTGCTTTCTATAAATAATGTTGCCTTTCTCGCTGAGGATGCAGAGACCCACATATTAAATCCACTCCAAGTATTAGGTTTTCTAGCCTTCATGAGTGAGCAGCATCGGCTGGTCTTTACTTGGTATTGACTTCAGACTTCATTTCAATCAGTTTCTTTGCATGTCTAAGCCTTATTTTGAAGGACTTCTTGGGCTTACAAACAAAATAGCCTTCCTGATTTTTTGTGTATAGCTATGTACTTTGCTATTTTTATTGTTTTCAGAGGAGTAAATAAACAAAAAGGGCACATTTCCCCAAAACCAATAAACCTGGTAGCTTTAGACATTTTAGTTAATAAGTGTGGGACTCCAAATGCCACCCCAGTTAGAAATTATGTAAATGACAAGGGCTCTCCAGTCTCATGCTGATAATGAACATATACTTATTTCCTAAATTTAAAAAGCGATATGCCCATTCCCACCTCCGTTCTCTCACTGGTAAACTGTTGTGTAATATAGAAGGAATGTCAAAGCTCTGTGCATTCCCTGGCATTTACACTTTTTCTGAAACATTTGCATTCACATATGTCAACGAGGCAGAACACTAAGGTGACTTGTGGCAACAATTCATATGGAGAACCCGGATTTCATGCCATAGAGCTTGACAGAGCAATTCACACCAATCTGGAGAATGAGGTGCTGAACTGAAACTAAATTTCCCTCAATCTCCAGCCACAGGGATCAGTTAACTGTATTCCCTCTGACAAAAGCCTCAGAATATCTTTATCCCTCCGTTTGCAACTCTCAAAATTACATTATCGGCCTGTTTTTAGTTGCACTCTTGTTCGTAATAGGTATGTATAACTTCTGGGTATTGTGTTCAAAGCCACACAAGAATACCAAAGGTTGAAAATGTTTTGCTTTGAATAGTTTTAGTGTTTTTCCTACTTGTAGAACTCATATTTATATATGGATAGAGATAACAGATGATAGATGATAGATATATATAGATAGATATAGGTGTAGATTGATAACAGATATTTAGACAGACACATACATACTAAACACAACATCTCTCTCTCTCTCTCTCTCTCTCTCTCTCTCTTAATATATATATATATATATATATATATATATATATATATGCCTAAGTGACCATTACAACAGAATAACTAGAACGACCAAAACAACAGGTCCCTATGACATGCACTGACCACCAGGGGGTAGACTTTCAATGCAGGAGCTACCCCAGCCCACAGACCCGGTTCATTTATGGGGCCTGCTGGCCAACCTTCTGGTCCCTCCCCTTGGCTGGCAGGCCCTAATCACCTGATCCAGGCCAGGCCCTCAGGCTGGGATGAGGAATTGGGGTGGGTGTCTGTGGACATGGTCCCTTTTGAGGGGGGCCAAGGGCTAGCTTTCTCCTTGGGGCTGATGGCCACCTCCTGGTCCCTCCCCCTGTTTCTCCCTCCAGGTGGCAGACCCCAACTGGCCCACTACCTGTGCTGTGATGGCGGTTGGACCCTCCTATGGGCCAGCATGCCCTGATCACCTGATTGGGGCCGGAATCTCTTGGCCCAGACTGGTTCGGGGAACTGGGGATGGGCGGCAGTAGAAGCAGGTGGTGAGGGAAGGAGAAGAGTAGGAGGCAGGAAGGCGGGGAACCTGAACGGCCCTGATCACTGGCCAGGCCTAAGGACTCACCTGTGTATCAATTTCGTGCACTGGGCCAGTAGTATATATACATATGTATTTATATGAGTTTAAATCCTCTAAAGAAAGTCTATATTATAGAATTGTCCCTGATTTGTAATGCTATCAAACTGTCATTTTAGTGATTTTCAAATGATTTTGCTAAACTTCTAAAATGATGCAGTCACTAACCCCATCTTGAAAGTATGCTCCCCTTTCGAGGATCCAGATCCCATAGAAGGGTAAATTTGTCACATTTTTGCTTTCCTCATTTGATTGGTATTTGCCTAGTAAGCTACGTGTTACTAGAAAGAGTGCCAGACTTCTCCAGGGCACAGCCAAATCGTTAATCATTAAATGAAGCTGTATGGGTTACCAGGAGGTTCACCACCGGGCACCAACTCTGTCCTGTGCTTTCTTGAGAGGAAAATAACCAACTGACATGAAATCAAGTAGTTCCTAGTGAAATTAGAATTTCTTTTAAAGAAAAAATGGTCTGTTGCTAGAATCATTCAAAAATACTAATAATAAAGGGAGCAGGAGAAAAATAAAACATAATCTCACTATTTTTTCAACTTCTCCCCAAGTGAGTTGATAAAAACCCATTTGCTTGCCAATCATAAATGCATTTTCAGACTTTATCACTTTCTTAACATCTTGTCGCTCTCTTGGCAGTTTTATTCCCACTCTCCTACCCCAATTGTAGCTCTTTACTGTGCCATAGCAATTTTGAGTTATGGCATCTTCCTGAGACATTGATGATTACCACCTAATGCATTGTGGTGCTTGTAACTAGGAAAGCAATATTGTGATGTGTCATCATCTTGTCTTTAAGCGATTTAATTTGCAAAATTCTGTTAGTACACAACTTTCTCCAATATTAGGTTAGACAACTTGAACACCACATCACAACCTTAAAACTCCAATGATATTCTAAATTCCTAGCAGGAAAATCAAATAAAGGATACATAAGTTTTCTAGCCTATGAGTAGTAGATGAGGGAGGAAGGAGGCAAATATACACAAATAATATAGATTAGAAATTGTGTCCTGTGAATGACATTGGCACATTGGGTTAACTGGGTTGAAACATTAATTGCACTGGAGATGCAAAGAAAGACTGGAATAGGATAAATTCCTTTATCACATTACCAGAAAATATGGAAAAACAGAGATGGAGATGTTGTTAAAACTGCCCTGAAGAGTTGAGTGAAACATGTTATCATTCCTAAACTTTTGGTTCTTTTAATTCTACCATTGAGTAGCCTGATTTTCTGTCTCTCAATCAAATTTTAATTTTCATTAAGAATAAAAGAAGAAATTCCATATCAGCTGTTCAAAATCACCTGCTTTCATATTTTTTTCTTGGTCTACCCTTTACAATGCCTTCTCCCCATCATTCTTCTTTTCCATCTTTACTCCTCTGAGTTGTCTTTCCTATGGGAAGGCCAAAGGCATATTCTGAAATAAATAAACACACATACACACACACACACACACACATATATGTACATATACATCCTATATAATAAGGAGCTAATATGCTAATTAGATAAGGTAGCAGAACGACCTTCTGGAACCACCAGTAGGTGGGGTTGGAGGCAGCCGGGGTCATGAGGGCTGAGCCCCTTGCATGAATTTTGTGCATTGGCCTCCAGTATATACAAATTAGACTTTTTTTTTGTTGACAGTACAGGCTAATATACATGGAAATGCTTAAATGAGATTTCTTATTCAGTTTTTAAATTAAATTTAAAACTTTGCAAAATTTATTTGAACACTGTTCTTCATTATTCCCTGTGACTCAAAGCATTAATCAAGGCAGAGAGGTGGATGTGCCAGAAGAACATCAATCAGTTGCCTCCTGCATGCTCCCCACCTGGATCAAGCCTACAACCCAGGCTTGTGCTCCTTAATAGGGAATCTAACCAGCAACCTTTTGATATACAGGATGCCCAGCCAAATGTGCTACACCAGCCAGAGCTCCATAGAAATAATTGATAAAGAATATTCTTCTCTCTCCCACTCTTTTTCAACAAATATCTCTCTTTAGAGTCTTAAACTTCACATTTTATTTTCCTAGAGTAAATGCTAGAAAATATTATTATTACGTTTATGTATTCATATCTTTAAGCATAAAGTAAACATTATCTTACTGAAGTAAGAGTGTATAAGAGATTACTTCATCTACTCTCTTTTTAAAAGAGCTTTATTGAGGTACAATTTATTATGAAATTCACACATTTAAAGGGTATAACTCAAGGATTTTTAGAATATTCACAGTTATAAAACCATCACCACCATCAATCTTAGAACATTTTTATCAACCCCAAAAGAAACTCAATACTCTTTAGCTACCACACTCCAACTCTTCCCACATCTACCACCTCCCCCAGGCAGCCAGTCATCTACCTCTGACTATATTTGTCTGTTCTAAACACTGTATATAAATGGGATTACATGATGTGTGGTCTTCTGAGACTGGCTTCTTTCACTCAGCATAATGTTTTCAAAGTTCATCCATGTTGCAGCAAGTATCCAGCCCTTTTTTTTCTTCTTCTTTTTCTAAATTGAGGTAAAATTCACATAACATGAAATTAATCATTTTAAAGTGTACAGCATAGTGGCACTTGGTACATTCACAGCATGCACAACCATCACTGGTTTCTGATTCCATATAGTTCTATCATCCCCGCCAAGAAATACCTTACTCATTAGCAGTTATTCCCCAAACCCCTTGGCCCCAGCCTTGATAATCACCAATCTGCTTTGTATCTCTATGATTTGCCTATTCTAGGCATTTCATATGAATAGAATCATAAATATGTAGACTTTTCTTATGGCTACTGTCACATGTTTTCCTTTTACTAATTAGCAACCTTACAGTGCAGCCTCCAGAAGCCTCTTTTAAGTCTGATTGAGTTTCTTTAGCTTTTGCTTGTCTGGAGAACTCAAGCTCTTCTTCAATTCTGAAGGACAACCTTGCTGGGTAGAGTAGTTTTTGTTGGCAGTTTTTTTTTTCTTTTGTTACTTTTAATATATTGTGCCACTTCTTTCTGGCCTGCAAAATTTCTGCTGAAAAATCAGCTGATAGTCAAATAGAGGTTCCTTTGTATTTAATAAGTTGTTTTTCTCTTGTTGCTTTTGTTCTGGGCTGCAAACATAATATTCTGGGCTGAAAACATTGCACAGCTCCTCCATTGCTCCAGGAAGCAGGGTATATAAAAACAGAGGAATATGGAGTGGGTCACTGATTTAGGAAGACAGATAACAGAAATTCAATTAATCAGCCTTAGACGTGTGCTAAGTTAGAAGCCGGACCCTCAGGCAGAAGCTTTTAAACTATGTAAATAGTCTTCTGTAAGGGAAAGACAACATAATGAGTTTTGGGCCTGCTTCCTCTGAGCTGAGTCCTGGGGCATAGCCCAGTGAGCCATCATGAGCCCATTTAGAACCATTGCCTTGTTTGTCATAGTCTTGGGTTTCATGGACACCAACCTGTTGGCTTACAGATGTTCTGGCAGCCCATTCCTAGGTGAAGTCTGAAATTTAAGGGCACAGGGTCCAAACCCTTTACTACTTAGAGGAAACCAGGGATTTACCAATTGCCTTTTAATTATATGATGCTATGCTAAAGGTGGGGTTCATGGTCAGAGTGTGCCTTAGCCTTTTGTAATGGTTTTGATGTATATGACATGGTTATTTTTACATTTGCTGGTGGGTAAGAGTCACTCAGCTAGTTTCTCAATTGCTTTCAGAGGGAATTTCCATGGGGGTAGCTGTAGATTCACTATCTGTGGGAGGAGGGGAGTTCAGAAGGCACCATGACACTTCACTGGACCAGAATCCCCAACTTTTCTTTTAATCTAGAACAGCCATTTTCAAGTGGTATGCAGCAAGAGTTTTAAAAACATGCAATACTTGACTATTAAGTCAGAGACACTGATGTCTTTTCCCTTAGACTGTCAAATTTAAAAATGATAACAGCTAAACAATAGCTGTCAGTGTGGATGTATTAAAATTGTAGCTTTTTGTGTCAGATTGGCAGAAAATACAATACTATATATTTTGGTGTGCCGTAGAAGTCCCTAATTTATGTAGGTCAAGAGCTGAAAAAGTTTGAAAATCACTGATCTAGAAGGAATGATGCCAAAGTTACCATCAACTTATACTGACAGTGTTTGCTGTCTACAAATTCAACTTTTGGTTAGTAATGCTGTTATAGCCTAGTAAGAAGCTAGGAAAATTCCAGAACTAGAAAATAGGGAAACTAAGACAGATAACTAAACTGCAGGTTGCAGCCACATAGTAAATCCTAACTTCCCTAAACCAAGGACCTTAGGAGTAAATGGTTTACACTTCTCCCCAATCAGACAGTGAAGAGCTTAGATCACCCCTACTTAGGGAAACAGATAACAGAAATCCAATTAAGTGTCATTTGCCAACCACACCAAAGGACAAACAAATTAAGAGAATATATCTTATTTTGGTACATCAGCATAAAGCTGATGAATATTCTATTGATCAGCCCCTAAGACCTCCCCTAAATGCCCAGCCTTTAAAACATCTAAAAACAAAGGTCTCAGGGGGTTCTCCTAGAAGCACACCTGTGTCATTCCCTTATTTCTCTCTCCATTCCCCCTTTTTGTATCCCCTAACCTAGAAGAGACCCCATGAGACTTGCCACCAGGGGAGCAATGAACAGTGACAGCTCATCCTGAGCTAAACCCCTGTACCTGTCTTCAGGGCCCTGTCCTGACTTCCCAGTGAGCCCTGCCTGTGTTCTCCTATTGCTACTTCTGTGCCCTTCCATGTTTCATTCTTCCAAGTATATTTTTTGCTGCAGTCAATACATTCTTGCTTGCTTTTCTACATGTTGTCTTTTGATCAAAATATGTTCTTCAAGAAGACAAGAACAGGTCTCCTCATCTTCCCAGTAACAATGCTAACCTCCAAGGTATAGTTCATAAATAAATCCACATGAAACTGTGGTCTCATTTTACATGTTTCATCAGAAGAACATTTCTAATGTCTTTCCTGAATATCAACCCTTCATGTCTACCAAGTATCTCTTTATATATAAATTTGTATTGTTTAAAGTATTACAAATAGTAGTACATATGTCTCCTTTTTTTTCCCTATTGCCCCCTCCCCCCAGGCCTTCCCCAACCTCCAGTACATGCCCTCACTTGTCTCTTCCCCCCTGCCCGCTGCAGTGTCCAGTATCCATTGGCTATGCTTACATACAAGTCCTTTGGTTGATCTCTTACAGGCCACCCTTCCCCACTTCAAAATCACCCCTGCCTTCCCACTGTAGCATGACAGTCTGTTCATTGCTGCTTTATCTCTGTATCTTATCCCCCCACCCCCGATTCTTTTCTTTAAAAACCTCTTGCCTCTGTAGGCTAGAAATAAACTTATAAGAACAAAGAATGTTTGTGTCCCAATTTCAATGTCCAATAGTTATGAGTCCCAGTTTCAATGTCAAACAGTTCCCTATGTGTACACATCAGCGATGGTATTTAGATAGTGGGCAAATGGTTGCAAAGCAGGTCTGATCCTTTCTGATTTGGTCCTAGGCATCCTGTAGCAACACCCAGCTGCTGACAGCTAGCAAGGCAAGGCGTCAACAATGTCTTCCATCTCTGGACTGTTTCTCCTCTTATCTTCATGGTTGGAGTAGACCTGTCAGTTCCTCTCTATTGCAGGAGTCCACTTGGTCTTGGAGTTATTTTCTGAAAGTATATAAACATATTCTCAACCAAAAGTTAATAAAGGAATCTTTTCTATAAAATTGACTTGAGGTCATTTTTATTTTTTCCTACCCACTTTTCCTTTGGCTTATTTTGACACCATGTGTGTTTTTCATGGGTGTCTTGCTGTTAGTATTACAAATGAAAATTAATTTTCTAAAGTAAAAATTTTCTAGATGTAATTTATTTACCAGATATTTTTTCTTACATGGTATTATCCTACTCTCCCCCTTTTGTTTTTATTAATGGAGACTTTGGTAAAAATTTTAATGCCATCTTGATAACTTTAAATTTTTGCACACAAATATGCCTGTTTTATGTCCATTACATGTTAAGCAATTTTACCATGAGATGAACTACCAATAGAAATTTTAGTTAATACTTTAGAAACAGCTTTTTCTCTAGTACAATGAAATATTCTTGGGTATTCACTTATTTCACTTCGCCAATTTAAATTAATCTGGAAGCTTGATTACTCTTTTACTGTCAAATTTAATACTATACCAACAATTTTAGATTACCCTGTAAATATTAGTGGAAAGATTTGCATTCTTGAGTAGGCACTGGGCATTCCTAGTGCTAGGCTGAATTTAAATATAGGGCAGCTGCTGTCGATAAGTTTCTGTCCCTTACTTGGGTCCTGATCTGAGCCGGGCCACGTCTCTGTCTGTTACCTGGGTCCCAATCTGTGCTGAGCATGGGAAGCGAAGTAGCCATGGGGGCAGGCGACTTCCCTCAGAAGGGGTGAAAGTTCAGACCCCTGCAAGGTTGGGAGGGTTTGGGGGTCTGTGCCCTACTTCTGTTGATCCAAGTTCTCTCCTGATAACCCCTCTGTGACTATGACTGTATTAGGTAGTTTCTTCTCTGAGGAATCTCACCTGTCTTTTACCAGTCATCCTCCGGGGCCAAGCAGGGTGTTGTGAGGTTCAATTCTGTCTCCATGGTAGCCTATGCCCCCATGGTCTCCATGCTCAGCACCTGCCTTGGGGATCCTCTCGCCTGCTGGCGGGGCCCTGGCACTTATCACATATCTCAGGGAATTCAGGTTTCTTCTCCAGGGAGGGCCCAGCTCACACCATTTGGCAAGAGACACATCCATTATACCAGCCACCTCGAGGCTTCAACCTCAGCCTGAATAGAAAGCTCAGGCTACAACTGAGGGCAATTGGATTTTGAGAATAGGGTCCCTCTTGGCAAAAAAGGTAAGAGGGGCCAGTATAGAATGCTCAAGTGCCTTCCCAGTGCCTTAATTCCTTCTGAAAGGGATTAAGTCCTTTCATGTCTTT
>JAAGEH010000393.1:42377866-42441471 GCA_011751065.1 Lasiurus cinereus | reverse complement strand
ATATATATATATATATATATATTATTGATTTTTTACAGAGAGGAAGGGAGAGAGATGGAAAGTCAGAAACATCGACGAGAGAGAGACATCGATCAGCCGCCTCCTTCATGCCCCACAGTGGAGATGTGCCCACAAGCAAGGTACATGCCCCCAACCGGAATCGAACCTGGAACCTTTCAGCCCACAAGCTGATGCTCTATCCACTGAGCCAAATCAGTCTCAGCTCATGTCTTTTTTTAAATTGCTGCTAAATATTCAAATAATTAGTTTGTAATTTTGTTTGGGATAATTGTACAATATGCTATTGTGAAATATTAAATGGCATTGTAGAATAATATCATGTAAGGTTATTCTTTGCTCTAGGTCATGGCAATTTAATTTCAAACCGGCTGTAAATTTCTTTTTGTAACTTTTTATAAACATTTTCAGAGAGGCAAAAACACAGATTATTTACCTTAGCTCAAGAGGCCAAATATATTGAGTTACAATTACAATCCTTATGACATTTGAAGGAAACTTCTCTTTATTTCCTTCCAAAATTATTTTCATGCTACAGAGTTTCATTTAAAAATCTTTATCACATGAAACAATTTCTCTTAAGGTTATGGTGACCACTGTATGGATTAAATTTAATGTTTTATTATAATAATTAAAATTTTTTTACATGTGTCCTTATTCTCCCATTACTCCCTGCTCCCTCTCATGCACTGCCTACCCAGTCCCTGTTGTCTGTGTCCAATGATTATGCTCATATGCATGTACAAAAGTCCCTCTGTTGATCTCTCCCCCTTACTCCCACAAAACCCCACCTACCCCGAGGTTTGTTGTTTTGATTAATGTTTCTCATTCTCTGGACTTGATCTTGATCATCAGTCTATGTCATTCATTATATTCCACAGATGATTGAGATTACATGATATTTATCTTTCTCTGCCTGGCTTATTTCACTATGCATAATGCTTTCCACCTCCATCTATGTTGTTGCAAATGGTAGGAGCTCCTTCTTTTTTACCACAGCGTAGTATCCCATTGTGTAGATGTACCACAGTTTTTTAATCCACTCATCTGCTGATGGGCACATAGGCTGTTTCCAAATCTTAACTATAGTGAATTGTGCTTCTATGAACATAGGGATGCATATATCCTTTCTGATGGAAGTTTTTAGTTTATTGGGATATATTCCTAGAAGTGGGATCACTGGATCAAATGGGATTTCCATTTTTAGTTTTTGGAGGAAACTTCATACTGTTCTCCACAGTGGCTGCACCAGTCTGCATTCCATCAGCAGTGCATGAGGGTTCCTATTTTTGCGCATCTTCGCCAACACTTGTTTGTTGATTTGTTGATGATAGCCATTCTGACAGGTGCGAGATGGTACTGCATTATTGTTTTGATTTGCATCTCTCTGATGATTAGTGACTTTGATCAGGTTTTTGTATGGCTTTTGGCCTTCCTTCTGTCTTCTTTAGAGAAGTGCCTATATAGATCAGTAGACCATTTTTTGATTGGGTTGTTTATCTTCTTTTTGTGAAGTTGTATGAGTTCTCTGTAAATATTGGAGGTTAAACCCTTATCTTTGATATCATTGGCAAATATGTTCTCCCATGATGTGGGCTTTCTTGTTGTTTTTTTGATGGTTTATGCAAAAGCTTTTTATTTTGAAGTAGTCCCATTTGTTTAATTTTTCATTAGTTTCCATTGCCCTAGGAGCTGTATCGGTGAAGAAGTTCATATAGCATATGTCAGAGATTTTGCTGGATTCCTCTAGTATTTTTATGGTTTCCCATCTTATGTTAAGTCTTTATCCATTTTGAGTTTATTTTTGTGTATGGTATAAATTGGTGGTTTAGTTTCTTTTTTTTTTTTTGCATGTATCTGTCCAATTTTTCCAACACCATTTGTTAAAGAGATTGTCTTCATTCCATTGTATGTTCATGCCTCCTTTGTCAAATATTAATTGGTCATAGTGTTTTGGGTAGATTTCTGGGTTCTCTATCCTATTCCCTTGATCTATTGTCTGTTCTTGTGCCAGTACCAGGCAGTTTTAAAAACAGTGGCTTTATAATACAGCTTGAAATCTGATATTGAGAGCCCACCTACTTTATTCTTCTTTCTCAGGATTGCTACAGCTATTCAGGGTCTTTTTTTATTCCAGATGAATTTTTGGAAAGTTCATTCTAGGTCTGTTAAGTATGCCTTTGGTATTTTAATGGGGATTGCATTGAATTTATAGATTGCTTTGGGTAGAATGGACATTTTGTTGATATTGATTCTATCAATCCTTGACCATGGTATGTTCTTCCATCTGTTTATGTCTTCCTCTATCTCTTTTTTCAGTGTTGTATAGTTTTCTGTGTCTTTTACCTCCTTAGTTAAGTTTTTTCCTAGGTATCTTAATTTTTTTTGGTGAAATGGTAAATGGGATTGCTTTCTTAGTCTCTCTTTCTGTAGGTTCATTATTGGTATATAGAAATGCCATAGATTTCTTGTTGTTAATTTTGTATTCTGCTACATTGCTGAATTCATTTATCATGTCTAATAATTTTTTGATGGAGACTTTAGGTTTTCTATGTCATCTGCAAATAAGATCAGCTTTACTTCTTCTTTTCCTATTTGGATGCCTTTTATTTCTTTTTCTTGTCTGATAGGAATGGCTAGTACTTCCAGAACTCTGTTGCATAGGAGTGGTGAGAGTAGGTATTCCTGACTTGTTCCTGTTTTTAGGGAAAATGGTTTTAGTTTTTGCCCATTGAGTATGATGTTAGCTGTGGATTTGTCATATATGGCTTTTATGATGTTGAGGTATGATCTTTCTATTCCCACCTTGCTGAGAGTTTTTATCAAGAAAGGATGTTGGATTTTGTCAAATGCTTTTTCTGCATCAATTGATAGGACTATGTGATCTGTTAGATGATCTATCAGAAAGGACATATGCACCCCTATGTTCATAGCACCACAATTCACAGTAGCTAAGATTTGGAAACAGCCTAAGTGCCTATCAGCAGACAAATGGATTAAAAAAATGTGGTATATCTACACAAAGTATCACCACCCTAGCTTTTTTCTCATTTCTATTTGCCTAAAAAATGTTTTTCCATCCCTTCACTTTTGTTAGTCCTTAGCTCTGAGGTGGGTCTCTTATAGACAGCAAATATATGGGTCATTTTTTCTTAACCATTCAGCTACCCTATGTCTTTTGATTGGTGCATTTAACCCATTTACATTTAATGTTATTATGGACAAGTTCATGTTTATTGTCATATTTTTCCTTAGTGTTTGTGTTTTTTCTTGCCTTTTTCTTTCTTTCTTTCTTTTTTTTATTTTTATTTTTTTACAGCAGTCCCTTTAGCATATCTTGCATTGTTGGTTTGGTAGTGATAAACTCTCTTAGCCCTTTTTTGTCTGTGAAACTCTTGATTCCACCTTCAGTTTTGAATGATAGCCTTGCTGGGTATAGTATTTTTGGGTTTAGACCCTTGTTATGCATCACTTTATTTATTTCATTCCATTCCCTTAGGCCTGGTGTGTTTCTGTTGAGAAATAAGTTGATATTTTGATAGGAGATCCCTTGTAGGTAACTGTCTCTCTCTGGAAGCCTTTAAGATTCTTACTTTGTCATTAACGTTTGCTATCTTAATTATAATGTGTCTTGGTGTCAGTCTTTTGGGGTTCAGCTTGTCTGTGACTGTGAGTACTTCCTGGACTTGCATAGTTTTTTTTTTTCTTGCCAATATCAGAGAAGTTTTCTGTCATTATTTCTTCAAATAGGTTTTCTATTCCTTGCTTCTCTTCCTCCCTTTCTGGTATCTCTATTAAGCAAATGTTGTTTTATTTTGTGTTGTCCCAAAGCTCCTTAGGCTCTCTTTTTCGTTTTAAGTCTTTTTTTTAGTTGCTGCTGTGTTTGTGTTTTTTTCTACCTTGTCTTCTAATTCACTGATGCTATCCTCAGCCTCTTCTAATCTACTGTTTAGGCCTTTCATTGTTTTCCTTATTGCAGCTATGTTGCTCTTCATCTCCTCTTGATTTCTTTTCATGTTGGTGACATTCTCATTCAGCTCCTTATAGTTATTGAGTTGTGTGTATTTGTCATTGAGTTGTGTGTATTTGTCTTCCATCCATATAGATATCCTTAAAACCATTACTCTGAATTCTTTTTCTGATAAGCTGCTGGCTTCAATTTCATTTAACTCCCATTCTGGTTATTCCTTTTTCTTTCCTTTATGGGTTGCTTTTTTATCTCCCCATGTTTTCCTGTAATGTTTTAATTGTAGATCCAATTGCTTTTCTACCCAAGTATTTTTTTGGGGATTGGTGGTACTGTTGTATTCTCTCAGTTCTCCTGTGCTTGTTAATCTGTTATAGTTCCCTACTTGAGCTATTTGGGTTCTCTTGATGTAGATCTGTGAGCTTGAGCAGCACAACTGTGGTGTCTAGCTGTTGACAGTCATGGCGGGGAGTGTCCCTATTTTTGCTGTTTTATACCCTTAATTGAGATCATGTGTGCCCAGCAGGGACTCACAGTGGCACTAAGAACTTGTCTGTCTGGGTGATGTGGTTCAGGGGGCCTACACTCTGGAGAGGTGTGACTGTGATGCTCAGAGTTACAAAATCACACCCTGGGAGCTGCCAGTGGCTTCCTGGCACTGCCTAGGGAGTAGACTGCCAGAAATGCCCTGCTGATGGTAGACTGTAAATGCACTGATATGGGTGGGCTGTAAACTCACTGACTAGGATGCGCTGTAAACAAGCAGACTATAAATGCACTGCTGATGAGGGCGTTCTGTAAATCAGCAATGGGTGCATGCCACAGACAGAGCGATTAGTGCATGCAGCAAACGCGGCCACTAGGGTACACCTTAAAGCAGCCATGAGGGCACTCTGCAGATGGAGGACTCGGGCCTCCATAAACCGGCGACCAGTGTGCAACCACATGGATGTCGCTGGGGAGGGGGAGGTTGCACTCACTGATTTGGAGTGGAGGTCTCAAGGTCTCTGGTCTGCAGCTGTGCCAGCAGGACTCTGCTGGAGTGGCTGTGTGTCACAGGGTAGCTCCAAGGTCTGTCTGGTAAATGCTGTTGATGAGTTCCCAAAGAAAGGTCGTTTTCCCCTTCAAGATGGCATGGGCTCCCGAGCCCTGCAGTCTGGGAAGTGCTGGACGCGGAGGCAGTCTCTCCTTGTCCAAGAGAGCCTGGACTGCCTGCCCCTGCTGCTCCTGTGAGATTCAACTGTCCCTCACTCACTGTCACACACACCACACACATCCACACGCTCTCTTTTCATCCCCTCTCTCACTTCCTCTCCCTCACCTCTGACTTGCCAGTTACCATCTTCCTTCCTCTCTCCCCAAGTATCTCTTGATGCTGTTCTTTGAGAGAATCATGTTGAAAAACTTTAACTCCCCTCAGACAACTTGACACAGTTTAATTTTTTCCTCAAATATTTGATATCACAACAAAATATTTCATAGAGAAATAACTACATACCCAGTAAATATAACTAGTCATATACAGTTATATACATCTCATGGATACTATTTTATAGAACTTTAAAAAAATTCTTTATCTAAATTTTATATATAAAAGCATTAATGAAAAGATAAATTAAAGATATAAACTTAAAAACTCAAGTGTTTACTTAAAAACTCAAGTGTTTACTTAATAACACAGGAAATAAAAGCAAAAGACAATATTAACAACTTTAGTAAGGTATTGATAGAAATTAAAATAATGAATAGACTGTTAAAATTAATTAGTCTTCCAATAGAAATGAGAGCATTTGGGAATATAAATACAAATTACTTTTCAATAGTGTAAACTATAGCTATTAGTGGTCTGAGGATCCTAAATGAGCAAGTGTTGTTGCAACATCAGAAATTGTAAGGGAATTTGTTCACTGATGCAAAAGAGTTAGAATGGTAATAAGGAAAATCTTTCATACTAGACATTTATTTCCCCTTAGAAGCTTGGCATGCTTGTTTCCTGTATTACTTGTTTCCTGTATTTCTATATAGTAGGGATCTGATCCATGTGCCAAATCCATCCTGCTGCCTGTTTCTGTAAATAAAGTTTTGCTGGAACATGGCTACACTCATTGTTTACTATTGTCTGTGGTTGCTTTCACCCAGTATCGCATAGCTAAGTAGTTGCAACAAAGATCATATGGCTTTCAAAATCCAAAATACTTCTTTTCTGGCCTTTTACTGAAAGTTTGCTACAATGTGTTGAATATCAAAATTGTTGAAGTTAGTTCATATCACTATTTCTAAAATTGAATAATTAGATGGTGTCATTTTAATAAATTTAATGGTATTCATGTTTGAAATGACAAAGATTAGGAAGAAAAAGAAAGAAAAGAGTTATTGCTTTTGGACAGTGCTGCCAATGACTAATTTCATATTTACAGTTACAAACCATTACAATGACATGGTTTGCATTGAAATAACTGCACGGCAGTTAGATTAATTTGGAATTATTTTCTCTGAAAGTTTGTATTTAGCCCTATAAATGAATTTGCTGAGACAAAGGGCCAAGCCTAAGCAAGTTGTTAATGTGTAATTCCACAGCAGACATTCAGAATGCCTCTCTCTCTCCCCCCTCTCTTCTCTCTCTGTCTTGCTCTCACTCTTTCTCTGCATTATTTTTTTCTGTGTCTGGTTTTCCTAATCTTTGCTTTCTCTCCTTTTTTCTCCATTGTGCTATTTTGTTTCTTTCTTTTCTTTACTTCCACAGAGCCATACAAATTCAGTAGTTGTAGTTTGCCTTTACATTATACTTTCAATATTTTATTAGGAAACCAAATTGAGAGCTGCCTAATGATCCCAGGAGAGGACTTTCAATTTAATATAACCTCTAAACAATATTTGAGAGGCAGTTTTATAGGGCCACAGTGGAGTAGGCACTGCAAAGTCTCCAAGGTAGGGGCAGTTTAAGGTAATATGCATTTTGATTCCTCCTCTTTGCTTTCAGCACAGATGTGGAGTCTTGCAGACATTTGTTCCTAGTACAGCTGGTTTTTCACTCTCATATTTATTAAAAAAACTAAGAAGGAGCATTAAGCAGCTCCCTGTTTAATTTCCCATAGAAAAGCAATAGTTTTGAGCCGCCTACTGTTGGAGCAATATTTAAATGCAAAATGCACAGCTATGCCAAATGTATGCACCAGATCAAAAAGGGGTTCTTGCTGAAACTGGTTTGGCTCAGTGGATGGAGCATTGGCCTGCAGACTGAAAGGTCCCAGGTTAGATTCGGTCAAGGGCATGTACCTTGGTTGCGGGCACATCCCAGTAGGGGGTGTACAAGGGGCAGCTGGTTGATGTTTCTCTCTCATCGATCTTTCTAACTCTATCACTCTCTCCTACTCTCTGTAAAAGATTGATAAAAAATATATTTTTTAAAAAGGGGGTTCTTAGTAAGACAGGTTAATACCATGGATTTTTATTACATTTGCCACAGAAACAGCTAACCAGAGAAAATTGGAGCAATGGCAGCAGAGGTAAATCTGGGTAGTTAAGAGACAAAAGATATTGCTTCTCAACCTTCTATGGTTTTAGTATTATGCTAGTATGCAGAATTTACCATAAGTTAGCCCACTGGAAAGACTTGTCCTGTTCAGTTCTCACATATTTGGGCCATCTAGAAGCTTCCTATACAGAAACACTAAGCTCCCTATACAGAAACACCATGGTTCCTTTTGCTGAGCCCACCGCCCATAGAGCCAGCAGCCCAGTGCCATATCTGAGCCTTTATCAACCTGGCTCACACTTTCTGTCCTGCAATGGTGATTTTCTGAAATGCCACCCAACCTAACTTTTGGAACCACGTAAGCCATTCCCAGTGGCTTTCATACACAAATCACCTACCATGGCTCATGCTACAAACTTTCATAAAATTTCTCAAAGATTCACAATTGTAAAGCAGGCAGCGTCTGGCCTCAGCAAGACACATCCATACCTTTTATTAAGTGGTCCCAGATGCAGTACTAGCTGCAGCTGGCCTTGGTCAGCAGGTTGACTTCTTCTGAGCACCTCCAAGCCCATCAAAAGTAGCAGTCATCTATAGATCACTTTGTAGTTCGTGATGGGTGACCTTAGAAGGGCAAAGTTGAAAACTAACTTGGCTTATACCTCCTGGCAGGCTCCAGAGCCAATACACCTAGTGGACAGTTTCAGATTACACCAAAGCACCACCCAGCCACATCCACAATCAATATACTCAACAGGCACCAGAACCCCACAGAAGTGAGTCCTGTTCCATAGAGCTGGCCTCTGCATAGCAGATCCTCTTCTATGAGCACTTACAGTCCTCACAGCCAATCAGCTTGGGAGTAAATCACTTTCATTGACAGCAATCAAACTTCAACTATAATAGGAGGGTGCTAGAGAGGTTGTACCACTGGGTCCTCAAGGACAACTACTATATAAGGCAACTCTACCAAGACTGGCAGGTATAGCAGATCTACCTAATACATAGAAACAAACACAGGGAGGTGACTAAAATGAGGAGACAAAGAAATATATTCCAAATGAAAGAACAGAATAAAACTCCAGAAGAAAACTCAACAAGATGGATAAAAACATCTACCAGAATTAGAGTTAAAAACACTGCTTATATGGATGCTTACTGATCTTAGTGAGAAGTTCAACCCAGAGATATGAAACAAAGAAATAGAAATAGAAAGTATAAACAATAAATAGTCAGAAATTAAGGCTACGCTAACTGAAATGAAGAATATGTTACAAAGATTCAACAGTAGAGTAGATGAAGTAGAGGATTGAACCAGCACTTTGGAAGACAAGGAAAAAAAAACAAAAAACAACAACAGCCAATCATAACAGTAAAATGAAAATAATAATAATAATAATAATAATAATAATAATAATAATAGTTTAAAGAGCCTTTGGGACAACTTTAAAAATACCAAGATTTGCATCATGAAGATACTGGAAGGAAAAGAGAGAGACACAAAAATTGAAAACTATTTGAAAAACTCATGACTACAAACCTTTCTAACCTGGTGAAAGAAGTAGATATGGAAATTGAGGAAGCACAGACAACCCCAAACAAGATGATCCCAAAGAAGCCCACACCAAGACACATCACAATTAAAATGCCAAAGGTTAAAAGACAAAGAGTGAATCTTAAAAGAAGCAAGAGAAGAGCAGTTAGTTGCTTAAAAGGGATCTCCAATAAAACTTTCAGCTGATTTCCCAACAGAAACTTTGTAGGCTGGAAGGCATTGACATGAAATATTCAAAGTGATGAAAAGCAAGGACTTACAATTCTACCCAGAAACTCTATCATTTATGATGGAACCAGAGGCCTGATGCATGAAACTTGTGCAAGAGTAGGCCTTCCTTCTCATGGCTGCCAGCACCAGCTTCCTCTGGCACCCGGGACTCGGGCTTCCCTCCAATTCTGGCAGGCACCCAGGACTCAGGCTTCACTTTAGCCGCCAACAGGCACCCGGGACCTAGGCTTCCCTTGCAGCCCCAGAAGGTTGCCTGGTCTAATTAGCATATTATGCTTTTATTATTATAGACTAGAGGCCCAATGCATGAAATTCATACAAAAGTGGGTCTTCACAGCCACAGGCTGCTGCCTGGATCCCTCCCTAGCAGCCATTGCTGCTGTCTTGATTCCTTGGCTGCAGCCCCAGTTTAGTCTGGAAGGAAGTCTGGTCTAATTAGCATATTACCCTTTTATTAATATAGATGATAGGTAAAGAGCTTCCCAGACAAGAAAAGCTAGAGTGCATCACCACCAAACCAGTATTACAAAAAAAAATGTTAGGGGATCTTCTTTAAGAAGAAGAAAATAAAAGATAAAAAATCTGAATAGTAAAAATAGCAATAAATGTATGTCTATCATCCATTGTGCATTGAAGCATATTTTACAATAGTCAAGATATGAAAGCAACCCAAGTTTCTATCAATAGATGAATGGATAAAGAAATGGTGCATATATACAAGGAAATATGATTCAGCCATGAAAACAAATTAAATTATGCCATCTGTAAAAATATGGATGGACCTAGAGGGTACTGAGCTGAGTGAAATAAAATAGATAAAGACAAGTGCCATATGATTTTACCTAAATGTTGAATCTAAAAAAAAACAAAAACAAAATAAGACCAGTAAAACAGAACAGAAAACAGACTCATATATACACAGAACATTGTAACAGTTGCCAGGTGAGAAAGGGGTTGATGGTGGATGGGTGAAAAAGGTGAAGAGATATAAAAATTGGTGGTTACAAAATAGTCACAGAGATGTCAAGTGTAGCCTAGAGAACACAGCCAATAATATTGTAATAACTATGAATGGTGTTAGACAGGTACTAGATTGAGGGGGTGATAAATTCATAAGTTATATGAATGTCTAACCACTGGTTTGTATACCTGAAACTAATACAATAGTATGCATAAACTGCAATTTTAAAATAAAAAACATTAAAAGCAAAAAATAAATAAATGCAAAATTATATTTAGCCTGGTTCTTCAAGTAGATTTAAAAATAGCTGCCTTATGACAATAGATAAAAAGTGTTCTAGTATAATTAATAAAGATTTCAAATCAGAAAAATAAGTTTTAATGTCAAAATAAAATTGACAAATATGCTCTGAAATCTGTCAGAACGTTTCCCTTTACTTGAAATAAATATTTACTTTGCCCTGGTCACCTTCTCTGACACCATTATTCTAGTTCTAGCATTCAGTTTCTAAATAAACTCCAGACTCCCTGTCACCTAAATGCCATTAGAATACAACTATGAAGTTTTGACAGATATATTCTAGTTATCAAATAGTAGAAGAAGGCTTAAGAGATAAGGTATAAAAAAGATCACAATCCATATATCTGAACAAAGCAAGGTGCTGAAAGGGTCCAGAATAGTAGATAGATGGCCACAGATTAAAGGAAAGAAAATTTTTCCATTAATTTGTTTACTTATAGCTCAGGGAACAATTCTCTTGCTTTCAAATGAAATCATCTGCTCTGCTTCCCTAGCCAAGCATTATGAAGAAACCATCTGAGGATCTAAGTGATATTTTTAACAATAAATAGAAAAGGACCATTTACAAATGACTGCTTTCAAACAGGGACTTTTTCTATTAGCTAAGACAAAAGAGGTTAGCTTTCTAAGATAGTAACAAAAAGATTTTTAAAAAAGAAAGGCGACAGCCAAGAACGGCAAGAGGAAAACATGCCTATAGAAATAATTGGATAAAGAATTGACCAAAGGGAAAAAGTTATTACATTTTCAGAAGAGGATGCAAATAGCTCCTCAGTAGTTTAATTAAGTAGAAACATGGCATCTGAATGACTCTGAAACAGTTTATAATTTATTCTAATTAAATGGTGCTGTGTGTGCATAACGTAGCATTTGAAAACTGAGCCCAGAACATACATGTCTGCTGACCTTCAGTAACTGTCTACTGCATGTCAAGCTTTGCAAACAGTGAAATTCAAAATCTTTAGTGTTTGAGATGACTTAGATCAGCAATAAGAATAGCTTAAGAATAATATTAGATGGTAACTCCTTCAATATATCACAATCATATTCATAAGATATATTCAATTGAGAGTTCAAATATTTATATCTAGTGCTTTTGGTTTAAAGATGTCTGGTTCTTTCTACACATGCTTGATTTCTGAAAAGTATTATTTCCTTGGAGAATCTTTTGTTGAAGTTCATATCTTTAGGAGGGCACCACCATATATCATTTACTATCATATCACGTGATCTGGATTTTTTCAAAGCTCTTATCTGAAATTATCTCATTCAAATTAATTGCTTATCTGTTTATCTCTCATTTTTCTCCCCTATGATATAAACTTAATGGAATCAATGTAGTTTTCTATGTTATTGATCATTGTATTACTATATATACAGTTTAAAATATTGCCTAGAACACAGGTGTTTGATAAATGTTAAATTAAAACCCTAAGTAAAAAAAAAAGAAAACCAGAAACAAATTTTATGCATGTAAAATCTATAGCTTCACTGATTCTTTTGCATTCTTTTTCTCTCCTGGCCATGTATTGAAATTTCCCATTGTAATGGAAAGTTTATCTTTTTCTATTCATTCACACACAAATTTGCTATACAATTTGCTATACCTTCTTTCTTTAAGTCATTATGTGTTGTTTGTTTTTGTTTTTGTTTTTGCCCCGGAGTGTTCCTTTTTAAAATTTTACATACAGATACCAGCTTTATTTTGTTTTGGGGTACATGAACAACTTTTTTTGTTTTTGCTTTCAACAGTTCTATGTCTTTCTTATAGATTTTGCTTCCTTTTGCTGTATCCGTTTCAATTTTTTTGTGTGATTTATTTGAAATCTTTATTCTATTACATTTGGTGCTATCACTGAATTCTTTGGACTTAAAGTCAGCTGTCTCAGTATATGTTGTCTTTTTTTGATATTTTACCTTTAGGGTGTAAACTCTAGAAAACACAAGTCTGGACTGTAAGTCTGAGGTAACTAGGAAATACAGCTTCCCTCTGAAGGACCTTGAACTGCAGTTTTCATTCCCACCAGTTTCAGGAGATAATTGACAGCAGAAATGAAACAAACAAAACTAATAGCTTGTTTAGTATTTCCATTGGTTTTCAAAGGAACAGTGAATCTGAACTGAGTTAACCCATCATTGTAAAAAGTTACATTAAAAAAATAATTCTATGAGATAGAAACTAGAACTTTCTAAAAAGATGATAATTGTTAACTTTCTGGTAAACTTGAATACCAGAATGAATTATACCTCTGTGCTACAGATGATCAAGTTTGTATCTATTTTGATTGTGTATGCTTTTGAAGGAAAAGAAAAATCTCAATTTGTGTATATTTTGTAATTAAATATTATTTCTCATAAGAGGATGTCTTAGTATAATAATTCCATCTATTTCTATAATATGTGAAAAAGTATAATTAGGTAAGTCAGAAACATGTATTGTATGTATGTATCAGGAATCTATATCTATTAGAATTTTTTGAATATTGTCTTATTTAATTTTTATCACCAATCAAGTATTGATTCTGCCTCTATCTTCAATAGACCGAATTGACATCCTAGACAGTCTAAATATGTTTGCAGAATTCTGCTTGTGGTGCTATTCTATGCAGTAAGTATACATAGATTAGTAGAAAAAATCAATCCTTGAATTAAAAGATAACTGATAATGATTTGTTAACTAAAATATACATAAATGTATTTTGCAAAATAGCTGAAAATAAAGTATTCTGCCAGTGGAAATCTGTAAACAGTAAAAAGGGTGCGAAAAGGTAAGCAGGCAAAAAGTATTTAGAAAACAATTGACCCTAAAACAGTTTGCTATTTTAAAGTTCTCTTTCATGCTTGTGTCTTGTTTCTTACATTTTTTCTTTCTATAGTGTATTCAAAGATTTAGGGCTAAAAATTATTCAAAGAGTGCTTGTTTTAAACTTTCACAGCCTTCATAAATGGCTAAGAGATTCAAAGAAAAACTTCATACATTTTTCAGCTTATCAAATGTCAAATGAAGCATGAAACAAGCTTTTTTCTATTTTTTTAAAATTTCTTTCTCTTTTATCACACTAAGAAAATAATAATATAGCCAAAAAGCCATTGTTGAAACCTTTTGTGTTTTACATCTTTTAAATAAGCATTCTATTCTGAGAAGAAAAATAATATTTTTATTTTAACTAATGTATCATATAGTTTCCAGTTGAGTCATGGAAAGTGAAAGAAAGAATAAGAAAAAATAAGCCAGAGAGTGAGACATTGCTGAATACACAGATAAAGAGGAAATGGTTTCCTTAGCAACAAAAGCACTTTGGAAGTTTCAGACAAAAGTACAACTAACTACAAAATATCTGATTAAAATTTATAGCAGGAGAAGGAATTTGTGCAAATTTAAAGGTACCAGAATATGCATTGTATATCTAAATGTGATTGCTGAAAATTGGTATTTAGAATTTGTTTAATTGAAAATATTTTCTAGTTTTGGTTTAAAGTAGCATTTAGGGGCTATGTTAATCTATCAAAAAATGTTTAAAGAATGCAAAAGATATTAATGCTTTATTTCTGACTTCAGAATTAAAAGTGGCAAAGAACATATCAAAGAGGGTAACTTCAGACATCTGTTGGGGGACTTCTAGTAACTCTTTTGATGTAAATATTTCTCTTTTCCACATCCAATGTGGCTAGAGAGTGGGTCCAGTTCCTGAATAGGGGTGGCTGGAAATTGAGAAAAATGAAAGAAAGAAACAGACATAGAGATAGAAGGAAAAAGCTGGGACGTCTTTGGACTGCTGCCCTCTTCTGATGGAGAGACAGTGACCCAGAGCCAATCCAGCGTGTTTATTTTATACCCCAAATACTAGGAATGTTTCCCATTTATTCCTGGTACTTGTGGTACTTGGCTGGATTTGCATAATAATCTCCCCCACCCCCCAGCACTTGTGCCAAAATGAAGGTCAAGCTGATAACACTTCTGCCTTTTGGCAGAATGATTTTCCAGGGCATGGCTGTGCCAACTGCCCTGTATTCAGCTGACAATTTAAAGAAATGCCCATGTGCCTTCCCAGGTGTTCTCTACACTTTTGAACTCCATTTCTTCAGAGAAGAATAATATTCAGTCATCTTCATTTTCATCCATCATGAATAAGAATTAATTATAGGTCATTTTCTATACATTTAAAAATAATGTGGAGAAAAACAAACCATAATACACTGCTGGTGGGAATTCAGAGCGGAGCAGCCACTATGGAAAACACTGAAGACTTTCTTCAAAAAATTAAAAATGGAACTTCCATTTGATCCAGTGACCCCACTTCTATGAATAATTCCTAAAAATCCCAAAACACTAAGTAGAAAAAAATATATGCACACCCTATATTCAAAACAGCATTATTTTTAACTAGAGGCTCAGTGCATGAAAATTCATGCACTGGAGGGAAGGTCCCTAAGCCTGGCCTGCTCCCCCTCACACTCTGGGAGCCCTCAGAGGCTGGAGGTGATCCGGCAATCAGGGGAAGGCAATGCCTCCATCATACCCCTGCTGCTGCCATTGCCAGCAGTGCAATCCTCAGCTGACACTGTTTACCTGAGCCTTGGGAGGCTCTGGGAGGCTGGTATCCACCATCCAAGGCTTGCCTGTGTCTTGGGGCCACCCTAGGTGGCTGGGTAGCCAACAATCAAGGCTTGACTGTGCCTCAGGCATCATCTGGGCAGCCGACATCTGAGGCTTTCTTGCACTTTGGGCCAGCCCTGGGTGGTTGAGGTTCTGAGAGGACCACACACCTGCTCGCCTCCCCCTGCCCCTTCCAGTGGGGCTTAAAAGACTGAGGGACTCTGGAGGAGCTGAGAAGACTGGCACCACCATCTTGTGGTTATGGGCACCATCATCTTTGTGATGATGTGACATTTAATTTGTATAGACCCTTTTTATTAGATAGGATAGCTAAGATGCAGAAACAGTCCAAGCGCCCATCAGTAGGTAAATGTATTAAAAAAGCTGTAGTACATTTACACAATGGGATATTATGCAGCTATATAAAAGAAGGATATTTTATTGTTTAAGATAGCAAGGAAAGACCTGGAGATGATTGTGCTAAGTGAAATAAGCCAGTTAAAGAAAGACAAATGTCACATGATCTTAATTATATGTGGAAATTAATGAACACAATAAAATGATGAATAAAATAGAACCAGGGGCATGGAAACATGGGACAGACTAATGAATTTCAGAGGAAATCGGGGAGAGAGGTGCAGGAAGAGATTACCCAAAATTATTCTTTTGATATAATTTGTATTGACCATGGACACAGATGATAGGGTGGTGAAGGCAGGAACTAAGTAGTAGAGAGCAAGTGGGGGGAAATAGGGCACCTGTAATACTCTCAAGTATAAAGGTTTTAATCCTAACATATAAAAAGCCAGGGGCTGTCATGACCAAAACAACCAGATGGAAAACTGAGCAGCAAGCTGTGTGGGATGACCAGGTTGTCAGGGATGGTGGGTTAGTGCAGGATGAGCAAATGACTGAACAGCAGGTTTCATGGGGTGACCAGGCCTGCAGGCGGGTTTAGTTGGGGGTGACCAGGCCAGCATGGGGGAAGTAAGGGGTGATCAGGATCATGGGAGGGCAGTTAGGGGCAACCAGGCTGGTAGGGGGTCAGTTGGGGGCAATCAGGCCAGCAGGGGGGGCACTTAGTAGGTGATCAGGCCTGGCAGTGGGAAATCCCCCAAGGGGTCCTGGATTGGAGAGGGTGCAGGCTGGGTTGAAGGACCACACCATGCATGAATTTCGTGCACTGGGCCTCTAGTAATAATAATAAATAAAAATAATCTATATCAAACATTTAGTGTTCAAAGCTAAAATGGGACCACAGATGATCATGATACAAGTCTACATTATAAATTTTGAATAAACAGAGCCTATATGGTCACTCTGATGGACATATTCTATTGCATATAATGCTAACAGCCTAGTATTCCATCATCTTAGGCCATGATGTTCTGCATATTATATAGTATAGAGAAATGGAGAATGAAGAGTTGTTGAATCAAAAATATTGTCAATTCTGGTAGAAAATTTTCAAATGCCTTAGGTTAAAATGAAATATCAACACCATTGTAAAAAACTTTTTGCATGCCTACTTGTAAACAAAATAATGTATATTTTCAAAACATAATTTTATAAACATAATCCTATATTCTAAGACTTATTTAATTGGTATTAATATGTAAAGAAAGTACACCATTCAGTTGATATTATTTTACCTTTCTGAGGATAATCATAGTGAGCTTTAATTCATTTTTATCCATGATTACCTATAAGTTTTCTGAGCACTCAGCATGCCTAAGATATTAAATCCCAAGGTAGTATTAAAAGTGACATTTCTATAAGAAAATTTAAATTAAAGAAACTGTTTTAGTTTTCTAATGTACAAGGTACTCTTGGATATTTTTCTAAAAAGATATAAAAAGGTAGAAATTTTGTCCTTAGTTTCAACAAACATTTAAAAATTTAAATACAATAAACTATATGTCTATATTAATTTTGGCTCTGTAGAAATAATAGATGGAAGGTCAAAACTTTAAAGAACTTGGTGTTGACTAATTTAAATTATTTACTTATCTTTAATGATGAAGGATAATTATGAGTAGAGAGCCAAAAATAAAATTAAAATGTTCTGCAGAACAGGGTATAGATATACACTTTTGCTTTTCATTACTTTTATTCCTGGCAAATTGTATTTAAAATATCACAGGTTAAAAGATAATAAAATATCTAATTCCAACTCTTCTGTAATATATTCTGGCAAATCAAATGTCATTGCCTTTGGCCCTGAAGTTCCACCATTAATTTTTAAATTTTATTTGAATTTCCACATTGAAGAACTATTATTTTAAAAGAGAAAATCCCTGTACTTGCTGATATTGCAAACTTTTTTTTATTTCATAAAATTGATATAGTGCACAAATCATTATTACCAATGCTACTTACCTTGTAGTTGAAAATCTGGTAATTTTTATAGAGATAATTACCAATGTGCATATTTACAGTAATTTTAAGCAAGATGTCTAATCAATTTCATTCAATCATTATTGAAGGCCTACCATGGCCTTAATATTTGAATGAGTACTTAGGATCTGAAAAAGAAGACTAGCACAATCACTCTGTTCTAAAAGATAATATACACTCCCTGAGGGAAAAATATATGAATGTCAAATTACTTATACATACTCCACACTATATCGACAGTTATAGGTTAACTAGAGGCCTGGTGCACAAATTTGTGCATGGGTGGGGTTGGGCCAGTGGGCGGGGTCATGGGCAGTTGGTGGCTGCCCCCCTTGCCAAACTCTTGGTTGAAGGGACAATTTGCATATTAGCCTTTTATTATGAAGGATAGTCTACCTATCAGAGCTACTTGAAATCACTCCACATGTGCACTGATTCACAGAATTAGATGTGGACTCTTGCACTATGTGCCCCCCTGCCACTTAAAATTATTTTTGAATTGAATACCATTTATTTTAAAGTGTGCATATTTTCCAAATTTATCACAAGAGATCACTAATAAAAATAATAACTAACATAGAGTCCTAGTGTATGCCTGATATTTTCTAAGTGACTTCCACATATTAACTCATTCCATTCTTATATGGTGAGCTGTATTTTGCACACATTCTGCAGACAAGGAAAGTCTGGTAATGAAAAGTTCAGTGTCTTCATTGAGATTGTATCCTGAGGAAGTGTTATGCCCAAAATGTTTGTCTCTAGAAATTGTTTTCTTAGCCATGTGACATAAATCAATGATACATATTGTGCAATAGTTAGTTTATCAGCTATGGGGAAATATATATTCTAATATTCTAATATGTTTTTAACTAGATATAATAAAGTTTATAATTTCTTACTGGACCAAAATTATTTGAAGATTATATGAATTATCCTGGAATAGCTTACAAAACTGAATACATGGTCAACTGATATTAATGTTTAATATTTGCTATATAAGTAGATAAGGAATGTATGTAACATTCTAAAGGAAGTTACTAATGAGAAGAACGTGATGATAAATTAGACATTTTTTAAAATATATTTTATTGATTTTTCACAGAGAGGAAGGGAGAGGGATAGAAAGCCAGAAACATGGATGAAAGAGAGACATCAATCAGCCGCCACCTGCACACCCCACACTGGAGATGTGCCCACAAGCAAGGTACATGCCTCCAACCGGAATCGAACCTGGGACCTTTCAGTCCGCAGGCCGACGCTCTATTCACTGAGCCAAACCGGTCTCAGCTAGACATTTTTTATAGAACAATGTTTAGAAGAAGTAACACTTGAACTGAATATTGTAGTAGTATCCTTGGTAACATTGCAGCACAATGCATTACTCACATGTTTGTGTTGATGAAAGTGTAAACAAATCTGCCCTACCTATGGAATAAATATGTGTCACATACAATTATGTATAGCACATAATACTTGATAATGGTAATAAATGACTATATTACTGGTTTATGCATTTACTATACTGTATTTTAGTGTATACTGATAAAAAATTGCTGTAAAACTGTATGCTGGTTTATGCTGGCAGCAACTTCATAGGTCTCTTGTTTAGCTTGTCTCTTGAGTGCATCATTTACTCTTGTGCTATTTAATCTCATGTTGTTTTGTACAGTAACATAGTCTACAGGCATGGAGTATAGAACCAGTAGGCTATACCCTAGAGTACTCATGTGTATTAGGCTATACCACTAGATTTGTATAAATGCACTCTTATAATGTTCATACTATGACAAAATCATATAATGATGCATTCCTCAGAATGTATTTTGTAATTAAATGGCACATGGCTGTATAGACAGGGGTAAAACCAAGAGAATCATTGAAAGTCAGTTAAGATGTCAAGTCTTTGTCAAAGCAGATAGAAGGGACTATACAAAATGGGTTTTAATTTGAAGTATGGGTAATTAGACAGGTATCCCTACCAAGAAAAGTAAAATTAAATCTGTGATGAGCTGATGGAAATCTGAGTACAAATGGTGACTGGGATGGCACAAAAGAAGTGAAAGATTGAAAAAAATAATAATAAAAATTTAGATTGTTGACTGCTTTGGTATGAGAGTAGATATAAAGAAAAAAGGAACAATCAAGAGCCAAAGATAGTTCAGTCAGGAATCAAGAATGTAGAGTAATACAAAGTGAGAGATGCCCTGGGCACAAGTTTCTATCTCTCTACTAATTAGTTGATTTTTTGGTATTTTTTGGTATGTAAAATGGGGACAAAAAATGACACATATTTCATTAGCAATTCTAAGTGAGATGATACATATTGATTTCTTACATGGTGACTGGTAGGTAAGAAGAACTTACAAAATAAAATCACTAATACTGTTATGCTGATTTGAGCCTAGGCGATAAATAAAAATGAAAGATAGGTAAAGGGGCATCTAATAAAACTGATTTGGAGGACCAGTATTCTAAATGTCTTTATATTTAAATAATTATTGAGGGGAAAACTAGGTCAAGGAATTAGGAACAAGAAATACAAAGAGACTTTTCAGTAAATCTTTTTGAGTTGAGATGAAAGTGGTGTCTCATCTACTCCTCTGAAGCCCCAGGACACACAAAGTCAAATAAATAAATAAATAAATAAATAAATAAATAAATAAATAAATAAATCTCTAAAATTCTGTAACCAAAGAGGACTGTGCTGGGAGGTATTGAAGAGACTAGTAACTGACAATGATATGTATTTTGGATAGAGGATGTAAGATCCTAGTACCTAAAGGGATTTCAGAAGATTTATGTCAATAAAACATAGGAGACAAAAATTATAAGAAACATTCACTAGGCTGTAAGCTTCATGTGGGCAGAGTTTCTATTTTGTTCTCTTCACAAAAACATCCCAACAAGAGCTTTGTACCCAGCAAGCAGGCTTTGAGAAAGAGTGTGAGTTAATAAAAATTTGATTACCATTTTATTATGATCTTACTTATTGCTGCCAATATTGTAGGAGATGGCATGAAGAGATGACTCTTCATCTGGATGGAAAGCCTACTTTGTCTTTCCACATGAGTTAGTTACTGAGTCCCATGTTTGGTGAGAGACTAGTACTGCTAATAATTCACAGGAGAAAGAATATGATTGGTTGATAAGGCTGATTTTCAGGTTTTATTCAATAGCTAAAACATGTTCCTTGGTTTTGAGAAGAAATATACATTTTTGAAGAGACCATAAATTATTCTATAGAAATGCTAATATTATAATTTGAAAGCTAAAGCTTCTACCTAGAGAAGTTTTACCTTGATCTAACTTAAACTTTTCCTTAACCTCTTACTTTTATGCAATTAATTTAAAATATTTTTGAAAGATAGGAAAAACTTTTAGGCCTACTTTAAATTCAGAGGTACTTTCTATTAGTTTCAAGATAAATGAAACTAGGGAGCACTCTTACCATTTCTGGTTTGGTGCTGCCTGTTGAATGGATTTTTCTTCAAATAAACTTATAAAAAAACACACAAAATTGCCTGTCTGAAATTCAGTCCTAATGAAATATTCCTCAAGGGTATCATGACCAACTTTACATGTCCTTCTGGAAGTTGAAGGCTTCTGAATGGCATAAAGCTTTAGAAATATTGGTAAGTGTTTTTGTTGTTGTTATTGTTAAATAAATATTGGCTGGCATCAGAATTTTTCAAGAAATCTTCAAACTTACTATAAGTAATTTTCAGAAAGTCAGTCTTAACTATCCATTAAATTGAAGAAGGCCTCAAAGCTAAAATAGCTAAAATACCATAAGTTATTTTATTTATTTTTAGTATATATTAGTTTTTTTAAAACTAGCATATACAAGTGGCTTTATATTAGTTTTCAGGAGCATCAGAAATGTATGCTTTGGCTTCCCAGTAGATTTCACAACTAGTTCTGTGTCTAAGTTGATGTTTTAAGTACATTACTATATAAATCTCACTTCTCTAGAACAATGTTACACTTTTTTTTTCTTTAAAGTCTTTGATATTAGCTTAATGGCCCTTCATCTTCTATAGTCTACTTTTAGGCTTATTCTGTTCAATAGAAGCAAAAATAGACATGACATGCAACTACATTTCATGCTTTGGATATTACCCAAGTGGTAGGCTTTGTTTTGTTTGCTTGTGCTTTTTTTGTTCGTTGTTTTTTTCCTTGGTGACTATTCTTTCAATTAAAGAAACGCACAATGACAATTGAACATGGATAATATGATTCTTTTCTTAGGGTTTTAGTACTCTTACTGTTTTGTTTTAAATTATTTTATTGATAAATACACTAAGCTTAAGGGACAACTTATTTTTACAGTCTCATCAATTTAAAAGCTGCATTTGATTTCATTAATAAGGAGAGTTTATGGGAAAAGCTTTTATCAAAGGGCATTGGTTTCAGATAACTTGGCCTTTTAGGGAGCAATGTTCTATAATAATTGGTCTAAGATCAAGTTAAAGCAGGCAGGTCACTTTATATTCTCTCTCAACTAATAGAGAAGTCAGGTGAGGTTATTTCCTGATGCAGCTACTATTTCATTATTTTGGCTGATATTACTGATCCCAAGAAGCTATTTTCAGTATTACTTGGGCACAGCAGAATAGTCATTGATAAGCATAGTATAAATATAGAAAACAAACCAGTCTATTCATATCAGGATATCAATTTACCATTAATTTCCCACTCTTGGTTACACAATAAATTGTACATACCAAAGTCACACCATAATCTCAAAATAAAGTAAGTAATTGAGGTATAGTGACCAGGATAATTATTGGTCTGCATTAAATGGTGACCGTAATGTACTTTGACACAGTAAAACTCTGGCAAAAATTTTACCCAGTGATTTTAAACTTTCATTGTATATTATAGTCACTAAGAGATCTTAAAACACAAACAAAAACAAATAAGAATGCTAATAATTGGGTTCCACTGTCAGAGTTTTATTCTTCCACTAGAGGCCCAGTGCACAAATTTGTGCACAGGTGGGGTCCAGACCCCATCAGCAGATTGGAGCTGGGCCAGCTGGGAGGAGAGGCCATAGATGATTGGCCAGTGGGCCACACCCCTGATTGAGGGGGGGTATTGGAGATGGGGCCAGCCATAGGGAGTGGCTGTGGGCAGTGGACCAGCTGGCCCCATTCCCAAATGGGGTGGGAGGGCTGATGGAAGGTCAGAAGTTAGGGGAGGGGCTGTGGGAGTTCCTAGCAGCCCCACCACTGATTGATGTGTGGGGAGCAGATCAGCAGTGGAGCTGGCTAGGAAGAGGGGTCATAGGCCGATTGGGGTGGTGGGGGCTAGTGAGGGGGGTGGAACTGGCCAGGGGGGAAGGGTCACAGGGGGGTTGGCCAACCACCCTACCCTCGATCATGGTGGAAGAGGCTAATGAGGGGCAGGGCAGCTAGGAGGAGGGGCCAAGGGAGGCTGGCCGCCAGCCCCACCCCTGATCAGGCGGTTTGCTGTCAGCAGTGGATGTTATAGTGACCGGTCTTTCTGGTTGTTACAGCATTCTGGTCACTGGCTTTATACATATATATATATATATATATATATATATAGTTTTTAGGGTACTACATATTCTAGCAATAACCTTTTTTTAAAAATTGATTTCACAAAGGAAGGGAGTGGTAGAGAGAGATAGAAACATAAATGATGAAAGCTAATCATTGATCAGCTGCCTCTTGCACACCCCCTGAGCCCCCATTGGGATGGAGCTTGAAACCCAGGCATATGCCCTGGAAACTGAACTGTGACCTCCTGGTTCATAGGTTTATGCTCAACCACTGAGCAACACCAACCAGCCTGGCTCTAGCAACAATCTTAATGCATTAATGCTTTTGTGTGTATGTATATTTACAGAAAAACAGAAGTACATTTAATCCAAAGTTGAAAAATCAATAGTAAATCTTTAGCTCCATTTATATAATTTTTAATAATAAAAATTCTTAAATTATTTAAAAGGTATAGATATATACTTTTTAAGAGCATTTTCACCCTTATTTCCTTCTTTAATTAAGTCAATATAATATAATCTAAAAATAAATGGAAATCCAATCCAATCCATATGTGACTTTTTCAGAAGGTATAGACTCCTTATTCTGTTTACTTTTCCAATCAGAAAGAGACTCCTAATAGAAGATGTAAGTGCATTATTTAA
Organism: Lasiurus cinereus; assembly: GCA_011751065.1. Taxonomy (NCBI): domain Eukaryota; kingdom Metazoa; phylum Chordata; class Mammalia; order Chiroptera; family Vespertilionidae; genus Lasiurus; species Lasiurus cinereus. Next base: position 42,417,801 of record JAAGEH010000393.1, on the reverse strand, counting down.
ATAATTACTTAAAATAAAAATAGTTTGATTAGTTCGTTATTGCATAATATATACCTTATTACTATTATCCCATTAAATTCTGAGTCTTTTAGTATTCAAGTCAAAATTAAAAGAAATTATCATTCTATAACTTCTTCTATTTGCAATACAGTCAAGAAAATATTCCCTAATTATCATATGCATGTTATTACTGTGTTTGACAAATGAGGAGAGGATGTTTTTTGTCCCCATGCATCTTAAAAATGCACAAAAGAAGACCAAGCTGGTGTCATTCTAGAAAATAAAATGAAAAGCTTTGTTCAGTCCAGTAGCTAATTTAAGTTGCAAGGGGTCAGATCTAGAAATTTTTAGTCTCAGAAAATAAAAAGGTAAAAAATACCCAAGGAAAATTGCCATGTAATGAATGGTAAAGAGAAGTTCTCTAATTAAAATTCTCCTGCTTTTGAATCTCTGGATATGAAGCTATGTAAGTCATCCTCACCTCATATTTTTCCCCTCCTTATACCCAACTATAAGAATTTGCATAGGACATGTATCTCAATCTGCGTATAATGGTTCCAAATACTCTTGAATTTCTACTGAATTTGCATACAAATCATTGAAGTAGATTCATGAAGATAGGTTGAGAATCATACTTTCACAGTTTATACCAAGGAAGTTAAAGTTTAAGATGAAACCTATATAACTGAATTAATGAGACATCCACAAACTATGAGAATCTCATCCCCGATTTGGAAGAAAGAACGTATTCTTTCATTTGATGGAGACATTTAAGGCTCCTTAGAGATGAAGTGTCTTTGCTTCTTTGCTACCTGACTGAATATATATATATATATATATATATATTTAAATATATTTTATTGATTTTTTACAGAAAGGAAGGGAGACGGGTAGAGAGTCAGAAACATCAATGAGAGAGAAACATCCATCAGTGCCTCCTGCACACTCCCTACTGGGTATGGGCCAGCAGCCAAGGTACATGCTCTTGACAAGAATTGAACCTGGGACCCTTGAGTCCCCAGGTGGATGCTCTATCCACTGAGCCAAACCGGTTAGGACTGACTGTATATTTTGTTCTTTACTTGTGTCCTAGGTTTGTTGCATCATTAGAATCAAGTTATGTTATTTTATTTTATTTCACACAATCATAAATGATTGGGCCAGAGAAGACCTTCAGAATTTCATTCCTATATCTCCCTTTCCCCCAAATAGAATTTTCTACTCACAATCATAGGCTGCTAAAAATATTCAGAATATTTCAGCACCAAATATTGTCACCCCTTATTTCTATAGTCATTAACAAGAAAATGCCATCCTTTTTATATATTGAGAACCTACTTATCTTTTGATACAGATATATTTTGGGCCACATGAACTTAAAAGTTTGTTCTTTCACTTCACTTTAAATCCATTGTTTATTATTTTATTTTATCTTTTTGAATATATATGTACTTGTTTTCAACTTCTTTCTTAGCTTTAGATTTCCCACTAAACAAAAATTCAGATAGTTTTTTTGTCTTTTTTAATCTTTCAGGACCAAGACATTACATTTACCTCAGAAAAAAATAAAAAGAAAAAAGAAAGAAAAGTTACAGTACCTATATTGTATAACTATCGCAAAATTTTATATTTTACACTCTAGTTATATTGTCTTCACATTTTCTACCTGTTCAGTTCAATTAGTACTTATTAGTTCCCTACTAATTGATGACATTGTACTATAGGTTGACAGCATAAAACAATTAACCTTCAGAAACATTACATTCATGTACCAAAATGTCAATATATCACAAGCATCCATCCATAGAATTTGACTTAAAATCAGCTGTTGCTAGTTACTTGAATAAACCAACAGTAAATGGTTCCCTTTATTGAACTAAACATGAATAGTTATTATCCTATAAGCATTATCCCTAGGTGAGGGAAAATGTGATTGCTTATTAAAGATACCATCACTACCCTTACCCAAATCCTTTGGAAGACCTGACTCTACTCATATTTGAAAGATATCTTACCATCCATTCTAGTAGATATGTATTTAAATTTACTTACAGTAAGTTCAAAATTACAGCTTTTGAAAAAGAGTAAAATGCTAAATCCAGGTTTATAAGTAACCATAAAATTTGGTACTTAGTCCAAATTGACAACTGACTTTTAATACTAAGTTATTAAACAGCCCATTCAGATTAAGAGAAAAAGTAAAGCATTTCATTCCATGCTTAGATTATTATTTCCTTTTGAAATTTTGCAGCTTATTTTTAGGTCTGTTTCTTCTTTAAAAACTATCATAAAATAGGTTTATTACAAAATGTTTACATGTATAATTGGCCAAAGTAATAAAAAAATGCTTAAATGCAATTTAGTTATTTTTCAAATACACTATTCTTAATCTAATATTCCCCAAAATTATAAATAATGAATAAAATGTGGACAGTCAAAATTTCAATTGTTTTAAATAAATTTAATTATGAACATCACAGTAAAGTTCTATTTTGTTTTTATTTATGTTATTAAATTTTTATTTTTGGAATATACATTATTATTTCTGTGGTTTGAATTATTTTCATTACACTGGATAGTAACATTCTGAGGGAAACAGACAAGCAAAACTTAATACACACTTAATAGTGAAATAAAATTAGGTTGAATACATTATTTTTCAAAACAGAACGTAAAGGGAAATGTGGACTTTTCCATTAAATAGCTTATTTTTAAATTTTCTAACTGTAGGACCTATCCTTTTGAAAACTCAATCTTCTTTCATTGTTCTACTTTTCTTTCTATTGTCACTTTTTTCATCATCATCATAAAAACACTACTTGTGTGGAAACTAGTTTAGCTCATTGGATAGAGCGTCAGGCTATGGACTGAAAAGTCCCAGGTTCAATTCTGGTCAAGGGCATGTACCTTGGTTACTGGCACATCCCCTTTAGGGGGTGTGCATGAGGCGGCTGATCAATGTCTCTCTCTTATCCATGTTTTTAACTTTTTATCCCTCTCTCTTCCTCTCTGTGAAAAATCAATAAAATATTTAAAAAAACACACTACTTGTGCTGTTAGGTATCAGACATTGTTATCTTTGTTTTCATGCATTATATTAATTTATTATTCATACCCACACAAGATAGCTATTATCATTACCCAACTTTGCACAGACTAGAAAAATTACACAAAAGTTTATAGTTTTCTTTCCTACATCTCTATTTGCTGAAAAACACTCAGGCATCTTAGAATTCATGAATTTGCCCAAGCTTTCCTTGAATGAAACAGTTTATGTAGGATTCAATTGCTAAGTTGTTAATACCATATGAACATAACTTATACATTCCTCACTCTTTATTTTTAATGTGAATCTAGTCCTCATTTAAATAAGTTCAAGAAATTTGTTTCTGCTCACTCAGAAAATAATCAGACCATATCCTCTCAGCATAAAAATGTATTCATGCTATCAAGTATATATATATAATGGTATACCAAAATGTCAATGTATTAATTTATGAGAAATTTAATTTCCTGAGATTTGTGCTGACCAGTATAAAGATGAGGACCAGGCACATCTGAGGAGGGATATATAAATTATATTCATATCTTACTATTACCAATTTCACTATTCAGCCACTCTCTGATATTCATTCTAGGCACCCAGCTGCTCTTTTATTAAAAATTTTACTATTCAAAATCTCCTCGGGCCTCAACCTGCTTAACATCCCTATTAGTTTATTTCTTAAAATGTCTCTAAACCATCATCCAGAATAGCTTTCATCCTCAAAGTAATTTTTATTTTGTCTCCTGTTTTAATTTTATCTCTTCCCCAATTAAATTAACTTAGTTTTTATTTTTCTATATCTACTGTAATATCCCTTGCTTCCCACTCTAAAGTCATCACTGTAGTAAAAAATGTCACAATATTATATATGGAACTAGAGGTTCAGCCCACAAAATCACATGAGACACAGACCTCCAGTGCCGTAGGACCCCAGACTCCCTCCTACCACTGCTGAGGGACCCTGGAGTCCCTCCTGCCACCACTGCAGAACCCCTGAGTCCCACCTGCCGTAGCCACTGCAGGACCCATCAATGCACCTCCTGGTGAGTCCACTCATTGTCATTATGGCACAAACGTGCTATGGCCAAAGGCCTTTTAAAATAAAGATATTATAATATATATTGCACATTTTCTATAACATTGATATATTCTATATTAAACATATAATATTTATATTATATAGTCTACATAGCGTATTTTATATATTACTAGAGGCCCAATGCACAAAATTTATGCACAAAGGGGAGGTGTGTGTCCCTCAGCCTAGCCTGAGCCCTCTCCAATCTGGGACCTCTTGAGGGATGTCCAACTGTCTGGTTAGGCCTGATCCTGCTTCTTCCTGTCAGCCTGATCACTCCCTAGCCACTCCCCTGCCAGCCTGATTGACATCTAACTGCTCCCTTGCTGGCCTAATTGCCACTAACTGCCTTCCCCTGTAAGTCTGGTCACCCCTAACTGCCCTCCTCTGGAAGCCTGGTTTTCCCCCCAACTGCCTTCTCCTGCTGGCCCCATCATCCCTAACTGCCTTTCCCTGCTGGCCTAGTCCCCCCACAACTGCCCTCCCATGCAGGCCTAGTCATCCCCAACTGCTCTCCCCTGCTGGCTTGATTGCCCACAACTGCCCTTCCCTGCTGGCCATCTTGTTGTGGCCATCTTGTGTCCACATGGGGGTGGCCATCTTGTGTATTGGAGTGATGGCCAATTTGCATATTATCTCTTTATTATATAGTATACACAGAATATTATATACATATATAATATATATTACATATAATGTGTTTTAATAGTCTCTGAAAGAATATCCAATGAATTGTCTCCATGGATAGAAGATCCATTTTCTTAAAGTGTAGTTCACCTACTATTATTTACCTTCATAGGCTCCCTGCATTGCTTATTAAATTAATTAATAAATATTTTTAAAACCCATAGTTGAATATTGAAGAACATTTAACACCTCATTAATTTCCTTCATATGTCACTGATAGTTCTCTAAGTTAACTATAAACTTTATTAATTTACTCATTTAGCTCATTTTCCTGGAATAAGTTTCCTTTTCATATGGTGACTACTAACATTTTATCACTCTATAAGGCCATTTAAATGTCACTTCTTCCATGTAGTCTTGCAGACCCTCAGTAGATAGACATTGTTTATCCCTCCTTTGAGTGCTCAGGGGACAGCATTTTTACCTTTCTCATCACACAGTTATATAATCATTTAGGTTTTTAATATTCTAGTAGTTTCTGTCTGTTACCTGGGTCCCAATCTGTGCTGAGCATGGGAAGCGAGGCAGCCATGGGGGAAGGAGACCTCCCTCAGAAGGGGTGTAGGTTCAGACTCCTGCAAGATTGGTGGGGAGGGGGTTGAGGGTCTGTGCCCCACCTCTGTTGATCCTCAAGATCTTTCCTGATGGCCCCTCTGCGACTGTGCCTGACTTAGGTTGTTCCTTCCCTGAGGAATCTTACCCATCTCTGGCTAACCAGTCATCCTCTGGGGCCAAGCAGGGTGTTGTGAGGTTCAGCTCTGTCTCCATGGTAGCCTATGCCCCCGTGGCCTCCACGCCCAGCCCCTGCCTTGGGATCCCCTCGCTTGCTGATGGGGACTGTTCACTTATCTCGGGGAATTCAGGTTCCTTCTCCAGGGAGGGCCCAGCTCACACCATTTGGCAAGATACACATCCATTATACCAGCCACCTCGAGGCTTCAACCTCAGCATGAAGAGAGAGCTCAGGCTACAGCTGCGGGCCACTGGGTTGTGAGAAGAGGGTCCCTCTTGGCAAAAGAGGAAAGAGGGCCAGTATAGAATGCTCAAGTGCCTTCCCAGTGCCTCAATTCCTTTTGAAAGGAATTGTCCTCTTTTTAAATTGCTGCTAAACATTCAAAAAATTAGGTTGTACGTTTGTTTGGGGTAGTTGTACAATATGCTGTTGTGAAATATCAAAAATTAAATGATATTGTAGGATAATATCATGTAAGGTTATTCTTTGCTCTAGGCCATGGCAATTCAATTTCAAACGGGCAGACAATTTCTTTTTGTAACTTTATATAAACTATTTCAGGGAGGCATAAACACAGATTACTTACCTTAGCTCAAGAGGCCAAATATATTGACTTTCAATTACAATTCTTATGACGTTTAAAGGAAACTCCTCTTTATTTCCTTCCAAAATGATTTTCATGTTACAGAGTTTCATTTAAAAATCTTTGTCTCATGAAGTAATTTCTCTTAAGGTTATGGAGACCACTGTATGGATTTCCTCTCCTGCCACATCTTCCCCATTGTTTGTGCCCAAGGATTATGCTCATACGCATGTACAAAAGTCCCTCTGTTGATCCCTCCCCCTTATTCCCACCAACCACCACCTTCCTCGAGGTTTGATGCTTTGATTAATGTTTCTCATTCTCTAGATCTGATCTTGATTATCAGTCTATATCATTCATTATATTCCACAGACCATGTGATATTTGTCTTTCTCTGCCTGGCTTATTTCACTAAGCATAATGCTCTTCATCTCCATCCATATTGTTGCAAATGGTATGAGCTCCTTCTTTTTTACCACAGCATAGTATTCCATTGTGTAGATGTACCACAGTTTTTTAATCCAATCATCTGTTGATGGGCACTTAGGTTGTTTCCACATCTTAGCTATGGTGAATTGTGGTGCTATGAACATTGGGATACATATATCCTTTCTGATTGGAGTTTCTAGTTCCTTGGGGTATATTCCTAGTAGTGGGATCACTGGGTCAGACATATAGCTAAATTCATCCTAGCACTAGGAATGCTCAGTGCCAACTCAATGCAAATAAACCTTTTCACTAATATATACAGGGTAATCTAAGATTGTTGGTAGAGTATTAAATTTGACGTAAAAGAGTTAAAAAGCTCTCAGATTAATTTAAATTGGCAAACTGAAATAAGCAAACATCCAAGAAAATTTAAGTATACTGGATAAAAAGCTATTTCTAAAGTATTAATTAAAATTTCTATTGATAGCTCATCTCATGGTAAAATTACTTAATATGTAATGAATAGAAAACAGGCATATTTGTGTACAAAATTAAAATTTAAAGTTATCAAGATTGCATTAAAAAAAATTTACCAAATTCTCCATTAATTAAAAAAAATGTGTGGGGGGAGTAGGATAATAGCATGTAAGGAAAAATATTCAGTAAGTAAATTACATTAAGAAAATTTTCACTTTAGAATATTAATTTCCATTTATAATGCTAATAGCAAGATATCCATGAAAAACACATGGTGTCAAGATAAGCCAAAGGAAAATCGGGTAGGCAAAAGTAAAAAGGACCCCAAGTCAATTTCACAGAAAAGATTCCTTTATTAACTCTTGGTCGAGAATATGTTTATATACTTTCAGAAAACAACTCCAAGACCAAGTGGACTCCTGCAACATAGAGGAACTGACAGGTCTGTTCCAACCATGAAGGCAATAGGAGAAACAGTCCACAGATGGAAGACAACGATGATGCTTTGCCATGTGAGCTGCTAGCAGCTGAGCATCGCTACAGGATGTCTAGGACCAAACCAGAGAGGGTCGGACCGACATCACCACCATTTGTCCAATATCCAGATACCATTGATGACATGTACACATAAGGAACTGTCTGACATTGAAACTGGGTCTCAAAGCTATCGGACATTGAAATTGAGACTCAATCATTTTTTTTCTTTTGCTCTGGTGGGTTTGTTTCTAGCCTACAGGGGCAAGATGTTTTTAAAGACAAGAATTGGGAGGTTGAGGGGGAGGAGAAACAGACCCAGAGGCAAAGAAGCAATGAACAGATTGTGGTGCTATAGTGGGAAGGCAGGGGAAGTTGGGGAGGAGGGTCCTATAGGAGATCAATCGAAGGACTTGTATGCATGTGTGTGTGGGGATAGCCAGTGGATACAAGGCAGTGGGGGATGGAGAGGGTGAGGATGTGGGGGATGGATGAGGCCATGTACGGGGGGTGGGGAGGGCAATAAGGGGAAAAATAATAAATAAATAAATAAATAAATAAATAAATAAATAAATAAATAAAAATAAATAAATATTCTAGTAGATCATAACTTCTAAAGATCAAGAAGTATGTCTTACTTATTTTGATTTTCTTACATTATCAATTTGCTAAGTATTTAATAAAAGCTTATCTCATTTTATATTAAACAGATAAAAATGAAGTATTTGGAGCTGCTACTTTTAGTTTCATTTTATCTCGACTCTACTTCTTTGACATTTCTCCAAAAAGGTTTATAGTTTCCTTCAACATATTTGCCCATTTGGTCAACAGTTTCAACTTATATTGGAAAAGTGGAAGGCAACACTTCATTTTCAGACGTATTTCATGACCTTCATTAAGATTTGAGTCTAAGAGAATTGTGTGTCCTTCTATAAAGAAATAAAATTTCAATGGAAAATTAGCCATTTATTTAATTTTATATAGTTGAAGAGTAATATCAGTAAATCGTTCCTCTGTTGCCCTTTAAAACACCTAATGTCTTTCAGTGTTCAAATAATTGTAAAATTAAATTTAGTTGCTCTTTTAATCAGGCACCGTGGGTTCATGGACTATTTTTGTCAATGGGTAGAGTGCCGTAGATGTTCTTTGTAGTTCTTCAAGTTACTATTTGAGAAGAAAATATTTCTGAGGAGTCCCACAGCATATGTGACCAATTGAGATGTGCAAGATAAGATTGGGAATCTGAATGCTTCTTGTTTATGCTCAGATATAGGGCAGTTTCACCAGTGAACTCGGATATACATGGACATTTGCCATATGCCTTTCATATCTGCTTCTGAGCATTTATCATGGCATGAATAATCTTTGAATTTTTGTTAAAGTAATGAAACCTCACTGTACACAAACATAGGGAATTATACTATGTAAGCTGATTTTTAAAATGTCAAACTAAAAGAGCATCCTCTATTACAAGTGCACATGAAAAAAAAAATTGAACCTTTTCATTCTCTTAAACCAAGAAGACCTTTCCCTTCAGAAGAACCCTGATTCTGTGTGTTGAAAACCCCTTAGGTTCCTCCTACATGATAGCCCTTACTAGATAAAATAAGAGATTGTCTCTCTACATTAAAATAAAATTTGGGGCTTATATTATGTTTTCTCTACTTTGTGAAATGATAATTTAGGTAATAAATACATGTCCAATTTTGTCGATTTTTTTTCAGTTTGCTTTTGACATAATCAGATACAGATTTGTAGCATTTTGTAAAAATTTTGGGACTTTAAGTTAAATTGTAAAGTATTGAAGGTCAAGGTAAGTTAGGAAATGGCATTAGATCTCATAGTATAAGGATATTTATTTTTCTCACTTTATTCTTACTAGAAGGTAAGCAACATTCACAAATATTAAACTAAGAAGAATATGGATGGCATGGTTTTATATATGTATTTTAATATATTCAACATTATTAATATGTGCTAATTCATAATATCATATATATACAGCAAATTATTTTTCCTTTAAATTCTGGACCTTATAAAGACAAGTAAAATATTATTAAAAATATGTAAAGTTGCATTAAAAATAAAGAGTTTAAGAATATATATATATATATATATATATATATATATATATATACAAACTGAGTGACCAAATTATTATGACCACATGACGTTTGTGGGCAAATTAGCTGTACACTGCCTCATATGGGATATAGAAGCTGAAGGCCTATTCAAACACCTTTGCTGTCTGCAGTTACCAAGATAAAACATCTCTCATTCGCATAGGAACACAGTGATTGGACAGTCAATCGTTGGAAAAAAGTCATGTGGTCTGATGAATCACATTTCCAGTTGCATCATGCAGATGGCAGAGTGAGAATTTCGCAGAAACAATATGAAAGCAGGCACCCCATATGCATGAGTACAACCCTTCAAGCTGGTGGGGATACTGTTATGGTTTGTTTGGGACATGTTTTCCTAGCATGATTTGGGCCCTTTTATTTGTGTGAACAATGTCTGAATAGCACAACATACCTAAATATTGTTGCTGATCAAGTTCATCCTATAGTGTTGATGGCATATCCCAATGGAGATGGTTTTTTCCAACAAGACAATGTGCCATGCCATGATGCTTGTATTGTGCAGGGGTGGTTTCAGGAATACTTTACCTTGCTTAGGTGGCCCTCACAATTGCCAGATCTCAATCCAATTGAGCATTTGTGGGACGAAGTTAAAAGAGCCATGAGGCAGCTGGTTTCACAACCATCAAATCTTATAGAACTGGACAGTGTTATTCATCAGGCATGGTGTCATATTCCTCGCATTACCTTTCAACATATCGTGGAGTCAATGCCAAGAAGAATCATCACAATATTGAAGGCAAAAGGTGGCCCAATGAAGTACCAATGGGATGGTCATAATAATCTGGCCACTCAGTGTATATGGTATTATTTAGTCCAGTGAAAATCTCGCTGGTATAACTAGCAGCATGAGCTAATACACATTGTTTCTTCTGTCATCAAATATATATACAAGTAAAAGTTTTTATGATGTTCAAATGAGATATTGACTCCAAAAACTTTTTTTAAAAAATAAGCCTTTTTACTATGAAAATTCAGGTAGATGAAACAAGTTGAATTGCAGAAAAGAAAAAAAAAATCAGTTGATAGGCTGTGGATGGATAGAACATTTCCTGTAAATAATTATCTTCTCACATAATTAAGTTACAACATGATATTTTTAAATAAATCTTTCCTATGCCTAATCTCTTTTGAAGGTTAGTCGATGAAGACTGATTATAGCAGGTAAAAAAAAATAATATAATGCAGTTGAAGCTCATGTAAGGGCTGGAATACCTAACAGGATGGTAGGAAGAAGGTAAATATTGAATATATTGAGGAAATCCTTTTAGTTCTGGAAACTTTCCCTAAAATTCCTGAAGTTTATTTTGCCATTAAAAACTCAAGACCATACAAAGTCAAATGAGATTTTATTTAAAAGATTTAAAGATGCTTTACTAAATAAACAGCTTATGAAAAAATTTTGTTCAGTGGAAAATTGCAAACGATATATAGCTACATTTATTGTGGATCTCAAGTTGACTCCTATTAATCTTTTAAAAATATTCCTAAAGCAAGAAGTAATAAGAGTTGTCTGTGTTCCATTCCCAGTCTGCAATTTTTCATTCTCAGTCTGGCCTCTCACTCCAAGTATAAATTAATTACTTTGATTATTGTTGCACATCACTATCCATACAAATCATAGTTTCTGACTATAATTAATCAAAAATCAGTATTTTAAGTACAAAGTCTTCCTGCATCATTTCAGCATAGATTGAAGCATATGTCTGCTATTGCTCAATGGTTTCACCTGTTTTAGTTGTCATTAAACTATTCTCAGCTGGAAAAAATAATAATAATTTCAAGATTGGATGTGAATGATCCTCTCAAATGTGAGCATATTGGACACATATCCTTGCCTGTGAATTGTATCAGGGGAAGCCTGCTAAAACCCCCCTGGTTTAGGCAGACTTACAAATAGCTTTTGTCTTCTTGGGACTCGCTAAATTTATCCATCTTTTCTAGCATATTCTTGAAAAACCTTATAAGTGTGGTTTTGAACTCTATAGCCAGTCATTTTTTTTCCCTCCATTTCTTTTGTTTGTGATCCCTTCCCTTGTCTCGGCATTTTCACTATGCCGGGGGAACTTCTGTGTTGAATTCAGCCTTATGATACCAGACTTGCAAAACTGAAGAAGACTCTGTTGAGCTTGGGATGGATGGAGTCTCAGGGCTTAAGGGACCGACTTGCCTTCCAGTCAGCCCCACCCTCCATGGCCCCTGAGTCTCACGTTACTGGGTAATTGCTGGAGAGGTCCTTGCGCATGCTCGCCCGCAGTGCCTCTAGACCACTGCCTTTCCGGCTCCCCTGTGCACCAGGACCACACGAGTCTAGGTGCCCAGGTTTTTGCCCGAAACAGGGGCTTAGTGGAGTCAAAAGTGGCACAGTTGGGAGGGTCTGTCTCCCGCCCACTCGCAAAAGCCAGCGGCACAATCAGCAATCTGTCCTCTGCACAGTGCTGTGTGCGCCACTAGACCTCTGATCTTTTGCGACTCCCCTAAATTTCCATGCACCTCTCCCTTTTCACAGTCCAAACTCCCCCCATATGAGTTTCGGCTGGATCTGGGGTTTAGTGTCGTAAGATAAGGGGTTCAATGCCTTTGGGAGTCTCCGTTTCCCTCCTGCCAGAGAAAGCCAGCCTGGTACTCTGGCACCCGCCCTCTCCACGCGCTCGTCTCCGTACTTCAGCTTTTTGCAGCTCCTCTGGGTTTCTGTGAGCCCCTCTCTTCCCTGCTAGCTGTAGAACTTACACTCAGCCACCTTTCCTGTGGTTCTGGGTGATGTCCGTTCTGTCTTTTAGTTGTAGTTTTGAGATTGTTGTGCGAGGCAGCAGTGTAGGTATTTCTCCTCACAAATAGCTTTTGTAATGACTACTGTCTAAAACACTGTCCTCCATTACTGACTACCAAGTCTTCCCTCTACCTCCCAGTTTACCTCCCATTAGAGACCACTTTAGGTTATGGCACACCCATGATCCAAATGAAAGAACCTTCAAGATGGCATTGTTTTCCATGGCCTTATTGTTTCATGAACATTAGGTAATGTATGAAATAGAGTATGCTGTGGAGCCTTACTGTATGTATAAACTAGAGTCCAGGTGCACGACATTTGTGCACTGGAGGGGAGGGAGTGCCCCTTAGCCTGGCCTGCACCTGAGGGACCCTTTGCACTGCCATGAAGGCAGGAGAGGCTCCCCCCACCACCGTTGTGTTCACCAGCAGTGAGCCCAGGTTCTGGCTGAGTGGTGCTCCTCCTGTGGAAGCTCACTGACCACTAGGGGGCAGCTCCTGCATTGAGCATCTTCTCCCTGGTGGTCAGTGTGCATCATAGTGAACGATAGCTCTGCCATTTGGTTAATTTCCATAGTAGTGTTTATTATATAGAATTAAGACTGTATAGGACCTCTGAGCAGTGACAGAGATGAAAACCAAAGATTTTGTGTAAGTCACTTGCACATTTGGAAATAGAAATTTTACATATATGTAAAAGCAAACAGGTATTAAATAGAAGAAAAATAAAGGATACAGCCCATAGAATGTCAAAGGACTATAAATTCCAAATCTTTATTTTTTCTTCAGAAATATGTTGGAGTCATTTTATAAATGAATTTTATAAATTTACCTTATAAATGAATCTTTATTTGGATTGCCTTGCCAGTCCTCAGAACAATTTCCAGGAATATTTTCTGCATATTTTTCTTAAACAAAAATACACACGTTTCTCTTGCTTTCTTTTAACATGCTTTTTTTTGGGTTGTATGATTAAATATCATATTCAGGTAGTATTTTTATTTTGGATTTAAAAGTTAGCATGTCATGGATGAGAGCTGAGATAAAGTCAACAAGAGCAGGATATTGCTGCTGAGTTCTAGGTGCACCACAATGGCGTGTGAAGTGACAGTATCAAAGAGAACACAGTGGTGATATAAAGTATGGAAAATGATCAGTACTTCACATGACATGCACAAAATCACCTTTAAAAAATGAACTACCGAATTACATCTGTTCTGTGGTGCTTTATATCTTGCTCATTTGAAGAGGGTGTTTCAAATGGATTCCCCCAATCACCTCTTCATCCAGACGTGGTTCAAGACAGCTTGTGCTTACCTTTCAGCTTTGAGTTCAGTTTTGAAACTAAGTGTTTACTAATTTACAAAATGTCTAAGGAGGCAAATACATCCAAATTACTATAGCGGGATATTAACAGAACAATTATAATTGCATTCCTTAGATTATCTTTTCTTCTGGCATCTCACAAAAATCCATGTCTTTGATACTATTCGCAGACTGCGGGAAAGAATGGTATGCCTTTAGTAATTTATCACTTTCTGTGTGATGGAAAGCCTCATTTTCTAAAAGAAATATCACAAAAGTGAAGAAAAGCACTTTGTACATTATTTTATCATTTTAACCAAAGAATAAAAAGAACAGTTTAACACTTCCTGTAATTCCACTTTCTCCTTCTGCATACAAAGTTGCACAAGTTCAAGAAAAACAGATCCTAATTGAAATGCTAAAAGACAAATATACAGTGTAATTATACAGTTTAATGTTTAACATTTTAAAGATATTTTAATGTGGAAAAGATCTTCTAAACATATGTATTATAGAAAGAAATAAGCACTGATTTTTCTAGTGCCTAAAAATATGGTACTTTATTTTGACTATGTAACCAAACAACATTTTTTTTTTAGCAGATGCCATTTCTTTTCTGATTATTCTATACCATTATAAATTACTTCTGTTGGGAAGGAGGGGGCATCTTTTTATCTAAATTTAATATAAATTTGTGCACCTGAAATACAATATAATCTAAAGACAATACAAAATCATATATGTACAATTATCTATCTTTGCCAAATTAGAAATCATTAAACTTTTAGAGCAGAAATGCTGAGTCCTTGAGAGACACCATAAAACCATTACAGCAGTGGTTTTCCACCTTCCTAATGCCACAACCCTTTAATATAGTTCTTCATGTTGTGGTGACCCCCAATCATAAAATTATTTTTGTTGCTACTTCATAACTGTAATTTCACTACTGTTATGAATCATAATGTAAATATCTGATATGCAGAGTGTATTTTCATTGTCACAAATTGAACATAATTAAAGCATAGTGATTAATCACAAAAACAATATGTAATTATATATTGTGAAATATTTATTTCTAAATATAAATGTGAAATTTTATCTTGAGCAGTAAACTACATTGCTACATTTTGCAACAGTATGCAAAAAAGCCAACATCAGTGCGAAGGTTGAAATTGCTTCTTTCTCACCAGATCAGAAATTCTTGGGGCAGTCTTTATAAGAGCACAACAAAGATCATCTTCCACAACAAGTCTGCTTCTGTATTTAGACTTGATAACCAGCAAGCTGGAAAACCCTGTTTCACAAAGATATGTTGTTGGAAATGGAAGAAGGTACAACACAGTCTCAGACAGAACAGGATATGACTGCAAACATTTGATCCAGAATTTTGTAACTGGCATTAGAGAGAAATCAGTTCTCACTGCATCACTGTTAATAAGGTCAATGAACTCTTGTGCTGTCTCAGGAACATCTTCAACTTTGTGAATGGGCTTCTCTTGCAAGTGCAAATGGGATGTCAGGTAGATTTGGAAAGTATGATGAAATTTTGTCTGTAAGCATGTGCAAGTGTTCTTTCACAGAAATTATCATCATAATCCTTTTGTCTGGCTCAATGTCATGTTCCTCAAAGAAAGCAGATAAGGTAGGCTGTCGGAAACCAAACATTGTTCTTACTAAATGGATGTAAAAAGGAGGCCAGAAGGCTGGTCAACCTTAACTGCTCTGAAAGGTCAGAGCTAATCACTCACTGTTTAGTTGAAACATTGTTGGTTGAAGCAACCTCTATCTGTTTCATGTTAATTTCTGTTTTTGTTATTTTCTGCCTAAAGGCTAAGGGTGTGTCCCAAAGTCTTAATAAAAGGGAGAAAAAGGCCAGAGCAAGTGACAGTCCTTTCCACTAGAGGAAAGCTCCCACCTGGCCCCCCAATATCGCCAAATTAATATTTTCTAGTCTCTCATTTCACTTGCGTGCAGCCTCCTTCAGAACCCGAACCCTGAACTGGGAACCCTGAACCACGCGGGACGTGGAAAGAGTTTCTCACAGTAGGCAACATGTAAATTTTATTTTCATCCAATTTTTTTTTTTTGCCAAAGCTGAAGTTTCATAGGCAATGATCAGATCTTTTCAGATAAATCGAGTCATGTTGCATTTGGTCCTTGCAGTGATAAATTTAACTCATTCAAGATGGCAAAGATGTCAACCAAGTAAGCTATTTTCTGCAGTTCACTTTTATCGCTGAAAAGTGCTTCGAACTACACTCTTGTTTTCTGATTAAAAAACGTTTTGAGTTCATCACGAAGCTCAAAAACACATTTTAAAACTTTTCCACTTGACAACCATCTCACTTCAGTGTGAAATAACAGAGCATTATTCAGCGCATCCAACTCATTGCTCATTTGCAAAAACAGTCAATTATTTAAAGTACTCACCTTTATGAAATTGACAGAACGTATGGTGCATTTCATTACCTCTTTTAATGCTTGGGGCAGTGTCTTTGTTGCTAATATTTGCTGATGAATCATACAGTTCTAATGATTTTTGGTGACTCATTCAGTACCAAACATTGAAATACAGATAGACATCCTAGCATAGCTGGAGCACCATCTGTCCAAACACCAAAAACCTTTTCCCAAGTGATCTTATGCTCTTTGAGAAATGAACCAACTGTGTCAAATACATCACATGCAATACTTGTCATTTCAAGAGGTTTTCAAAAAAGAAACTCATCTTTAAAGTTACCATCATTAATAATGTAAAGCAGTGAACTGTTTGCTATGTCTGTAGATTCATCAAGCTGGATACTAAATATTAGAAGTGGAGCAAATTTAATTTCCTGGATTACCTGATCAAGGATATGAGTAAATATGTCATCTATTCTTCTGCAGACAGTGTTGTTAGATAAGGAAATTGCACTCAATTTTGTAACAAATTAGTATCCGATCATAACTCAAACAATGTCTTTGGCCACTGGCAACAGTAAATCCTCAGCAATAGTGTAAGGTGTCATAGCTCTGGCAATTCTGAGTGCCACCAAATATGAAGCTTCAACGGCTGCTGTTTTGTTTGTGGTACTTGCCACCAGTGTCAAGTCTGGCTTTTTTGAGTCTATCAGCTTTGCTTCTAAAATAGTTGGTATCCTTGCTGGCAAAGGTCAATGCTTTCTGTCAAAATGCCATTTTAGTTTGTTCAGCTTCATAGATTCAGCTGATAGAACTTAGCAACAAATAGCACATTGTGGTTTCACAATTACTGCTGTAATTATTGAGGAAAAAACCATACTGTAAAAAATCCGTATTATATTTACTTTTCTTAACGTTCTTCTCTATACAATCCATTGTCATTGGATGGTTTGCTAATGAAAACAATGTATAGTAATAGCTTTAATAATACAAAAGATGATAAAAGGCATAGTTCAGTCAATACAGTTCATTAAAGTTTCCTACGATTTACCATTGTGTTGTTGTTTTTACATACCTGTTACTATCACAAGGGGGCAGTATTCACATCAACCACAGCTGAATATAAAAAGATGGATTAGCATCCAGATTAAGTTCCCATGGTATAGATTTATTTTTGCAGTAGTTGATGATTTTACATTTATCCAGTAATAATAATTCATGAAGTATCGTTTTACCTCCAATACCGCTGTTTTCAACACAGCAGCTGCTTTCTACACAGTAGCTGCTCTCTACACATGTGTGACTGGTCCACATAAATACATTATGGCGCCAACCCCATCACATACACCTATATTTGTATGGGGTGTATGTGATGGGGTTGGCGCGATGATGTCATCACGCCAGGTACTCATATGTGGGTGTATCTGCATGTGGGTGGACCCACCTGAAGACGGATAGAGGAGCAGTGTCTCGGTTCCTAAGACAATTGGGAATATGTATTTTCCGATGTTCTTAGGTGACTCCTGTGAAAGGGTTGTTCAGTCCCCAAAGGGGTTGCGACCCACAGGTTGAGAACCGCTGCATTAGAGCAATATATTTATACATCAAAGGGTGGTATTATTCTACCCCAATAAAACCTTTCCATATATGCAAACAATAATGGTAGCAATGAAAATTGAATTATCTGTAAAATACGTTTTTCTTATAAGATTGCTGAAAAGATGCGTTAGGCTATAATGCAGTTAGAAAGTACTATCATGTTGTACATACCAATGCTTCTAATTAGACTTGTCAATTGCTGATGGATTATCACCATAAGATAAAAGAGCAATTGAATCCCAGCAATTATATTATCTTAAGGGTACAAAACACAATGCTCTGCTCTCAGCTGTCAGCAAGATTTCACTGACTGAAGGCCTATTCTATCATCATAGGCGTTCAAAAGCCCTTCTGAGAACCTAAATGGCACATTAAGCTCTGAAAACATTGCCACTCAAAAGGAAAAAAATATATATAGTAGAGTGAAAATAACTAAGTTTTAATTGATGGATGAGAAAATACATGGCTCTATAGCTTCACATAGTATAATGTTAGGAAAATATGATCCAAAGAAACATGTAAAATTACTGTGTTCATACTTTTTATGCTTTCTTTCCCATCTCCCACTCATGTGTCTCTGTTAACTCTTTCTCTATGTATAAACACTCCCACTTCTATGAGTAGATACATGAGTTTTATATACTGAACTTTGCTTTTCTGTTTATTAGACTTTTAAAATATTCAGCGGATATTTACATTTCTAAATGTGTTCTAGCAACATATTATTTTCCCCCTTTCTAAGAATAATATTGGCAAAGCATAATTTATTATGTCTCAAGATTAATTATTAAATAGTATTTTTATTCCAAAATATTCTATTTAGGGATTAAAATCTTCTAGGAGCATCATTTTAGGTGTCTCTTTAAAATTCCAAAGTCAAGAGTATCTACATATAAAACCTTAATATGCAAATAGACCGGACAGCAGAACAATCGAACAAATGGTCACTATGATGTGTGCTGACTACCAGGGGGCGCACATGGAACATGGTGGGCATTGGCAGCAGGTGGCCGAGTGCAGAACAGGGTGGATGTCGGCCAGGGGATGGTGGCATAGGTGGAGCAGGTGCGAGGGGGCAGAGACCAAGCCAGGGTGCCAGTTGCTGTCATTGGGGCAAGCCTCTGGTGGTTACTGAAAATTCTTTGCTCCCACATGCCATGGTCCTGTCCAGTGCTTGCACCTACTGCCAGCACTGGAGCCGCTGCTCACACCCACTGCCAGTGCCTGGTACCAGTCCCAGTTATTCCAGGCTGTCAGCAGGTGCAAGTGGTGGCTACTAGCCCTGATCACCCCTGAGGACTTCTCCATCTCCCTCAGCTTCTGAGAGGCAATTGGGGCAGGAGCTGCTGCTATCAGCGTGTGGGAGCCATGGCAGCTGGAGCAGGGCTGCCAGCAGACAGGACCAAGAACCATGGTGGAAGGAGCCAGGTGGGGGTGCAGAGGATGGGCCAAGACCCACTCCTGTATCCACTGCAGCCATGTGGCCCACAGTTCCTTTCAAGGTGCACAAATTCATGCACTGAGCCCCTATATAATAAAAGAGTAACATTCGAATTGACCATCACTCCAACACACAAGATGGCTGCCATAAGATGACCAGCAGGGGAAGGCAGTGGGGAGGGACCCAGGCCTACAGGGAAGGGCAGTTGGGGGGACTAGACCAGCAGGGGAGAGCAGTTAGGGGCAATGAGGCTGGCAGGGGAGGGCAGTTAGGGATGACCAGGTCAGAAGTCAAGGGTAGTTGGCCAGACCAGGCCTGCAGGGGAGGGCAGATAGGGGTGACCAGGCTGGCAGGGGAGGGAAGTTAAGGGCAATCAGACTGGCAGAGGAGCAGTTATTTAATTTATATTAATACATTTTATTTTATTAATTAATTAATTTTATAATAATAACAAAATTAATATATTAATAAAATAAAAGTAGGCATCAATCATGCTGGCAGGGGAATGGTTAGGGGGTGATCAGGCTGGCAGGAAGAAGCAATTAGGGGCAATCAGGAAGGCAGGCAGGCAAGCAGTCAGGAGCCAGCAGTCCTAAATTATGAGAGGAATGTCTGACTGCATGGTAGGATCAGGCCTAAATGGGTATTTGGGCATCCCTTAAAGGGTTCCAGATTGGAGAGGGTGCAGGCTGGGCACAAATTTTATGTACTGGGCCTCTAGTATATATATAAAGCCAGTGACCGGAATACTGGAGCAACCAGAAAGACTGGTTGCTATGACGCCCACTGTAAGCTGCCAACCTCCCATGGCCCCTCCCCTTGGCTAGCTCCTTCCCCCTGCTTGCCCCACCCCAATCACTCCCCCTCACACCAAGTGGGAACAGGGCCAGCTTATCTCCCACCTCCTCTCCCCCCTACATGCCTGGCCTCAATCAGCTCTCTTCAGGGCAGCTCAGCCAGACCCCATCCGTGCACTGAGCCTTTAGTATTATATAAAAATACATGATTTAGGAATTCTACAGCCATAGTAGTTCCTGCGGTTTCAAATTTTGGGCAGAAATACAAATAATTTGAATTATAGAAAATCTGTTTTAAGGTAGGTATTTATTTTGAATTGTACTTTTTTTTTCTTTTTAGCTTTTCTAATAAGAAATATTGGATGACATTTTAGTTACTATTGCTGTAAAACAAAACACTGAAAACAACACTATTTTATTGTGCTCAAGGATTGTATAGGTCAGAGATTAATTAGGACAGGATGTACTGGTCACTGCCTTTCTGCTTCACAGCGCCTGGGGCTCACCTGGGAATGTTGGAACAGCAGGTCAACAGAATCATCTTGAGTTTCCTTCTCAAGCTTTTCTTGTTCCAGAGAGGAGTTCTGTCAACTGGAGCACCTCTCTGCAGCCAAGCATGGGACTTGGTATTCTCACAATATGTTGCCTGGGTTTTAAGATAGAATGTGATGGCAGTGAACATTCCAAGTGAGTCTGAAGAAACTACATGGCTTTTACAAACTAACTCCAGTCACATGGGGTCACTTGTGCTGGGCTCTATTAGTTAAAGCAACTGCAAACCTCACCTATACTCATACTCATTGGACCACTTGTCATGTAAGGAGAGTCATATAATGTGCTATATCTTTTTTTTTTAATTTTCTTATTTATTTTTATTTTTTATACATATCTCCCCATTGCCCCTCCTCCCTCCAAGACATACCCCCCCAGTGTCTATGTTCATTGGTTATGCTTATATGCATGCATACAAGTCCTTTGATTGATCTCTTATCTACCTCAGCTAACTTTAATCTTCCTGCTGTAATTTCAGTCTGTTTGAAGCTTTACTGCCTCTGTATCTATCCTTTTGTTCATCATTGTTTATAATGTTCTTTATTATCCACAAATGAGTGAGATCATGTGATGCTTCTCCTTAGTTGACTGGCTTATTTCACTAAGCATAAGGCTCTCCAGTTCCAACCAGGTTGCTGCAAATGGTAAGAATTCCTTCTTTTTAATGGCAGCATAGAATTTTATTGTGTAGATATACCACAGTTTTCTGATCCTCATCTGCTGACGGGCAACTAGGCTGTTTCCAAATTGTAGCTATTGTAAATTGTGCTGCTATGAACATAGGGGTGCATAAATCCTTTCTGATTGGTGTTTGTAATTTCTTAGGATAAATTCCTAAGAGTAGGATTACAGGGTCAAATGGGAGATCCATTTTTAGTTTTTTGAGGAAACTCCATACTGTTCTCCACAGTGGCTGCACCAATCTGCATTCCCAATGTGCTATATCTTAACACAGTTTATTTCTATTTATCACATCTGAAAAATAGAGTCAGGCTCTTCTAAGGCTCCAGAAATTAGTTTTAAATTAAAATCCAGAATTCTGTCATCAAAATATGATCTGGGAATGAATGAGGCTCCTGGGTGTGATCCCTCTAGCACAGTCGTTGAATCCACTTGAATCCACCAAAATGCCATGAGCCCATGTTTTCCATGGGCTGCTCTCAGTGACTACCTGTGGCAAGATAAGTTAAGCACATTCCTGTGAAAGACAAAACTCCTTTGATGGAGGACTTTGACTCAAGGACTTCTCATCTGTTGAGCAAAATTTGTTAGAACAGAGTTGCACCTTGATCTGGTGGTTTCCCCAACTCCTCTGCTTCTCCACTGTTTTCTCTTATAGCATTTACTCCCATAAAACTCTTGCACATTCAATGCCTTCTTGTTTTCTCTTTCTTAGAGTAACTGACTAGCACAAATGACAATGAGAGTAAAAATTGTCACTGTGAATAAGGTAAGTTAGAAATCTCTGAAACCATCTTCCCTTATCCTGTCACAAGAGTAAGTCAAGAAAACATCTTCTCCTGGCATGAATAGAATTTAGAGCCTTCATTCATGACCTAAAGATGTAGGGATGATGGTTCTATCATACCTTTACTTAAGTCACCAGGCTGACCTCTGCAAAAACTTGATGAATCCTGAATAATGACTGTAAATGACTGAAGGCTTACCTAAGTCATATCTCCGATTACAGCTACTGTTGCCACATGTGGTGTTATTGCAAGGACAAATAGATACACTGTATGTGACAGCGATTTGACAAATGCATTGTTTTCCATTCAGATTAGAAAGGGATAATAATCAGTTTGTATTCATGTAAGTCAGACAACAATATTCAGTTAGTTTTGCCTCAAGACTATGTAAAGACTCTTACTCTTTGTTATCATATATTTTGAAGAGATCAGTACTACCTGAACATCCCAAAGAAAAGAACGTTAACACAGATCCTTACATTGATTACATCAGGTTGATGGATAAAATGAGCAATAGGTGGCTAATATTCCAGAGGCCTTGGGTAGAAGTATAGGAGCCTCAGAAGCTGAGAATTAAATGCTACAAAAGTTTAGAGACCTGCCACTTCTGTGAATTTTGAGGATCCACACTTCAGAGGCATGCCAAGATATCCTCTCTAAAAAAAATACATTTGATATATCCATATCCCTTACCACAAAAAAGCATAGAACATAGTAATAAGCCTCTCTTCATTCTGGAGGCAACATATATCCTATTATACCCCACTCCCAAAATAACATGAGAGATTTTCAACTTTTAATGAAGCTTGCTAGCATCCCTGTTAGTTTTAACGTGACTATCTATGTCAGTTTGCCTGTGACTAAGGGATTTTCTGGGACCTGGGGATTTTAATACCAAAACCAGGAAAACCTTGGAGGAACTAAGGTGGCTGAGCAACCTAGCTGGGTCATAAAATATGACAGACCTTATGTTGTTGAAAGTGTCAGTGTTGGAAAAAATGCAGGACAGAGCTTACAGTGAGCCCAGTGAAAGAAGCAAAATGCAGACCTCTGGAATTCCGGAAAAAGGCCATGCCATTTTCAGCAAGAATTATGCACCATTGGAAAATCAGCTCCTAGCATGTTGCTTGGTATGATAGAATAAAATGTTTGACTTGTAACATAAAGTAACCATGCATTATTAGTTTTGGTTATGCGTTGTCTTCTGTCAAAGCCGCTAAGTGATAAAGGTGGACAGACTTAGCAGAGTCCATTGATGGAAATGGGACATACAGGCTTGGAAGAAAAGAGAATGAGAGGGCATGAGTCAGCTGCATGAACAGGAATCCCACATTCTCAGGTCACCTATCACATCCATAATAGCATTCCTGCTCCAGCTTTCACTATGGAAATGCAGGGGAGGTCTTGTAAGACCAGTTGAGGAAGAAAAAAAAATCCTGCTTTGATTTATGAATACGCCATCTCTTCAGATGGATGCAAAACAAAAATTGACTAGCAAATTTGTTGCAACATTTCATGTTTTCCCATAAAAGACAATGGACAGAAAAATTCTTCTCAAAGGGTAGAGCTTTGAGTAGTAAGTACACCTACATATATACATCTGAAAGAGGAAAAGTGATTATAGGGGAAAATAATATGTATTGACTGCTGAGCATTGGTCAGTGACCTAGTTTTCTATCTGGTCAGAAGCTTAAAAGGAAAATGACTGGAAGGTCAGCGATAAGTAAATGTGGGATGGGAGCATGAGATAGGCATACAGGAATGGATACATGGTTTGGAGATTTTTGTAGCACACTTCAATTCTTACCAGAAAGGATCCACCATGGAAATGGTAATGAAAAACCAAGGACTCAAAATGACATGACCAGTTGACAATAACCAACCTTCTTTACTAGGCATCTTAGAACTACCGTGGTGGGCTAATGGCTGGAATGGCTATGGTTGCAGAGAGAAATTATTGAGATGGACTCAAAAGCACAGTCCAACACTTACCTAGCTATTGCAGCCTTAACTTTTGTTGTTGTTCTTAATCCTCACCTGAAAGTATTTTTTACATTGATTTTTAGAGAAAATGGAAGCAGGGGAGGGAGGGAGAGGGAGAGAGAGATCAATTGGTTTCCTCCAGCAGGTGCCCAGATGGAAGCTGGGTAACAGACCTGCATTGTAGCCCTTGGCTGGGAATCAAACCCTCGACTAGTCAGAGCCTACTACTTCCTTTAAATGAACAATTTATCAGCAATCTAGGTCAATGCCTACTTACCAATATGACACTATTCCTTAAAGAGACAAACCAGGCATTGGAAACAAGTCATCTTGGGCATTGGACCACTTTCATTCTAAAAGGGCCAATAGTTTATCCTCTTAAGTATATAGACCTATAATTAATATGAGTTTGCCTTTCATTCCAGGAAAACTTGCACTTACAATTCAAGTGATTATAAATTGCCTGATTCAAAATAAGGAATCCAATGCAAGATAATATATGGCCTTCAGACTAACTAGTATTTTCTAACAATGGAGGAGCTTTATTGAGCTTATCATGATGGGATCCATTATTTTATTATGCCACATTCTTTGGAAATAGATGTATTGGTAGAGTGCATTGAAACAAGCTTCTAGAAACATTGAGGAACTGTTGACTTAGAGGAAGCACTCTGACAAAACTGCGGTGTACCATGGAACAGTTGAGAGAACTTGAGACTTCCCATATCCAGGAACCGCTAGGTGGAAGAGGAGTCGTCATATTTCCAAGAATAATTGGCTCCTATCAGCAAAAGAAGACAGGGATACTTTTATTCAATGAGGAAATGGAGAGATATGTGGAATGAAGGACTTGGGCACCTCCCGACATTTCCTTGTTCCATTGATACTGTAAATAAGCACATGAACCAGCCCAAATTTGAGAAGGATTAGATGGCCAAGGCTTCATTTTCTCCAGAATGAAGCTTAGTGGGCCTCCAAGGAAAAGCAGGAAGTAAGGATTTAGAATGGAGTATGGAGGAGGGAGAGTACAAGAACTCTCAAGGTTTTAAGATAAGCTACACTGATGGGGGCTAAAACATATCTCACTAATCTCCCCCTTCTAGATTATATTTATCTTCAATAAAAGATACCTTGGGAACCTGAATAAGCTGTTCTTTGAACATTGTGGAGAAGTATATCCCTACAGTGCAAGCAGTGAACTGTGGTGACTAAAATAACCATGATATTGTGCTGCAGGGATTCCAATTGACAGATGACTCTGGCTGCTACACTCTGAAGCTATCACCATTTTTGTACTATGATTTGAGTGTAAGAGACTTTTTTTTACCTTGCCAGAATTTCTTAGAATGGCACCATAGACTCTTCTTATCTAATCTTCCTTCTTTTCCTCTCTTCTTCACAGGGGTCATACCAGCATCATGGTCTACCATCTCTCCTTCTCCAGTTTCCCTCCACTTTTTACGTCACAGGTATTTCTCCCTATAACCTATTACAATGTGATGCTTGACATCTGCTTCTCAGAGGACTCAAACCAATGCACTGGGGATGAGTTGATGTATTTTGGAAGCAGGAAGTCCTGATATTTTCTTTAAGCTCTGATTGAAAAACTAAATAAGCTTATTGTTAGCTTATCTCTGTTTATTCTCACCTTGTGATGTGCACGTACAAGAAATAAATTATCACTTTCAACATGTTGTCTAGAAATCTCCCTAGCCAGATCTATCAGTTCATTAGGTACCTAGTCTATTTTCCATGTTACTGCAGGTGCCAGTTGTGCTTAATTATTCTTTTCTGTGTAACAAGAAATCTATTTTCCTCCAGTTTCCAATAAGTTTCTTTATTTTCCTTTAAGCCTTCCCATTTAAACATCTACTGAAAGCTAACCACACATGTTTTAGATTTTCATTTTATGTTTTAGATTATTTTGTTTAGTCTATTTTTTATTTCATTTTATTTTATGACTTCGCCCCACCTCAAGGTACCACATTTCACTTCAATTACTGTTGCTGCCTTGGAACCATTCTTAAACAAAGGGCATACAACAACCATTGCACTGTGTTTATTCATACATTTCTGCTCTGCCCTCATATTCAAAGGAAACCCCAAACCCATCCAGTTTCTAAGGGGAGAGTGCATAGACCCTAAGATTCAATAGAAAAATTTTCAACAAATTTGGAATCATTGATTTAAACTTCCACAGATGATATTCATCAGCTCATTACCATTTTTGAAAATGTGCAATATTGAAGAGAATGTGTGAAGCTAACTAGAATACTAACAGCCTGGAATTTTTTTTTTCAGAAATCGTTTAGACCTAGAAAAGTATTCACTAATGTTTTT
This sequence comes from Lasiurus cinereus, assembly GCA_011751065.1. NCBI lineage: Eukaryota > Metazoa > Chordata > Mammalia > Chiroptera > Vespertilionidae > Lasiurus > Lasiurus cinereus. The sequence continues at coordinate 42,391,498 of JAAGEH010000393.1, read as the reverse complement.
AAATATATTTAGGAGTATTCATTCTGACTTGCTACTACTTTTTTCAGTATAAAAGAGTAATGGTCTTTAAAACTAGTTCTGTACTGCCCATGGCATATGTTTCTATTCTACTAATGAGCCTATAACATTTCCCATTGCCTGTTAACTTAAATCCGAAGTCTTCAAACTTCACTTGTTTCTGCCTTGAATTTTGATTCTTGTTTTATTTTTCACCTTAATACCAATACTCTATTCCAGAAATGTCAGTCCTCACTATGTGCCCTCATAACGTCTTGAGTCCTCATTACCTTTCTATTTTGAAAAGAAGCCAATCTATTCTTCTCCTTCAGTTCAATTTTATGTTTCTTACAAGTGGTTAAATATTTAACTTTTCCCAGATGATTGTTTGGACCTACTGTCTCACAGGTCTCTTTTTTCTTTGATCCTGTTTCCCAGAAAAGGTGTGTTTGCTAATCATAATACCCTGTTAGCTAAATGAGAATGAGACACGTATTTCAATATGTTTTGTGTTACTTACAATATATTTCTAGATTAGCAAATTAATTCTATTTCCTTGAACTTTTTGTACATATGATTTTTTTTCTCATTCATTTGAACTTTCTCAGATGCTTGCTAATCATTAATGATATGCTTTAGTTTTGTGACAGAATTCTCTTATTTGCATTTGGACCATCTGATTTCCCTTGTGAATTGTGATATTCTATTTGGGTTCTTAACTTATTGCTGTAGTGATAAATTTAAGTTGCTTGCCCCTTTTAAAAATATGTTATTCAAATTCAGTGCCTCCAAGACTTTCTTTTTATTTTTATTATGGCTGTATGCTCTTTAATTTGTTTTTACTATTATTTTCCTGTAGTTTTTTAGATTTTGGAGTGACAAAGAGTGATTTCAATGTGTGTTTGGCCTGATATTTAGATAGTGAAATTATCTACTGTATACTTTATCTTGTCTTCCACATAATTGACAGGTATCACATTTTTATCATCTTGACTTACATAATAGCTAAAAGAATTATCTTCAATATGCTGGGTGTAAATTAATATTTTTGAGTGGCAATTAAATGCCTTGCTTCTGACTTATATTGTATTTCTGACACAATATTGGAAATATAGTTTTAAAATGCAATGAAACTATAGTATCCTCTACAATGTAGACTATAACAAAATATTCATAACCAGAGAAAAACTTGGGGATTAATATCACTTTCAAGAAAACCGTAGCTTAAATTCCATCTAGGTTTTTCAAGGCTTACAGTTCAGACTGGGGGTTATTTCTTCATTCAAAAAAATATTTTTACACTGACTAATGTTTTCAGATATTGTTCTGGATGCTGAGTTTATATAAATAAGCAAAGAAAACATTACCAGCCATCAGTGGTTTATTTGTGTCAGGGCATTGAGGTGTTATGTGCCTGTTGTTTAAAGGAGGCAGGTATGGCTAGAACAGGAATGTAGGAAAGTAGCAGTTGTTGAGGGCAGTAATGAGGAAAAAATTGTATAGAAACTTTGGGACCGTTGCAAAGATTTTGTTTCTTACTCTGAACTACATGGGGAACCATTGGATGGTTTTGCTAGTGGAGTGACATTGTCTTACTTATATTTTATCAGGATCACACTGGTTGCTATGTAGATGACAGCCGGTAATGTAAAAGTTTGCCTGGAAAGGGTCAGGGCAAAAGCCTAGAATCCAGTTAGGATGTAATTGTCATTGTGTAGGCAATGCTGAAAGTAATGCAGAGGGTTAGTCCCCATCTCAGGACAAACTTCTAAGAGGAACTCTGAGCCCAAGGTTGGGGCTCAGACCTATTGAAGAAAGTCTAGTGCAATCCACGGGATGGTAGGAAATTTGCCGAATGGCCTGGGAAGGGCTTATCCAGAGTCACTGTGCAATTGGAGGAACCCTCTGAGGTGCAGGTGAACTGCAACTAGTATCTAAACTCCCAGAGGCAGTTAGAGCCCCACTGCAGGAACTACTAAAGCCAAGAGCTGGACAGGCCTCCATCTGTACAAACCTAGTGCCCTCTGTAACTGGACTGCGCTCTGTGGGGTAAAGGGTGGGTGGTCTACTCACTATTTGCGCTAGACCTCTGGCCTGTGCCTGGGCTGCAGGTCACACAGAGTCTGGGGGTGCTGGGACACCATAGTTGCCACATTGAAAGCTACAAAAAGCACATTCTCCAGGATCCTGGGAACAAAGCCACCCCCAAAACAAAAGGAAAACCTCTTCCACTTCTAATGTCACTCCAGTGACAAGTTAATTTTCTGCTGACAGGCAAGGGAAAAATTTACACAAGGCACAGCTCCATTTTCACAGAGCAGGCAAAAAAGATAAATTCAAGGCTGAGAGGCAATAAATTGATAACTGGCACTGGTACCCACAGGAGCTTTTGTTTATGTGAGTTAAATCTAGAATAAATTAAAACTATAGAAATTTAAAAAAATATTTTCAATTTGTTTAAATTGGTGATAAAAATAGTGAGAAGTGCCCTAAGCAATTTGGCTTGGGGGATAGAATGTTGGGCTGCAGACTCAAAGATCCCAGGTTCAAATTTGTTTGAGGGCATGTACCTTGGTTGTGGGCACATACCCAGTAGCGGGTGTGCAGGAGGCAGCTAATCAATGTTTCTCTCTCATCGATGTTTCTAACTCTCTATCCCTCTCCCTTCCTCTCTGTAAAAAAAATAAAATAAAAAAAATCAATGAAATATATTTTTAAAAATAGTGAGAAGAGTAATATATTTACATTTTGCAAATATCTTTAATGTCTGCTGTAAAAGAAGACAATTTAATTCTTATATATGCTTCTGCATTCACTCTATTGTGATGTGATATGTAGTTTTGGTTGCAGTATATTGAAAAGAATCAGATTCACCCTCATAAAGATATGTAGTTGGAAAATGGAGGGATACTTGAACAGCCTTTCATATGATTGTGGGTCATCTTGGATACAACACCAAAATCTATAAAAGGTGGTTTCTTAAAGATTGGCACTACTGTGGAATCAGAAACAAAATCAATGACTCTTTCACACTCTACTGAACAATTATATGTTGATCAATCTTAAATTCTGAATGGATGCTTTCAACACATAATTTTATAACAATGTTTTGGTCATTTGAAAAATATTGGTTCATTAATTTCTGCAGATCTCTTAAATGTAAACACATTTTTATATGATATAAAAAACAATCACTTTTATTGATAGCACCATTTATCTCATTAGAAAAATGTTTAAATAAGATGAAGCTGGCAGGCTCACTGTGACAAATAAACATTTTCCAAAGTTTTAATTTTTCCGTAAAAACTCTAATTTTAGCCGAAATCAGATTGGCTCAGTGGATAGAGCGGACTGAAGGGTCCCAGGTTCGATACCGGTCAAGGCATGTATCCTGGTTGCAGGCACATCCCCAGTGTGGGTCGTGCAGGAGGTGCTGATCGATGTCTCTCTCTCTCATTGATGTTTCTAGCTCTCTATCCCTCTCTCTTCCTCTCTGTAAAAAATCAGTAAAATATATTTTAAAAAAAACAACTCTAATTTTATACTTGGTAACCTGTCACTTGTTTATTTTTTGGAAAATATCCGACAAATAACCAAGTCAAGACAACCGTAGTTTATTAGTTCATCATTATTTAAAAAAACAACAACATGATGTTCCATAAAAAGAGGTTTTAGCTCAGCACACAATGGAATCACACAAGGGCTTTTCCTTTAGGCAACCATCCTACTTCTGTATGCTGCAGATGTACTTTATGCATGCCTTCCATTTTGACACACAGAAGATTAAAAATGTGTAGTTAAAGGGGAGATTTAATAGAATTAATACTCTTTACTAGGGACATTTATAAGTGAAAATGTCACTGTAATACTGCAAACTTGTAGCAGTTAAAAATATAATTACCACTAGTATATGCTTTAATTCCTGCTAAGATACCAGCAATTTTACCCACTGTTGCTTTTTGACCAAATTTCTCTCTTTTTTTGCACTCCCATAGTTATTTCCTTTAGTGCATGTACTGTGCTCACTCTTGAATTATGACCAATTATGGTTCTATCTCTGGCATATGATTAAGCTCCCAGAAGTCAGAAATTATATTTGATTTTATTCCCTACTCCAACCCAACAGCCCAGTAATTTCCATAGAGTAGTAGTCTATTAAGTATTTTTGAATGAGTAAATTAACAGATATTTTTCTTTAAAAGGAGACAATATGTGTTATAATTTGTTGATGAATATCCTGTCTTTCTGTAGTTAAGCTATATAAAATGTCAGATTATAATATATGTGTACATTATAACTTATATTTATCAATATAATTACTTGCACACAATGCAAGTAAAAACAATATGTATATATTTTCTTTTAATTATTGATTTGCTTATCTGTAACCCTTATGATAATGGAATTCCTTTCAGGCAAAGAATATGTTTTATTTTTCATTTTGAAAGCTCAGTGTCTAGCACAGTATTTTGTATGTATGAGCCATTTAAAAATCATTTGTTCGTGAATAAATTAATGAGTAATAAAAAAGTTGGATAAAACCTTGTTCTCACATACAAAAGAAGAGCAAATAATGGTGCTGGAACAACTGGGCATTCACATGTCAAAAAAAAATGAATCTAGAGATAGACCTTATATCCTTCACAAAAAATAACTCAAAATAGATCACATACCTAACTGTAAAATGCAAAACTATGGAACTCTTAGAAGATAACCTAGGAGAAAATCTAGATGACCTTGTGTTTGGTGATGACATGTTAGATATAACATCAAAGGCACGATTCATGAAAGAAATGACAGGTAGGCTGGACTTCATTAAATTTAAAAAACTTATGCTCTGTGAAGGACACTATCAAGAGAATGAAAAGACAAGCCACAGATTGAGAAAAATTACTTGCAAGAGATATGTCTGGTTAAAGACTATTATCCAAAGCACACAGAGAATTCCTAAAACTCAACAATAAGTAAACAAACAACCTGATTAAAACATGGCTGAAGACTTTAACAGACACTTTACCAAAGAAGATGTACAGATGGAAAATAAGCATATGAAAATATGCTTCACTTCATGTGTCATGGAAGAAATGCAAATGCAAATAAAAACAACTAGATACCACCACACGCCCATTAGAATGACCAAAATCCAAAACACTGACACCACCAAATGCTGGTGATGATGTGGAACAAGAACTCTCATTAACTGTGTGTGAGAGTGCAAAATGGTACAGTGACTTTGGAAGATGGTATGACAGTTTTTTTTTTTTTTTCAAAAGTAAACATACTCCTACTATATATCCAGCAGTTATGTGCCTTAGAATTTTGGCCAAAAAAGCCAAAAATGTATGTCCATATGAAAACATGCACACAAATGTTTATATAAGCTTTATTAATAATTGCCAAAACTTAGAAGCAGGCACAACATTTTTTCAGTAGACAAATTGATAAACTGTGGTACATCTAGGCAATAGGATATTATTCAACACTAAAAGAAATGAACCATCAAGTCATAAAAAGAAATGGAAGAACCTTAAATGTGGGAGCCCCTTTCCACATCCCGTGTGGTTCAGGGTTCCCGGTTCAGGGTTCAGGTTCTGAAGGAGGCCGTCTCGGACATCCCATGCTCTACCGACTGAGCTAGCCGGGCTTTTGGTCATTTTAAATTCTAATGTTGGAATTTTCAGAAATATTTAGTTACTTAATTTTGGCCTTTTTAAAGACTACAAGAGGCAGGGGAATCAGCACCCCTAAGGGTTCTTACCCATGAAGGGTCAGGAGCGTAAGTCAAAAATACTTCCTCATGTGCCTCAGGTAATATTACCGTACAGCTGGTAACTGTTGGTATTGCAAGAAAGACATTCTTAGGCATCTATACCTTCCTCTTTACCATGCTCCCAGTGGCCTTCGGGCTGTTTGTTGTTCTGCTTGTCCTCCTCCTGATCCTCTTCTTCAGTAGATAGCTTGGAGTTGTTGCTCTCTGTGGATAAGGTAGCTGATTGTCTGCAGCTGCATGGTGTGGCTCCAGGTGCAAAGTCCTCATTAGTCTGACTAGTTTCTCTCTTGGATCCCTGTTGCAGTTTAATATTTCTAGCAGGAATCCACACGGGTTTGGAAAAATTTTCTGGAAATATACAAGCATACCCTCTCCCAAAGGTTAATAAGGGATCGGGTCCCTTCCATAAACCAGATTCGGGATCTTTCCATTTAACTTTTATCCTGAATAAGGAGGCTGGGGGGCACCCCTCTGGCCATTTCCTGGCAGTTGATCTAGAGGCTGCCCATTTCTATGAAATTTTGATTTACACTGTCTGGCCCAATTGTTACCTCTCTGACATCTAGGACACCAAGAGATTGGATCTCTCAGAGGCTGAGTGTTTATGCCTCTCCCTAAAGTGCTACCTTGTGTCCTTCTTAGAGGCCAAAACCTTCATAACATTTAAAATATTGTTATTAATTCTTATTTGATAAAGTTTTCCATGCAATTTCAACTATATTAGATGGGTTAAACTTAAAAAGATTTCCTTTAAGAAGAGAGAACAAATTTCTTGTATTACTCCGGGCCCATGGAGCTTTCCAAGAATAAACTCTGTTAAAGCCTTGACATTTTATCATGGAAAAAAACATCAAATATATATATTCATATATGATTTAAAGATTACAATGCTTTTTATAATTATCTTAGGATATCAATTATATCTTTAAACTTTTTATATTAAAATTTTCAGTTGGGAATAACAGAATTAACCCTTTTTTATTAGACCAATAAACAACATATTTTGAATTCCTAATTAGAGAAATTTTATTTTATTTTCTCCCAATTTAATTTTCATTTAGCTGAAAACCTTGATGAATAACACAAAATCTTCTCCTTTTGGTTCCTTTACACCATTTTTCTTAAAAAATAAAGACCAGTTCTGGATTTTTCTTTTTCTGCAGCTTTTGTGGAGAGATTTCAGCTTAAAACCCTGTCTAATATGTCCAAAAAGTTGGACAATTGCGTGCATTTCTTTTTAAGCCAGGCTTTGCTCCTCACGAGTACAGAAATTCCAGACACATCTCGAAATTTTTAAAACTTTTTCATGGCGAGAAAGGAGACTTTAGATTAGTATACTGAGAGAGTGGCCTTTCATACTGGATTGCCACGTGTCTCTCCCTTCCCCCACATCCTGCTTACTTCAGGGGAAAGCATCAGTAACAGATCTGGCCGAATTTCTTTTCATGCTTAAAATATAAAGACAGATCTTACATTTTTTCTTTCTTTTTCGCTTTTCGAAGTAATAACTAGCACCTAATTTGGCCAAGATTTGCATTTCCCTGAGAGTTCTCTTATAATTTTTAAATGAAACCTTAAGTAATCTCATTGCAGGAGAACAGATAGCCCTGCCATCTCCTGCTACCTTTGAATTTCTCCACACCAGAGGCGGTTTCAGCAGTGGAGTTTCACTTAGTACAGATTTTAGATTCCAAATGCAAACTAAGATTTTAATTTGAACAAGAAACCACATTACTTAAGCATGCAAACCAAAATCTGTAATAAAGTTTACTTTATATTTATAACCTAATTCTTCCCCATTAGCCTGGCTGCAAAAGACGTTTCCACCCTACTTACAGATCACGACTCTGCAGTTAATCTGTGGGCTTTGTGTACATTGAATCCCCCTCACCTTTTCCTAGGTGAATTTTCCCTCACCATTTTCCTTGGTGAATTTTCCTTTCTTCGCTCTTCCGTGAATAATACCTTCTTCTCCAGACGTCCCGCGGTCAGGCACCAGATGTGGGCACTTCTTTCCAAGTCCCCTGTTGGGCGCCAGATGTGGGAACCTCTTTCCACGTCCCACGTGGTTCAGGGTTCTTGGTTCAGGGTTTGGGTTCTGAAGGAGGCTGCACACAAACAAAATGAGAGACTAGAAAACATTAATTTGGTGATATTGGGGGGCCAGGTGGGAGCCTTCCTCTAGTGGAAAGGAGTACCACTTGCTCTGGCCTTTTTCTCCCTTTTATTAAGGTTTTGGGACACATCTCTAGCCTTTAGGCGGGAAATAACAAAACAGAAATTAACATGAAACAAACAGGTAGAGGCTGCTTCAGCTAACAATGTTTCAACTAAATAGTGAGTAATTAGCTCTGACCTTTCAGAGCAATTAAGGTTGACCAGCCTTCTGGTTTCCTGTTTACATCCATTTAGTGAAAACAATGTTTGTTTTCTGGCACTTAAATGTATATTACTAAGAGAAAGAAGCCAATACTGTATGATTCCAACTATATTACATTCTGGAAAAGGAAAAACTTTGAAAATGATACAAAGACCAGTGGCTGCCTGAGGTTAAGGCAGAGAGAAGGACAACTAGAGCACAGAGGATATTAGAGCAGTAAATTTCTCTCTCTTTTTTTTTTTTTTAATCCTCACCCAAGGACATTTTTCCATTGACTTTTAGGGAGAGTGGAAGAGAGAGGGAAATATCAATATGAGAGAAACACATCAATTGGTTGCCTCCTGCAGACCCCCAACCAGGCTGGGGAGAAGCCTACAACCAAGATACATGCCCTTGACTAGAATCAAACCTGGGACCCTTCAGTCCACAGGCTGATGCTCTATACACTTAGCCAAACTTGCTAGAGCATAAATCTTTATGATACTACAAGTGGCCCAGTGCACAAAATTTGTGTATGGAGGGGGTGTTCCACCAACTGCCCTTCCCTGCAGGACTGATCTCATCCCCAACTGCCTTTCTCTGTTGGCCAATTTGGTTCTGATCTGTCAGTTTCTATGCCAATCAGTGTTAAAAGCTCTGCCTCCTAGGCAGCCATTGGTTCCTTCCAGTTGACCCAGATTTGGTTCTGATTGGTCAATTTCTATGCCAGTCAGCGCCAAAAGCCCCTCCTCTTAGACAGCCATTGGTTCCTCACAGTTGACCCAGATTTGGTTCTTTTTTTTTTTTTTTGCGGGGTGAGGGGCTATTTATTAAGTGATTATTACAGGGGTCAGACCGCATAAGTGGTGTCAGCCCCAGGAATGTGACCTGTCAATGTTGATCACAAAGCCCCCAAGGCTGGTCCTAGTGAGTCCCAAGGTCAGAAATGAAACTGAAAGGCCTGGGTCATATGCTGCTTCCAGGTGTTCAGACTGGGCAGCAGGGAGGAGATGCCCATGATGTGCTAGATCTCCCCATTGGACACCACTGAGATCTGGAAGGACAACAGCTGCATGCTTGTCTCTTCTAGGAGCCCAATCATGGTAGGCAGCTTGTCAAGGTTGGAGGGCTGAGCCCAGAACAGGAGCAGGGGCAGACCTCTGAAGAGAGACACTTCTGGTCTGAAGACAGCTCCATTGAGTGCCTGTAGTACAGGTGTGGTGCCCTGGACAAAGCCCACAGCCTGGTAGGGGGCACCTTCCAGGACCATGCTTAGGAGGCCTTCCCAGCATCCTTGCTCTCCTGGTATAGTGGGATTATGGGAGGTGGTTACATTGAGGCCGGCCTCCTTCACCAGCAGTTTGGCATTCACCAAATTCACATCTACATGATTAGAAGTGTATTTGAGGAGGCCAACAAGGACTGTGGGGCTCAGGCAGTTCCCAGCATTCTTTAGGGATAAGCCTTGCATTACCACCTGGGTAGTCCCTTTGGGAGACCCTGCCCAAGCTTGCATCAGAGTTCCTAGAGCTTCTACAAGACCGATCCAAGGTTTGATATATGGAGAGAAGGCTCTTCCCTTCACCATGTCCAGGAACTGGACAGTGATCTCCTCCCAACAGTGGCTCTGAGCCTCCTTGGTGTCCAGGTGGGGTAGCTGATGATGTTCTCATGGTCCACCAAGGCACAGTCCCAAGGCAGCTCCTCTGTGAACACATCCAGTGCTGTGCCTGTGTACTGCCAGGACTGCAGGAATCAGAACAGGGCGTCCTCATCCACAATCCCCCTGCAGGCACTGTTCACCATGTGCATGCCTTTCTTGTACAGGGAGAAGGTGCTCTCGTTCAGCAGGCCTGTCATGGAGGGCAAGAGAGGGGTGTGCACAGTGATGAAGTCATAGAGGGGTCAGATCACCTCTAGGGGCAGCTGCTGAATGCCAAAGAGGCCGAGACCTCTGATGATATGATGGGGTCATACCCTACAGTCTTTATCCTGAAGGACTGCATCCAGACGGCCACCACTCTCCTGATCCTCCCCAGGCCAAGAATTCCCAGGGTCTTTCCATTCAACTCAGTTTCCATGAACCTTCTTTCAGTCCCATTTGCCATCCTTCATCAAAGCTATTGACTGGGGAATCTGCCTCGCCAGATACATGATCATCCCACAGGTAAGCTCTGCAGTACTAAGATTGTTCCCATTGGCAGCATCCATGACCAGGATGCCCTTCCTTGTGGCAGCCTACAGATCCAGATTGTCCATGACAGTGCCAGCCTTGCCACCACCTGGAGCTTCTCTGCTGCGTTGATGACATCCATGGTCACTTTGGTGGCCGAGCAGACAATAAGGCCTTCATAGTCCTCCAGCTTGGCTATCAGCTTCTCTTTGCTCAGGTTCTGCTTCTCCACCACCTGCAGCCCTCCATCTTGCAGGATCTTTTGGCAGCAAGGGTCCAGGCTGTCACTGATGAGCACTTTCTGTGGGATTTGGGAAGGCCATTGCTGGAGCTAGCCTTGGGATTGACCACTATTCCTGGACAGAAACACCTCTAAGCCCCCAGATTTGGTTCTGATTGGTCAGTTTTTTGCCAGTCAGTGTCAAAAGCTCTGCCTCCTATGCAGCCACTGGTTCCTCACACTTTATCCAAATTTGGTTCTGATTGGTCAGTTTTTATGCCAGTCAGCATCTCTGGGCCTATCATTGAGGCCTGATCAGCAGCCCCAGTGCGGTCCTGTAGAGAAATGGAGGTTCAGCTACTGGCCAGACTGAGAGAGGAAGAGAGAGAGAAGTGCTGGTCAAAAGCTGCTACAGAGGCAATGGATCAGTCCCTGCTTCTCTTTTCAGGCCTTTCTCTTGCCCTGATTCATAGCCCCATCAGCAGTCAGTGCAGGGGCATTGAACTGCAGTGGAAGTAGTCAGCAATGAATTCCAGTCTAGTCTAGCTTTCGACATAATAGTGTTACATGCTGGCTCTTCATTATAGAGATAATGTTGGGTATATGTCATTATAAATTTTTTCAGTCCCATAGATTGTATAACATGAAGAGCGAACCTTAATGTAAACTGTGGATTCTGAGTGACAATGATGAGTCAATGTAGGCTCATCAATTATTAACAAATGTACCACTGATTAGAATGTTAATACTGAAGTTAAGGCTATGAAGGTGTTGGGACAGGTATGCAAATCTCTGTAAAGTCTGCATAATATTGCTATAAACCTAAAACTACTCTAAAAAATAAAGCATATTTTTAAAAAAAGGAAAAAAGAACTACTTTTATATGCTGGGGTCTACTAAATATAATTCATACTGTATAGATTGCAAAATAAATTCATGCAGAAAATATTGTTTGTCTTTATGATAGACAATTAAATATAGATTACAGATATTATTAATTGTCACATGTCTTTGCTCCCATTTATGCTTATATCAACTGGTCTTATTATTAAGTTTAAATGTTAACTTTTTTATAAATCTTTGGTTATATAATGTATGCATACAAATGGGTGGGTTGATAATGAGTTGGACACTTAGGTAGCTTAATCACACTATAAAATTATCCTATATAATAAAACCTTTATCCTGAGGCCTTTTCCTATCCTTTGTACAAGTAAGATAAGCATTTTGGCATCTCCCAGTTGCTCAGGTCAGGGCTGTTTTTGATCTATCTTATACTTGCTTTAATTGCTCAGGCCAGAAATATCTCTGTCCTTCAGTCCTTCACATGTGCATTCCTCCCCCATCGACCCTCTTTATTCCCTATACCTGCCCATTTTGTCCTTTCACTTTTCAAATGCTCAATCTTACTATCCATCTTATTAATCTATAATAATAGAAGCATAATATGCTAATTAGACCAGACAGCCAAACGACCTTCTGGACATCCTTCCAGATGACCTTCCAGGTGAAGCCAGGGCTGTGATGGACTGAGCCCCGGCACAAATTTCGTGCATCTGGCCTCTAGTTTAACAATAATACTAATCAGTGAAAGAATTATCAACTAAGAAAAAGGATATTTCTACAAATAGAAAACAGTACCAAAATATCTCATTTTGCTTCTCATTAAATTCCACTTGGTATTTATTTACTTCTTTGAAATAATGCTATTAGTTTCTATGGTGGAAACTATTGGTTACTACACAATAGCAATGTTTCCCCAATTTTCCTATGATAATCTATCCACAGATTTACTCACACACAAAGTGGTCACCTGCTTTAGAAAGATGGTCTACTCCTAAGACCTAGCTTGAGGGTGAACTTGTTTATTGAATGTCAAGGCAACTCTACTCCTCTCAACACCAATTGCTTTCCAAATGATTTTTTTCATGCAACCCAAACAAGGATAGTGTTGAGGAAATCTTTCTTGGCCTTATAGAATTGTGTCCTTCTTAGAGAGGTTCAAATTCTCTTTGTCCCTTTTCACATTTAGATGGTTGTATTAAGATGGAATATTGAGAACTACTCATATATCATGATTCTAAAAGAGCTCATGTCTGAGGATTTTAGCTAACAGGATGCCTACACAGAAAAATTAACAGAAATGGGTAAAATGAGGTACTAATTTAACAAATTCTGGATCCTCCTCCCTTAGCACTCTTATTATATGAGATCATATGTTCTTATTGTCTAAACAATTTTAAGGTATGTGTGGTGTTATCTGCAGCTGGAAAGATTGAAATATCTTACATTTAGGACCCAGGCATATTTACTACCTGATTTTAGTTAGTTTCAAGATCTTGGATTTTTTTTTTTTAAAGAAATGTTGAATTCCTGCTGTCAGAGAGCAAACATTCTCCTCAATAATATCAGTGATGCTGCTAAAGAGCAACAATTTGGAAGGATATGTGCTGTTCTTTTTAGGTATTTAAATCTGAAATCAGGACTTTTCACCAAACTTTGGTAACTACATAATTAGGCACCATATTTTAAAGTGTAGAAGAGTAAACAATGTTGAATTAATTAAACTTTAAACTTGAATACTTTTAGAAGAGCTAAAAGTATCTTTATATGTACATGTTATTATATAATCCTTCTTAGAGAACTTTAGATTACTCTGTTATCTGTGTTAATATGCACATGGTGAGATTTCTAATCTAGAGATCTCACTTAACTTTCAGAGAACAAGTAGGAAACTATAAAATGTCTTGTTAGAGCAGATGGTCTTTTGATTAATGCTCTAATAAATAATTTTACTTCTGTTGAGTCATTTTAACAAATTATTTAAGTATTTCATCTGTTCGCTGGCCAAATTAACACCAGGCACCAACTTAAAGCATAAACCACAAGTATAAATCCATCTAGTGACTCATGACCAAGTAAAACCTTATCTGCAAAAGAATCTGGTAGAGCATATCATGAATTAAGAATTTAGAAAGCCACATGAAAAAAAATCTCCTAATTGTTTAATTTCTGGTTAGTGATAGTTATTATATGACACAGGTCTTGAAACTAGTCACCCAAATATATATATATATATATATATATATATATATATATATATATATATATAT
>JAAGEH010000393.1:42323438-42377856 GCA_011751065.1 Lasiurus cinereus | reverse complement strand
TATATATATATATATATATATATATATATATATATATATATATATATTTAATCACAAATACCCAAAGTAGTCTAAGTCCTTTGAAGTTTAGTCTTCACAGTGTTCTGAAGTAAAATATGTACTGCCTCAATACCAGATTTAAGTCAATTGAGCTGACTGAAGAAATGTCATTTTCCTCTCACATATTCATAGTTTACTAGGTATAAGAGTGTGCAAACATATGTAGAGCATTGCTGACATTACCTATACACTCCTTTCCATCAGCAGCCACAAACTTTTCCATTCAAACAGTTCTAATAAAAAAATTCAAATGTGAAATGTAGTTATGAATCCACTTACCTTCTCTTAGAAAAATTTGAAAGCTCCTGTAATTTATCCATTCAATTTCAATGTAGTTCATTTTAAAGGCACTTTCATAAAAAGAAAGCCTTTTAGGTGAAACTTGCCACAACTGCCGCTTCCACAGTTTTAGCATATAACATAATTTTGCTAGAAAAAAAAAATAAAAGGCTCTTCAACTTTCAACCCTGTACAATGGGCTCAGTAAAAAGTTACCAGTTAGCTAGTAAACAGGTTTAAACTCCTGTGAGAATGTTGCTGGTTACCTTAGTCTGCTAGTGGATCTGTTGGAGTCAAAATATAAGGGTGTACGCTTTATACAACTTCCCCGCTTTATCATACCCTTACTAATTTCTTCCTGCGTAATTAGAAATGATAATATGCTTATTAAAGCCTAGTTGTCCTCCAAAATTCCAGTTTCTGCGTAGGAATTTATTCATGTGCACATATATTTTTCTAAATGTGTAATTTATTTTAGTTCCCCTAGTGAATTTTTGAAATATTTACTGAATGGCTGCATAGGCAAACTAAGTGTCAGATGATGTAGTAAGAAGGCCATCAAGCTGATACCTTACATAAGAATTAGTACAGAATAGTTTATGCTGTAGTAACAAATAATCCAAGGCCTCTGTTTTAGCAAAAGAGTGGTTTCTTTCTTCCTTGTTTAGGATAGTGTACTCAGCAATTGAGAGTGTACTGTATTTGCCTACACCAAGGCAGCATAAGGGCTTATCTACTGTTGCCTCAGGGAAAGAGAAGGCTAGAGAGCTGTATGTATCCCTTCCAGGCATTGGCTGGTAATGACACAGCACTCTGCCCACAGTCCAGAAGTCAAAACTCATCACATAGCTAAGGGGCCAGGAATGTGGCTGTGTAGGTGGAATATCAAGCAAATGCAACAGTTGCTGCTGTAGTGGGAGTCGGAAAATATTCCTGCTTCACAGAGACAACAACAAAAACAAATTCTGCTCACATTTCAGAAAGGAGTGAGAATGGACAGCAGGATATTGTAACTCAAATGTAACCAGTTATTAGTTGGCTATTTGGAACCCTTTTGATGTGTTGATTTTATAATTTTCCCCACTAGAAAATAAATTGAATTTTAGATTGGAGAATTAAGAAATGTTAACAGGCCAGATATTAAACTGATGCTAATCCTCCATTTGTCTTTATAGACTTCCCTTCCTTTCTCTTCTCATTGACACTGTATTCATAGAACAACAGCAAATATATATATATATATATATATATATATATATATATATATATATATTAAAATAAAATAAAAATAAATAAAAAATTAAAGAATAAAATTTGCCTTTATATTAAAAAGCATAAAATTTTACATTGGTCTAACAATTCATAGATTTAGACACCCCAATATAAGCTTATGGTTATATGACCCATCCCTACAGTCTAGGAGTAAGAAAATCAAGGCAACACCCAGTATTTAAATGACCACCATCACCTGGAATTTAAGCACATAGTCAGTCCATGTCTTCTGAATCCAAGCCCTGTGTTCATAGCTTGTTCCTTTTGCTCTATATTTTGAAAATCTCTATGTTGTGTTTTTCTCACCCACTCGACAGAGAACTCCTTTAAAGTTGAGTCATATGGTTCTTGGGTATATGCTTGATCTATGTTGTATAGATTACTTATTTGATACAGGTGTTCTGACCAGGAACTCACTGTTTCATACACTTCAAAAGTCTAAGGAGGCACAAAGAGGTGTCACACGAGTATGCTGTTGTCACCAGATCTAAGTTAATATTTTTGGTAGATATCATATCTGTTATTTGTTAGTACCCACATCAGCATTATAAATTTCTAGATATGATAATTATCCAAGATAAGACATGAATGACAAAAAAAAAGGAGAGAGGAGCAGGAGAGTGAGAGACATTTTTTTAAGAATGATGCTGACATTATATTATGTGATAGTGACAAAAACCTTATTGACAAATAGATTGACTGCCTCAGAGAGATTCTGTAGCTTTCAAAATCAGTGTTAAAACTGAGATTTGACCTCATGTCTACCTGATTCCAAATGCTGTGCCTTTCCTCAGTTCTATGACTCTCCCACAATAAGAATATATTGCAAATAAAGACATCACCATGAGAAATCATTATGATCCTCCTGTTTTGTTCCTCTTTCCTTAATATACTGCTTACTTACATACTGGGCAGGAATCTCATTCACCTATACCAGCAATAAGACCACCAATTTATCTGCTTTGTTAGATAAGAAAGGCTGTATTGCATGACAATATCGTTTCTTTCTTTAGTACTGATCTCTCCATTTGTATTCTTTCATTAAGAAAAGTCAGAGGGCAAGCTGGGACTCTCACAGCTGGTGCTTGTGCTATGAAGTTTGAAGAATCAAATTCGTAGACTAAAAGATTTTAAGCAAAAGTGTGAAAGTTTATTGGAAGCATAACACAAACTTCCCCTGAGGAAGAATCCTCAAGATGAACCCTCAAGGGAGGGGTCCCCAAAATGGGAAAAAAATCCTCCTCCCCCGACTCTATGGGCTAATAAATGCTGCCAGCTTCTTTGTCTGTATATCCTACCTTCTAATAGAATCCTTCCTCATTTTATGTACCCTGTGCTTTTCCTAATTGGTCACATTCCCCCTTTTCCCTGCATGGTACCTGTTTCAAAGCTCACCTGCTGCCCCCCTCCTCTTCTTCTTCACCTTATCTTGTAACATTTCTCTGTCCTCTGTATGTAAGATAAAAATCTAGGGACTTGGAGCTATCTCTGCCCCTCAGGTATGTTTTCCACTCCCATGGACCCCCTTTTCCTAACTGCCTCTCCTGTCTCTAAACTCCTTTCACTCAGACTAGGCAGAAATCATGAAGTTGTGAGAATGGTTTTCTCTCTTAGATGTGTACCAACATTTTCTAAAATAAAGACTATTCTGGGATTAAAAAGCTCTTGTTTGTGCTTTTCCAGTCCCCTTTCTATTCCAGAAAAGACTCTATGGCAACATTTTTTTCTATTTATTCACTGCAGGTCAGAGATATTTCCGATAATAAAGAAATATTCAAAATATATTAATTTATTCACTCAGTAAATATGTATTTGTTGAATAAATATTTATTGAATTTTTGAATGCAAGAAACTGTAGGCATTGTATAAATTGAAAGCATATTTACTGTTCTCTTTCAATTTATAGTCAGAAAAATAAGGTAGATGACAATAGCATGGGGGCAGAAGAAAGCAGTTGCCTCCTCTCCTTCATTTCAAACAAAACAAAATGAACAGATTTCAGTGTTCCAATTGATTTTTAATTTAAGGACATTGGGGCAAAGAGAGCATTCAAAGTCCTTTAATGTAACAGAGGCTCTCTGTCAGCTTTCTAAGTCTTGGATCTTTCTCTGCACCAAAAGGATAAGCCCAACATTCAATTCACTACCACATTATGGGTGTCTAGTTTGTATGTCAGTCAGTCTCTTAAGTTTGTTATTCTATCTAAGCAGCATGTTTTCCAGCCAGTATAACCTGTTCCTGATTTTTAGGGTTATGGGAGGGGCTGTTTAAGTGAATCTTTTTGCTGAATGGGAAGTGGCCTTTTGATATATGCCTGATCTAGATTGTAGGATTCCTTATTTCATGCAGATGAACTGACCAGGAATTCAGTCTTAGATACTCCAAAAGTCTAAGAGGACCAAGATATGCTCACACTTCAGCAAAGGCCATGTACATTCAGATGTTTCTCTGAAAAAATTTGTATGGGAGCATGAAGGCATCATGTGGAAATTCAACTACCGTGAGCTGCTATACGAACATACCATGTAGGGAAAGACAGGGATGCCCACAGGTCACATTACCAGATGCTTGAGGGGAAAAGCCTTCAAGATGCACCAGCCCAGCCAGTATCTGACTGCTCCCCTATGAGGTACCCTGAGAAAAAAACTGGCTTAGCTGAGTCCCATCAACTCCCAGATTTGTGAGTAAAATAAATAATTTCTATTGACTTAAGCCACTGTTTTGAGATGGTTTATTACACACACACACACACACACACACACACACTCAAATTAAACACATATATTTTTCACTATCATGCTTTCCTTATGCAATGCTTAACCATTGACTTGAAAAGAGAAAATATTCAATCAATTGCTCAGCATTTTTTACTTTCTTAGATCTAAATAAAATCTCCCTTTAACTTATTGGAGAAAGTACAATTTTAGTTACTTTGTGGAACTATAGTTCATGTATGAATTTAAATGAACAGAGCTTTACTATTATTGTTTCTTTGTAATTTATGATATAATTTCAATCAATAAAAAGGAGATATACATGAATCTACACTAATAAAAGAGAAATAAGCAAATTGAGCATACTTCCATGACACCCATCAGCCAATCAGGAGTGAGTATGCAAATTAACTCAACAAACATGGCGGGTTGATTTGCATACACAGGCACAGAGCAAAGACTGAAGGCTCTATCCCAAGCGAAGACTGAAGACTGAAGGTGATGGAAGGCTGAAGAGGCTTGGCTTCTCCGCTGCAGCCAGAGCAAAGGCCTGAGTTCTGGGTGCTGTAGAAAAACGAGAACTGGCAGCCAGGGGAATGAAGGCCTATTGCATGAATCTTCATGCAACCCACCTCTAGCATATATATAAGTGTTTAATCATAAATCAAATTCTTAAATGGAATATAGTGTTCCCATTAGGACAAATAATTAGCTGAGAAATATAAATGACTTAGCTGTTCAGAGCCTGTAGATGAGTAACTATATCCAGAAAGAATGAATGTCAGGGGGGAAAGAAAAGAACTGAGTGGGGACATAATTGACAGTTCAGATTAGTGAAGAACCTCTTTCCCATCTGAAGATATCCAAATGACTTTTCCTTTTTAATATGTCACAGGACTAGCAAGAGTTTAAAGAATTAAAATGTTATTGACCTTTTCTAACATGTAGATGGTTAACATATACATAAAGTTGTTACTGTTTACTCATTTTGTTCATAGTCTGAATATTTTAATTAGCATTATATATTATAAATTAATATAATATTGAGCAAAATCAACATTTTTATGCTGTAATTTGAATATCCTGACATCACTAATAATAAAAAACATAATAAAATAGTCTATGAGGTAATAGTAAAAATTACTATGTATTTTAATGCATTGTTTTACAGATTTCATGTTTAGAATAAAGTAGAAAACATATACTTACTCATGTAATACCCAGCATCTTTTAAATATATTTAAAACTAAGAAAAGTGTGGACTAATAATCCAACTTTATATGTATAGTAAAAATGTTTATATATTTTTAAACTAAGTTAACATTATAGAAATGAAAAAATCTTGAACAATAACTCCATTACTTTATAAATTTCTTACCAGATGTTGGTAGCTATAAACTAGTTTTCCGGTACATCTCAATTTGAATGATTGCCCTAATAAATGTTGAATCCCATCAGATATTCTAACATAATCCTATCAGTTAACAATATTTTCTATAAAACTTAAAAAATATATTGATCAGATTGGTTCTCATCAAGGATGTCTCTATGTACTTACCGGTTGTTTACTTTAATAACAAATTTAAATTAACACTATTTTTTAAATAGTAAAATTTTCTAATTTGAAAAGTAACCATTAACTTCTAAACCAAAATTTATCTTCAAATTAATTATTAGGTGTTATCCCCAAACTGTCTTTCATTCCGTACATGAATGAATAAAATGTTTCATTAGATGAACAGGAGATTATTTACAACAATAAACATTTAAAAGGTAATAAATATGAATGATGTCAAAGTTTAAATAGCACAACCATTGTTAATTACCCATCCCCAAGTGATTATTAAAATTAAAAAAGAAAATAAAAACTGAAAATTTCATTATATAACATCCTGATAGCATACATTATATAGTACAACAGTATAAGAGTGCCTCCAAGTGGCATTTATCAAAATTCCATATGAAAAATTTAAATACAAAAATCTAAAAAAGTATCATTAAATAGCTATAATTAAGCCTTATTTATCCCCAAAATTCTATATTATTTTTAATATGTTAATAATACTCTCTTGATAAAATGTTTAGGTAGCTGGTAGTATTTTATTTCTGTTAAATCTGTACAGTAGGATCTATTTTGGTTAGTTATATCATGTCTCTCTTTCCAGTAGTCTTCTCAGAAATATTGTTCTAATACAGCTATTTGCTGTATCTTAAAGGATAAGAGGGACAAAGAACTTCTCTCCCACTCATAGAATCTTAGAGTTTTTGGACCATCTAATCCCACCCCTGCAATTTTATTTATTTACTTTTTTAAGTATATTTTATTGATTTTTTACAGAGAGGAAGGGAGAGGGATAGAAAGTCAGAAACATCGATGAGAGAAAGACATCTATCAGCTGCCTCCTGCACACCCCCTACTGGAGTTGTGCCCGCAAGAAGGTACATGCCCTTGACCGCAATCGAACCTGGGACCTTTCAGTCTGCAGGCCGACGCTCTATCCACTGAGCCGGGTCTCGGCCCACCCCTGCAATTTTATAATTAAACATAAAAGTTTAAGGAATTTATACATGGTCATCTTGGTTAGTGCCTTAAATAATTGAATCCATCTTTCCAGAATGGTAATTCAGAACTCTCAAATATATTTGCTAAAACACCAAAATCAGAGCTCTTTTCTATGCCTTAAATAAATGCATTTTTAGTACATTGTCTTTTAAAAACTCAACTAAACTCTAGAATATCAACTACATTTTTGAAGTCGCCTGAGGCAAAACATTTTCAGAAACTACAGCTAAGTTGATAGGATCTAAATAAATTTGTTTTAAAATGAATGAATGTTTAATGTTTTGAAATTATCTCAGTTTTATTGTCACAGAAATGTTTAAACCAGAAGAGCAAAAAGGATATCCGGACAGTAATAAACAGGCCAACTGATCTTATAACTTAGAGACTGAAATGTGTTTGCTTTAAAAAGGTAATATTTGAAGGAAAAGTTATTTTCAAACTGATTTGAATTGTAAATACTACTGTTTCCATTAGTTTACCACTCTTCATATTAATACTAAATTTGATTTTCCTGTTTATCTTCCCTTCTCCTGTTCTATATAAGTGATTCCAGTATAGCATTCTTTTCCCAAAGGTGTCATAACATTGCTATTCTTTCTTAAGTCCTATTCCTGGTTCACATCTTAGTTGCTTTTGATTGTGCGTTGTTGTTGTTGTTTTCTTTCTCTCCTGCTACTTTATTTTTTTAATAGTAAAAGTTTCTCATTCTAATTCCTTGGAATGAGTTATCTAACATCTAAAAAAAAGATTTTAAGTTCAGTCTCTGAGGGGCAATAACATAGATATATCTAAAGTAATAAATATAGAAAAGTGCATGTAGACTTTCAAATAAATATATGTTTATCAATATAGATAACATGAACTATTAATTTGTTAAACTTTTGGATGTTATGCTATAATATCTATGAAACTATTTTACTGTAAAGCTAGAATAAAATATGTAAATTTGTTACTTACTCTTATCCATTTCCAAACTGCCTTTTAATGATTGAGCTCACAGTATCTACAGTTCCCATTAATTTCTTCAGCTATATTTTATTTTAAAAATTAAATGTTTTAACTTTTTGGCCAAGTTATTTTAGGGAGTTTCAAATAGTGACTTTTTTTGGAGGGTTTTCCCTACCTGCTAATCTGAGCTCATTTCAGAATTTAATTAGTACACTATTTACTCTGTTTTTGAGATCATTAACGAGGCTCCACTAAGACCAGACTGACTTTCATCCCTATGGCACCCAGAGAACATGACATGGTTTACTACCACTCTTTGATTCAAGTGCATCACTCTGATTTTAAACGTTACAACAAAGCTCAACACAAAGCCTATTTAAATAAGCTTTTCTGACTAAAACCTAATTGAAATTTAATAAGACACCTCAAAACCTGGTGATAATTAATACAATAATATCTTCTACAAGTCTATAGCTGTTAATCCTGCTTATGTCTCCCATAATTAACTATCTCTGTGTTTATTTTTCCCAAAGTGAGTTCTTTCCTTGATATTTGTGTTCACTTTTTTAGTAATGAAAGATACTTGACAAAGTGAATTAATACTTCAATAACTTTTAGTTTGGCAAAGATTATTTAAATTTTCATAGTGCACACCAAATAAATCCAGATGGTATGCATATATCAAAACTAAATATATCTTACCTAATAATAGAAAAACATGTAAATTAACTTTATCTCCACTATGCCCACAGCCAATTAGAGTGAATATGCAAATTAACCCAACAACTATGGAGGTTAATTTGCATACATATTTGGGTCACTCCCTATTGGCCATCAGAGGGGCTGAGCCTGTGGTCAGAGGGGCAGGGTGGGGTGTGGGGGGTGGGAAAAGGGGGCACTTCCCAAGCCTAAAGCCTGGCACTTGGGAAGGGGCCCAACCAGCAACCAAACACAGACCATCCGGAAGTCAGCACTGGGTTGCCCAGCTGCAGTCTGGCTACCCATCACTAACTGTTCAGGTAGCTGAGACCCAGAAAGTGAGTCAAGGCCTGATCTGCAGCCTCAGTGGAAGCTGTTGATAAGTATACTTACCTCCCTTTTTCTCTCCCTCTTTCTTTCTGATCTTTGCCAGCAGCCAGGCTTTTCTTTCTTTCCCAGCCTCCAGGGGAGTTGCTGTTAAGCCTCATCTCTGATCAGGTCCAGAGATAGGCCTAGTGATGCTGACTGGTATAGGAACCAACCAAACAGAACCAAAGGTGGGTCCTATGGGGAACCAATGGCTGCCTAGGCGGCAGAGCTTCTGCCTCTGACTAGCATAGGAACTGATCAATGAGAAGGTGGGTGCTTGGGGAGCCAATGGCTGCCTAGGAGGTGGAGCTTCTGATGTTGACTGGCACAGGAACTGACCAATGAGAACCAAATCTGAGTGCTGTGGGGAGCCAATGGCTGCCTATAAGGTGAAACTTTTGATGCTGACATAGGAATCAACCAATCAGAACCAAATTGGCCAACAGAAGAGGGCAGTTGGGGGAGACATCAGGCCTGCAGGAGAGGGCAGTTAGGGGTGATCAGGCTGGCAGACAGAAGCAGTTAGGGACAATCAGACAGGCAGGCAGGTGAGCAGTTAGGAGCCAGTGGTTCCAGATTGTAAGAGAGATGTCTGACTGCCCATTTAGGCCCGATCCATGCAATCAGGCCTTAAATGGCAGTCAGACATCCTGCAAAGGTCCCCAACTGGAGAGGGTGCAGGCTGAGTTGAGGAATCACCCCTTTATGCACAAATTTTGTGCACCGGGCCTCTGGTATAATTATAAAATCCAGATTAAAATTTTGCCACATCTTTTGACTTCCAAAATTAGAACAAGCAACTGAAAATGAGTAAACCACCTATTTATTCTAATTAAATATAGAAGTAAAGACCAGGAAAAAAAAAAGACCTATAGCTTAAACAAGATTATAAGATGTTAATTATATCTAGTAATAATAACTTGACATAAAATATTACCAGCTGATTGAAAATTAGAGAGTTCATATTTATAACTAAGTTATTATTACTAGATATAATTAACATCTTACTCATTTTCAGTTGCTCGAGTCGTGGTAAACTGGTGGGTCGTGTACAGATGGACGATTCATGCGATTACTTGTATCTCAAATATTGCTTGTATTTCAAAGCAAAAATCGCTCACTCGATGGCTCATATCTCAAAAATCTCGTATGTTAGGGCACTCGTATCTCGAGGTACCACTGTACAAATTTTACCTCCCTGTATAAATTTTTCTAAATGAATGAAATCTTACCATTTGCGACAGCATAGATTGTCTTAGAAGGTATTATGCTAAGTGAAAGGAGTCAGCCAAAGAAAGACAAAGACCATGTTATTTCACTTATGTGCACAATCTAAAGAACAAAATAAACCAGCAAAAACAAAAACAGAAAACAAACTGATGGTTGCCAGAGCAAAGGTGGGTTGGGGAACTGAGTGAAAAAAGTAAAAGGATTATGAAGTACAAATCATAGTTACAAAATAGTCAAGAGAATACAAAGTAAATTATAGGAAATAATATCAATAATATTATAATAAATATGTATGGGGCCAGATGGGTGCTTTAAATATCAGGTGGATCACTTTGTAAATTATATGTTAACCACTGTGCTATATACCTGAAACTAATATAACATTTAATGTCATTGAAAAATAAAATGATAAATAATGTAATCCCAATAAATTTAGTAAGTAGTTAAAATGAAATATAATAATAGGTTTTATTATTTTTTTAAAAAATTAAAAATACAGACATGAATATATAATATTGAAACTAATTACAGAGTTTTTCACTAAATATATTTGGTGACTGATATTAATAACTTATTCCCGATGCACTTAATCTACTTTAGAATTACCAAACTTTGTCAATTACTGAATCAGAATCATTGTGATGCAACAGGTTATAAACTCTCAAGATGATTTGTGTAGTCAACAGTTTTGGGAATCATTGTCCTAAAGGCAACATAAGCAACTAATGAATGGACGGATGAATTAATCAATTAATCAACAATCAAAATATTTAGCTGTTGTTTAAAAGCACATGGTAAAAAAAAAAAAAACAGCCATAGCATTTCTATTGGTTTAAGAGAATAACTTCATAAAAGTTTGTGAATTGATTATCAGCATTCATAAAATTTGATGGCAAGATCATTACTCAATGTATCTGATTATGTTATCTCTGTTAACTGAATACAATGTATATTGTAGCCATTTAAAGACATAATAAAAATGTCAGGTTAAAATAGTATTCTTCAAGTTAAAATGGCAGTGAATGCTTAAAAACTGTTATTTATGTTTATCTCCAAAGATTAAGAGATATCTATACTGGTAAAATTGATGTCAACCATTGTCAAAACAATCACACTCACAAAGATATGTCTGAATTCTAAAAATATGTCTAGATTCCAAAATTAATATCCTAAAACAGAAGGTACCTAACTTTTCCAACTCTCAGAGTAGGATAAATGTAAAGAGTAAATGTAAGCTTAAAAAAATCTGTCATTAGTTTACACTTTATATTTGATTTATTCAAGAATGTGGCTTTAAAGAAAAACATATTCATGTTTAAATTTGCATTATAGAAGTTGTTACTAGAGTGACTTAAACTAAAGTATTTTAAGTTGTGTTCCCTAAAATGGAATAATAAAACAAAGGTGGGGGGTTATAGTATGTAGAATGATTGTGATAATAGCACAATGTCTAAAACATGGTCCATAGAAGTCAAAACAATAGCATATTTTACAGAAATTACCTATTTTTCATCAATGTGTATTTTAGGTATATCAATAAACTGGATACCTAAAATACATAATCGCAAGTGATATAAATGTTTAAATATTGGAAATACACAAAACAGTCTTAGCCCTTTCTTCGAGGACTGTGCAGTTCTGTCCAAGTTAATATTTATAGTTATAAACAAGCAGAAGCTACTATAAGAAAATATATACATAGAAATAAGAATTGAAAGGGAATGATATATAGCCTGAAATTTAAAAAAGTTTCATGAGGAAAAGAGTATTTCTTTACTTAGTTGTAAGTTTTTTTTGTGAAAATGAAAGCTGTGTAAAAATTATTTGTGTGTTAGTTTTATTTTCTCACTTCATACTTATCTTCACTTTTTATGAGGTTTTAGAAATGTACAGCTTTCTGTGCTATTTAATTTTTTTAAATGTATTTTTTTTTATTGATTTCAGAGAGAAAGGGAGATGGAGAGAGAAACATCAATGATGAGGAAGAATCATTGGTCAGCTGCTTCCTGCATGCCCCACACTGCAGATCCAGCACACAACCCAGGCATGTGCCCTGACTGGGAATCTAACCATGATGCTCAATCACTGACCCATGCTGGCTGGCCATTGTTCTATCTAATTTTAAGATTCTTAAGCATTAAAATGGGTGAACTTGTGAGTCATCAGATTTAATAAAGAAAAATAGTTATTTAAGGTTAGATAAAAAAGTCAAATTAAAAGTAAGAAACAAACCGCCTGTGTGGCTCCATGGTGAAATATCAACTTATGAACTAGATTTTACACTCATCCCCTATAAGGGCCATGCAGGACAGAGCTGGTCATTGATTCTCATCATTGATGTTTTCTATCTCTCTCTGAAATCAATAAAAAAATATATTTTTTTAAAAAGTAAGAAACAGATTTAAGGATAAGAACAGAGGCACTATATTAGAAACAAAATTCTTAATTGTAATACACACCAAGTAATAACATTTTAAGACCAAAAATCCAAATACAGAAGAAGCCAGACACTTTAAATATGTAAAACAAAAATGGATAAATATGCAAAGCAAAAAATAAATTTAAAATATTAATTAAAAAGTTTTAAAGTAAATCTAAAAGACACATTTTTCTTAAAGAGAAAAATTATAGTAAGAGAATATCTTTGACAATCCTATATAATATAGAGGTAATATGCAAATTGACCCTCATGTCCTTGTACAAGGTGGCTGCCCATGTGATCAAAGATGGCCACCACAAGCGAAGGACAGTTGGGGAGGGCAGTTGAGGGTGATCAGGCTGGCAGGGGAGCAGTTAGTTGTTGATCAGACTGACAGGGGAGTGGTTAGGGGGTGATGAGGCTGGCAAGTAGATGAGTGGTTGGGAGCCAGTAGTCCTGGCTTGTGAGAGGGATCCCAGATTGAAAAGGGTGCAGGCTGGGCTGAGGGACAACACTCCCCACAAGTGCATGAATTTCATGCACTGTGTCTCCGCTAAAATATAAACAGAAGACCCCATTAGACTTCATTATTGCTAGTAAAGTTATATATTTACATATTAATTACTTATAAGACAAAGCTATTTGTTTTCACAGAAGCTTTTAAGATTTTTTTTCTTTGTTTTTTGTTTTTTGTTATAAGAGAATAAGCCTATGAAGAAAGAGTCATTTATTCTTGGACCAAAAATGTTCTAAATTTGGTAAAATAAATTAGATGCAAAAAATAATACCCATGTTGATCTCACTGAATTTCTCAAAGTATTATTGTATTCAACCTTCATTTTCTTTTTAAACTCTCAAAAATACCTCTCTTTTCAACATTTGTTATAAAAGACATTAAATAAAAATAACATATTCTTCACTAGAAAATGCAATAATAATTTTTTATATTTCTTTCAAAATATAAGGTTAAAATTTTTATAATGAGAAGATCACAGAACAGCAAGATCAGAGAAGAATAATGACATAAAACATTTGAATAGCCAAGCATATTTTAATGTGAATTCAATAAAACAACTATCTCCAAAACCAGTTTGGCTCAGTGGAGAGAGCGCTGGCCTGCGGACTGAAAGATCCCAGGTTCGATTCCGGTCAAGGGCATGTATCTTGGTTGCGGGCACATCCCTAGTAGGGGGCGTTCAGGAGGCGGCTGATCAATGTCTCTCATTGATGTTTCTAACTCTCTATCCCTCTCCTTTCCTCTCTGTGAAAAATCAATAAAATATATTTTAAAAAATAAAATAAAACAACTATCTATGGAAAATTTGATTGCTATGAAATATGTTGGATAATGTGCAAACTTCAAAAATTAACCAGGAATATTCTTTGCTTTCAAGCATATAGAAAGGAGAGGTTATATGAGTACCGCATACTGTAATTTTATTTTGACCATAGTGTTTTAATTTTGTATAATACAGAAGTAGTTACAAAACCACAGAGGAAATTGTTTTCAACCCACTAGGAGGAAAAAATGCATCAATCATGGTATATTAATAGATGTGAAGAATTTTGCTTGGTTGACAGAGAATTTAGATAGGAGAGAAAGAACTTTAGAAAATATTTTTTTAAAGTTGTGGAGACAAATGGGATCTATCTTTTGGGGTAAACAGGGGGAGTCTGAGAAGCTTTTCTGCATGCTATTGTATTGTTCTCCTGACAGGATTACAGGACTCAGTGACTCATTTAACTGCTCACTTTGAAATACTGCTGACATCTGAACTGCACTCTTTTCTCACTTGGTTAATCTTTCATATTATGAAACTCTCATTCAGAAAGCTATCACATTGAACAAATTCACTTAGATTTCCTGATATTATAAGTGTTTTTATTTTAGCAAAGATTCAGAATTTTCTTTGGTTAGGTTTGTATAAAGAGAAGATTGCAAACTTGGAGTCAATTTCATATTAGTTGAGCTTCACAATACAGTTCACTGGCTTTTTTCTTTCCAAAGATGTTTTAGCAAACAATTTTCAGACTTACTAGTACATAAGCTATCTAGATTAAATACTGAATTTTGCCAGGAAGAGCTAATGAAGTTTTCATTCAAAAATTGGAGAGGGGCTCTAGCTGGTTTGGCTCAGTGGATAGAGGATCAGCCTGCGGATTGGAGGGTCCAAGATTTGATTCCAGTCAAGGGCACATGCTCAGGTTGCGGACTTGATTCCCAGTAGGGGGCATGCAGGATGCAGCTGATCAATGATTTTCTCTTATCATTGATGTTTCTATCTCTATTTCCCTCTCCCTTCCTCTCTGAAATCAATAAAAATATGTTTTAAAAAATTGAAGAGGGTTTATTTTCTATAATTTGATAACAAATCTTAAAGTGTTCATCTGTAGTATTATGACAAAATTGCCTAAAAAGGAAAAGGCATTTTTAATTGCTCATAATTTAATTTAGAATTTACAATTTCTACTACAAAAAATTGATAATTATTTTTAAATTTGTGGGTTTTAGCTTAATAGCATTCAGCATCCAATAAAAATATATTGGGTAAAATTTCATAGTGTTCAGAAAAACACAAGGAATGATTAAGTGTGAGGTTGTATTAGCAATACTGCCTTCACTCTGAAATGCTGTTCTTTCATGGTCTTTCTATCTGTCTCTGCAGATATAACTTGAAATATACAAGAGGAATAATATATTTACCCAATCCACTTTATATTCTGCAGTACTCATCAGAGCATGAACTATGCATGAGTACTAAATAAATATCATAAAAGATAATATCCATATAACCACAACATGAAAGTCTTAGAAGAACAGGCCCAAAGAGATGTTTAAAGAAATATCTATCTTTGAGATAACAAGTAGCAAAAATCAGAAATTTTCAAACTTTAATCTGAAGGAGAACCATCTGGGGATACTGTTTTTACTCAGTATGTCCTAGGGTCTTAACAGTCCCCATTTTAACAATCATTAGATAAGAATATGCCAGGGTTACTTCTTAGCGGCCACACACTGAGTAGCAAGTAATGAGAAGACACCCAGAAAGCCGTGGGTATCCCAGTGAAGTATAAATTTAGAGAAAACACTTTAATATTTATGCTCAAGTAAACATGTGACCCAGGAACTCAGCAGCGCAAGAAAGAGCATTTAACCCATGCTCTGTAATGACAGTATTTGCCAATAAAAGTTGTTAACTAACCATACAAATTGAACCTTGATTCTGTAATTAATAACCTGGCCATTGATATTTCAGTTACAAAGTTTCTCTTTGTTAGCAGACTAGCTGAATATCTAAAAAACAAAACAGGTCGTAAGAAGAGATGAAGGCTTGACAATATTAAGAAGGAAGATCAAATGAGGAAATATGAACCAAAAAAATACAACTATTTCATTTTCTGGAGAAAATAGAGTAGAAAAATAGATGAAGAGATAATTGCTTTGGTCATATGACTATAAGGAAAGAATGGTTATTTATTTGAGCTTCAATATATATTAATTTTAAAACACCACTCAGCAATCTCTCTTAACCTTTTTATTTTCTCTAATTTGTAGTTACCATTTCCTCTTAATCTCACTGGGTAAGTATAAGATCTCTTATAGCACAAGCCGTGAACTGGGCAAGTTAAGTTCTTTTGGCTGCAGTTTTCTCCCTATAAATTCAGAAATTATCTCTCTAATTCAACTGAGTTAACATTAAGTCAATTCACTTCTCTCTCCATATTAGCATTGGCTTCACAAGAAGCCATGACTTTATTAATACTAATAGAAACAGTACAAATTTCAAACCAAGCTGCAGTTAGTATTTTAAAACACACAAAAAAGGTTATATTTAGATGGTTACAGGGTTAATTTTATAACAGCATTACATTTTCATTACTGTTGTTCTTCAGGGCTGGAACTGCCTTTGCTCTCAACACATTTGCCTGTGACACAATCAACCCTATGTCCTTAACTTCCATTCCTGTTTCATGAGCCTCTTTCTCTTCACTCTCCTTTTGTACAGTTGGAGTCAGAATGTTCTGTTTAACGTTTGAGACATGTGTCACCTTGAACTTTGAATTTGTCAGTAGGTGTTAGCTGTGCTTGCTGGGATGAATTTCCAATCATGACTTCGCCAAAAACTATTGAGGTGTCTGAAGCTGAGCTCTTGTGGACATCTGATTTTGTGATGATAAAGAGGATATTTTTAGATTTCTAGATTAGTGATTTTTGTGTCCCGTTGAAGACCCAGTTTGGACACAGCCTCTCGTATCTTCTTTTCACTCCACTCTGTTTTTCCTTGCTGAGGGTGTTTTCATTGATTTCAGCTGTTGCTGCCAGCTAGGCTCATGTGGCTGCCTGTGTAAAATCTTGTTCCTGAAGCTCTGATAACTGTTCCATCACTGTCAGATTCTGTTCCAGACCCTGATTAGTCTGGGGCTGAGGCAACACCTGCTCTGTGCATTTTGTGCAGAATGAGGAACCAAAAATGGCAGAGGGAAGAGAACATGACCCAGCCTGTTGAAGAAATATCCCTGTATCTCTTATTGTGTTGTGGTGTAATGTAAATTCAAAGGATTTTGGAATTAGGAGACCCCGTGGGTTCAAATTCTGGTGTGAGTAACATGGGAAAATTTTTTTAATCTTTCTGAACCTCAGTTATCTCATCTATCAAATGAAGAGAATTTCAAAGGGATGTTTTAAAACAATATGATATTCGGCTAACCATCAATTAATATATAAACACCTCATAAAATGTATAAAAATAGAAAATACCATTAAGCAATTATGTTGTTATTGTACAAATAACTCATTGTGGATAGTAAATTAATGTTTTATAATCCCATTATAATATGTTGGGTTTTTGTTACCCATATTCAAAACTAACTTGTCATCAATGAATTTCTGTTCCAAATAAAGTTTGCCCATAATTATTTTCTAAAAAGGGTGCGTTTTATTGACTAGTCAATAATTATAATAAAACTCATGCACTAGTGGGGTCCCTTGGCTGGCCTGTGGGATTAGGCTGAACCCGTCTCTCCAATATCACCCAAGGTGTCCCAGATTGCAAGAGGTTGTAGGCTAGGCTGAGGGACCTCTCTGATGCATGATTAGGGCTGGGGAGGGACCTCTGGAGGGTTCTAGGGCATGTCCAGCCCATCTCGCTCAGTCCCGATTGGGCAGACCCCAGCAGCAAGGTAACTTACTGGTCAGAGCATATGCCTCCTGGTGGTCAGTGTGCATCATCATAGTGGCCAGTCATCTGGTAGTTGGGTTGCTTAGTCATTCATTCACTTAGACTTTTATATACATAGATAAACTTTTTAATGTCAAACATGAAATTTTCAAAAAAGGTGTAACCTAATTTTAAAAATATAGCATCATCCCTTAGCTTCCTCTTTGGAAGAGTTCTGCTGGCATGGCTATCTCACTTAGGTAGTGCTCTTCTTATCCTGCAGTGCCTGGAGCCAGATATTTGTCTCAACAACCCACAAATCTGGAGGGAAGTTAACCAATTTTGTCTAAATAAAAAAAAAAAGATTTGCTTCTGAAATTTCTCCTCTAGAATTAGATGATGGAAATAAAGATAGTTTGACACATATCGTATTTTAACTTTGGGTTAGGTACAGGATGTAAAGTACAATTTCAAAAACATGACTTTCAACTATTATATTCTACTTCCTAAACTTTAATTGCAATACAAGTCAACAATCAAACAAATAAATTTTGACACCTTTGAAATGTCTCACCAATATCATATACAGAACTAAGTTTTTTCTCAGTGAAAAAAAGAAATAACTGCAATAATAGGATCCGAGGAGCCTATGTTTGTAAGATGAGAGAAAAAGCAAAGGGAGCTACACAGATGCCAAGTGAACCAGCCCTCACTTTCACTCTTGTTCATGGAATTGGAATGGAATAAAGGAAATATTTGTAAAGACCTCCCCTACTCTGGAAAATATAAAAGCTGAGATATTTCTAGCTTCAGTTCGGTAAGACTGGAGCTCAAACTGTCTTGAAATCTATCCTTTCCTCTCTCTGTTCAACCACCAAAGACAATGCAATGTTTTAGAATATTTTAATTCTTTCATTAAGAATAATTTTAGGAAGAGAAAATGGCGGCGGAGTAGACAGATGCGTCTGGAGCTTTGTCGCTGGGCAGAGGGAGAGTGGCTGAGAGTCGCATTGGGAATGTTTGTTGGCAAGCTAAGAGTCAGTTATCCTCCAGGAGAAGGCGGAGAACTGCTGGAAGGGGCTCTCCCGGCCAGGCAGCCCCACTGCCACAGGGTTTTTGTCAGCCAGAGCCACCAGGGCGAACGCGGAGCCCGAGCCATCTTGCAGTGGGAGGTGGTTGTCTGCGGCTGTCTGAAGCCTTCGGCTGGGCACCCATCGAGCATCCAGGGACCTGGGGACCAAGAACTCTGCTCTCCAATTGGCACAGACATGTGGCGGAATCAGAGATCCACAGAGCACATGGAAAGGTCAGATTGCACCTGAGTTAAGGGGGAGGTGGATGTCTGCCGAGGTCTGAAAGCTGTGGCTGACGGAGGAACCCACAGAGCAGCCGGGGACCCAGAGCAAGGCATCCCAGGTGGCAGGGATGCACAGGCAGCAGATTCGGAGATCAACGCGGCACGTGGAAGGGTCAGATTTCGCCTGGAACAGGGTGAGGTCTCCTACCCCCGCACAACAAAGACACGCACACTGTGGGAGCCAGGCTGCGGGAAAGCTGCCTCTGGAGAGGTCCACAGAGGTGGTCAGGGCATGATCCCTGAGTGTGAAGGCAAACCCTCTGAGCTGTTGACAGAGGGGAGCTCTGGAAAATGACTCGTTTTGTTTTTTTCTGGGACAGAGGGACAGCCTGGGAGTTATTACAGTGTCCCAGCTGCAAAACCCCCACAAACTGGCTTTGAGAACCACAGAGTAGCAGGATCTGAGTGCAGCCTAGAGAGGTCCTGTGCTTTGTCTCAGAGATCAATTCCGAAACACTGCCACCCAGTGGATGACACACAAATTGACTCTCGCATAACCACAAAAGAATAAAGAGATTAAAACACCAAGAGGGAAACACAGGGAATGCAATACCTTCCCTACTGGGAAACAGGAGTGCCAAGCAGAAAAACAGTGGAAGTGAAGGATCATTCTATTTTTCTTCTTTTTTTTTTCCTTTTTCCTTTTTCTTTTTTTTTAATTTTTATTTTTTTATTTTTCATTTTCACATATTTTAATTACAAGAATATTTTTTTCTTTCCACCTCAATTGATTTTACCTTTATAATTATTACATTTTTGTTTTAAACTAGTATTATTAATTACTACTAGTACTTAACAGTTTTGGAAAAAAAAAGTGTCATTTTGTTTTCTCTTTATTTTATTTCGGGCTTAGAGTTCTACATTCTATTTTTATCTTTCCTATAGCATAATTTTACTCCAACTCAACTCTACCTTTATGCCAACACTTTCCTCCTAACTTTCCCCATTTTGTTGTCTTGTTTCTCTTTCCCTTTTCCAACTTTAGATTCTCCCTGTTTTTCTCTTTACCTGGTTAAAATTTCACCCCATTTATATATCTAATTTCAAATCACCTACTACAAATCCACACAAACCTCTCTCTTCTTGTCTTCACTAGCCAAAAAGTTGTTTTTCTCTATGTCCTTTTGTTGCTATTTGCCTGAAAAGTGATTATATTGATTTTTTGAAATTGACAATGTGAGATTGTCTTAGTTTATTCTACTTGTTTTATTTTGGTTTTTTGCTTGCTTTGTTTTCTACCTCTCTTTTCCCTCACCTACCTCGATACCAGTTGCTATTTGCAATGTGCCTTAATCTCTAGGTACTGGTTGCTAGCCTTTATTGGGATTAGTGACTGTTCTATTGGAGTTGTCTCCTGACATCTATATTTTGTTCCTCTTTTCTCTCTTATACAGTTTCCTTTGTCTCTGACTTTTTTTCTGTTCCTCTTTCCTACTCCTCCTTCTCCTTTTTATTTTCTTATTTTATTTTATTTTATTCTTTATTTATTTATCTTTATTTTTTCTCATTCTCCCAATATGATTTTGGCATTTCTTTCTTTTCTTTTTTCCTCATTTTCCTCTTCTTCTTTCTCTATTTACCCTTAATTTGTCCTTCATTAGCGGTCACCTTATTTGTGATTATTAACATCTTGAATACATTTCTACTCAGTGCCTTGTGTGCTGTACCTGGTCGTGTTCTAGTTTGTGCCTTTCAATCAACATAGGAGAGAGAACTACATAACCAGACACCCGGAGAAGAAAGATCATGGGCAGAAAAAGAAACAGCCCACATAAGACAGAAAGGCAGGTTTCACCAGAAAAGGAAGTAAACGAAATAGAACCAGAAATAAGCCTACCAGAGAAAGAGTTCAGAGAAACAATCATAATGTGGTTGAAAAGAATGGAAGACAAATTTGACAATATGAGTAAGTGCCAAGAGGAAATGAAGAAGAACCTATGGGGGTGCAGAATAAACAAGAAGAAATGAAAAATGACATCACTGCTATAAAGAACTCAATAGAAAGCACCAAAAGTAGACTAGAAGAAGCAGAGCACCGCATCAGTGAGCTAGAAGACACGGTAGGAAAAAATACCCAAGTAGAGCAGCTTCTAGAAAAAAAATTTAAAAAGCAAGAGGAGTCTAAGGGAACTTTGGGATAACATGAAACAAAACAACATCCAAATAATTGGGGTTCCAGAAAGAGTGGAAACTGAACAAGGATTAGAGAACATGTTTGAAGAAATAATGACAGAAAATTTCCCCAATATAGAAAAGAAAAAACCCACACAAATCCAAGAAGCTCACAGAGTCCCAAGCAAAATGAACCCCTACAAACCGACACCGAGGCACATTATAATTAAATTGGCAAACACCGATGACAAAGTAAGAATCTTAAAAGCAGCCAGAGAGAAACAGAAAGTTACCTACAAAGGAACCCCCATAAGACTAGCTACTGACTTCTCAACAGAAACTCGTCAGGACAGAAGGGAATGGAATGAAATATACAAAGTCATGCAAAGGAAGGGTCTGAATCCAAGAATACTGTACCCTGCAAGACTCTCAATCAAAATTGAAGGTGAAATCAAAAGCTTCACAGACAAAAAAAGACTAAGGGAATATATTACCACCAAACCAGCAATGCAAGAAATGTTAAAAGGTCTGCTGTAATAAAATGAAAGAGGAAGCGAAGAAGGAACTCGGGGGTTAAGGACTAAAAATGGCAACAAATAAGTACTTATCAATAATAACTTTAAATGTAAACGGATTAAATGCTGCAATGAAAGGACATAGGGTAACCGATTGGATAAGAAAACATGATCCATATATCTGCTGTCTTCAAGAAACCCACCTTAGGAAAAGAGATGCACACAGATTGAGCATGAAGGGATGGAACATGGTATTTCAGGCAAATAGAAATGAAAAAAAAGCTGGGGTTGCAATACTTATAACTGACATGTTAGATCTCAAAGTGAAGGACATAACAAGAGATAAAGAAGGACACTTCATAATGCTACAGGGAACAATCCAACAAGAAGAAATAACTCTGGCAAACATATATGCACCCAATATAGGAGCACCTAAATACATAAAAAAACTCTTGGAGGATATTAAGGGAGAGACTGACAGCAATACAATCATAGTAGGAGATTTTAATACCCCACTGTCACCATTGGACAAATCCTCTAAACAAAAAATCAGAAAAGAAACATCAATCCTAAATGACTCACTAGAACAGATGGAATTAATTGACATCTTCAGAACATTTCACCCCAAAGCCACAGAATATACATTCTTCTCCAGTGCATATGGGTCATTTTCAAAGATAGATCATATGTTGGGTCATAAGAAAAGTCTCTTCAAATTCAAGAAGATAGAAATAATTTCAAGCATTTTCTCAGACCACAGTAGCATAAAACTGGAAATCAACTATAATAAAAACAATAGAAAGAAATCAAACACATGGAGACTAAACAGCATGCTATTAAACAACGACTGGGTAACCAGAGAGATCAAGGAAGAAATAAAAAACATCATGGCAACAAATGACAATGACAACACAACAATACAAAATTTATGGGACACAGTGAAAGCAGTCTTGAGAGGGAAGTTCATAGCCCTACAAGCCTACTGCAAAAAACAGGAAACAATGGTAATAAATTACCTAAACCTACAACTCAAAGAGCTAGAATGAGAGCAACAAGAAAAGCCCAGTGTACTCAGAAGGAAGGAAATAGTGAAGATCAGGGAGGAGATAAACAACTTGGAGACCAAAGAAACAATTCAAAAGATCAACAAAACAAAGAGCTGGTTCTTTGAAAGGATAAACAAGATTGATGGACCCCTAGCCAGGCTCACCAAGAAGCAAAGAGAGAAGTCCCAAATAAACAAAATCAGAAATGAAAGAGGAGAAATAACAACAGATCCCACAGAAATACAAAGGATTGTTAAAAAATACTATGAACAACTATTCCAACAAATTGGACAATCTGCAAGAAATGGACATTTTCCTAGAAAAATATAACCTCCCAAAACTCAGTGAGGAGGAAACCAAACATCTCAGTAGTCCAATAACTATGGAAGAAATTGAAGCAGTCATCAAAAAGCTTCCAGCAAATAAAAGCCCAGGTCCAGATGGCTACACAGGAGAGTTTTACCAAACATGCAAGGAAGAATTAAAACCTATCCTCCTCAGACCATTCAAAAACATTCAAGAAGAAGGAAGACTTCCAAACACCTTCTGTGAAGCCAGCATCACCCTAATACCAAAACCAGATAAAGACAAGACAATGAAAGAGAATTATAGGCCAATATCTCTCATGAAAATAGATGCCAAAATCCTCAACAAAATTCTAGCAAACCGGATCCAGCACTACATCAGAAAGATCATACACCATGACCAAGCAGGATTCATCCCAGGAATGCAGGGATGGAACAATATCAATAAATGTGATACATCACATAAACAAAGTGAGAGATAAAAATCACATAGTCATATCAATTGATGCAGAAGAAGCATTTTACAAAATCCAACACCCTTTCTTGATAAAAACTCTCAGCAAAGTGGGAATAGAAGGATCATACCTCAACATCATAAAAGCCATATATGATAAACCCACAGCTAACATCATACTCAATGGGCAAAAACTAAAACCATTTCCCGTAAGAACAGGAACAAGACAGGGATGCCCATTCTCACCTCTCCTGTTCCATATAGTACTGGAAGTATTAGCCATTGCAATTAGACAAGAAGAAGAAATAAAAGGCATCCAAATTGGAAAAGAAGAAGTAAAGCTGTCCTTATTTGCAGATGACTTGATCCTGTACATAAAAAAAACCCAAATGACTCCATTCCAAAACTAATTGCCTTAATTAATGAATTTGGCAATGTAGCAGGATACAAAATTAATGCTAAGAAGTCTGTGGCATTTCCATACAATAATAGTGAAATTATAGAAAGAGAAACTAAAAAAGCAATCCCATTTACCATCGCACCAAAAAAATTAAGATACCTAGGAATAAACCTAACTAAAGAGTTAAAAGACCTATATGCAATAAACTACAGGACACTGAAAAAAGAGATAGAGGAAGATGTTAACAGATAGAAGAGCATACCATGGTCATGGATTGGGAGAATCAACATCATTAAAATGTCCATACTACCCAAAGCAATCTACAGATTCAACGCACAACCCATTAAAATACCAACGACATATTTCACAGACATAGAAAGAATTCTTCATAGATTCATCTGGAACAAAAAAAGACCACGGATAGCTACAGCAATTCTGAGAAGGAAGAATATAGTAGGTGGGATCTCAATACCAGACTTCAAGCTATACTACAAAGCAACTATTCTCAAAACAGCCTGGTACTGGCACAAGAACAGACATATAGACCAATGGAATAGAATAGAGAACCCAGATATCCACCCAAACCACTATGCTCAATTCATATTTGACAAAGGAGGCATGAACATTCAATGGAGCCAAGATAGCCTCTTCAATAAATGCTGTTGGGAAAATGGACAGTTACATACAAAAAAATTGAAACTGAACCACCAACTTACACCAAATACAAAAATAAACTCAAAATGGATACAGGACTTAAACATTAGAAGGGAAACCATAAAAATACTAGAGGAATCCACAGGCAGCACAATCTCAGATATATGCCGAAAGAACTTCTTCACTGATACTGCTCCAAAGGCAATGGAAGCTAAAGAAAAAATAAACAAATGGGACTACATCAAAATAAAAAGCTTTTGCACAGCAAAAGAAACCATCAACAAAACAACAAGAAAGACCACTATGGGAGAACATATTTGCAAATGTTATCACTGATAAAGGTTTAATCTCCAAAATCTACAGCCAACTTATACAACTTAATAAAAGGAAGATCAAGGATCCAATAAAAAAATGGGCAACGGACCTAAATAGAACCTTTTCAAAAGACGACAGAAGGAAGGCCAAGAGACACATGAAAACATGTTCAAAGTCATTAATCATCAGAGAGATGCAAATCAAAACGACAATGCGATACCATCTTATACCTGGCAGAATGGCAATCATCAACAAACGACAAGTGTTGGCGAGGATGCGAGAAAAAGGAACCCTTGTGCACTGTTGGTGGGAATGCAGACTGGTGCAGCCACTGTGGAGAACAGCATGGAATTTCCTCAAAAATCTAAAAATGGATTTGACCCTGTAATCCCACTCTTAGGAATTTATCTTAAGAAATTACAAACACCAATCTGAAAGGATTTATGCACCCCTATGTTCATAGCAGCACAAGTTACAATAGCTACAATTTGGAAACAGCCTAGGTGCCCGTCAGCAGATGAGTGGATCAGAAAACTGTGGTACATCTACACAATGGAATACTATGCTGCTATTAAAAAGAAGGAATTCTTACCATTTGCAGCAACCTGGTTGGAACTGGAGAGCCTTACGCTTAGTGAAATAAGCCAGTCAATGAAGGAGATGCATCACATGATCGCACTCATTGGGGGATAATAAAGAACATTATAAACTGATGAACAAAAAGATAGATACAGAGACAGTAAAGCTTCAAACAGACTCTGAAATTACAGCAGGAAGATTAAAGTTAGGTGAGGTAGATAAGAGATCAATCAAAGGACTTGTATGCATGCATATAAGCATAATCCATGAACATTGACACTGGAGGGTTGGGGTATGCCCTGGAGGTAGGGGAGGGGCAATGGGGAGATATGTATAAAAAATTAATTTAAAAAAAGAATAATTTTAAATAAAATTTGCTAATCTAAATAAAAATAAAGGGTAATATTTGCAAGAGGCAATAACCAAGAAATCATTTTTAATTTCAGGTAGTGGGTTTCTCTGCAACAATAACAATAAAAGGAGGAAATTCAACAATTACTGCATATCTGATTTTATTTTTCACACAAAGCTATGGGGTAATCATTATTGGTTTAGATTAAATAGAAAAAAAAGTCTAGATAGGTTATAAAACTTGAATTTTGGATTCTTCTAAAACTGTGTATTAAGGGTTAGGTCACTTTTTATTTCTCCCCAGATACAACATTACTTTTATGATGTTATAAAATTGTTAATCATTCTGGCCTTCCTAATATGAGACTGAATAGAAGCTCTCATTTGCTTTGTAACCTTATGATATCATGAGTCAGACTGGGCCATACATTGATAGAATAATTGGCCAAGAATAGAAGATTGTGGCATCATTTCAGAAGCTCGCCATAAATGACCTGAATAAAGAAAGCGTAAATATAATAACAACTCTATTA
Source organism: Lasiurus cinereus (assembly GCA_011751065.1). NCBI lineage: Eukaryota > Metazoa > Chordata > Mammalia > Chiroptera > Vespertilionidae > Lasiurus > Lasiurus cinereus. Next base: position 42,351,523 of record JAAGEH010000393.1, on the reverse strand, counting down.
TAATCTACTCAGTAGTATTCTTTTTGCCTGAGAGAGTTAACATGAATACCATGCTTAATATCAGATAATAAGTTAGTCATTTGAGAGATGGAACTCAATGACATCCCCACATTCAAATCAATTGTAGAATAATTAACTAAAACCTAAAACCAGGAAGTTCAAAAATTAAAATGCTCTTTGGTGCCCTTTTATATTACCAATCATTGTTGGACAGGATGTACTTGTGATTGAGGAAAGCAGCCTTGACAATTTAATGAAGAAAAGATAAAACACAGTCATCCTATAGACAGCAAAGCTGATCTATTTATCAACAAATGCATTAGAAATTGTCCATCATTAAATTATACATCAATATTGGTATGAAATGAAAAGAAACAAGTGCCAAATAGGTTCTCTGTTATAACAAAAATGTTGGAAAGGTAAGTCCTCAGATTCATGTAAAAAAATAAATAAATATTGAGAAACCAAGTTGGCAGCATAGGTGAATACCTAAACTGCTGCCTCGCACAACAATTTTAAAACTACAGCTAAAAGATAGAATGGACATTATCCAGAACCACAGGAAAGCTGGTTGAGTGGAAATTCAACTAGAAGGAAAGAGAGGGGCTCACAGAGACTCAGAGGAGCTGCAAAACCTGAGATATGGAGACAAGTGCATGGAGAGGACAGGTGGTGAAGTGCATGGCTAGCTTCCTCTAGCAGGAGGGAGACAGAAACTCCTGACTGCACTGAACCCCCATTCTGGGCAAGACTCATATTGTGATGTCTGGACTGTCAAGAAAAGGGAGGAGTGTACAGAAACTTAGGGGAGCTGGAAAAGACAGAGGTCTGGAGGCACACACATGTAAGTGCTCACAGAAAGGACTGACTGCTGATTGTGCTGCTGGCTTTCTCTAGCCTGAGGAAGATGGAATCTCACAACTGTGCTGAACTCCAATTCTGACTCCACTGAACCCCAGTTTCAGGTGAGACCTTGGGGACCCAGACCCATACAGGTCCTTGGAATGCATGGAATCTCAGGGGAGCCACGAAAGGCAGAGGTCTGGAATTGTGCATATCAGAGTGTGCAGAGAATGCTGCAGCAATTATCAAAGGACACAGACCCAGGGACCTCATAGGGCAGGAAGCCAAGGCTGTCTGCTAAGCTCTGAGACTCCATCCCATCCAAGCTGAGCATAAAATTTTGCAATTTTGCAAGTCTTGTATCATAAGGCTGACTCCAGCACAGAAGTTCTCCTGGTGTAGACACAGCTGATCTTCACAACCAATTGGCCTAGAGGTCAATTCACCCCAGTGATAGGAACAATCAAGACTTAACTACAACAAGGTTGTACACACAGTTCACAAAGGGGTGCACCAAGATGTCCACCACAGATAACTGGGGAGGCAGAGCTATTGGGCCCTATAGGACAACTAGCACACAAAACTACTCTACCAACTCAGGGAAGCAGCTGAAATGTGAAGACAAAGAAACAGATCACAAATGAAAGAAATGGAGGAAAGCAAACAACTGGATATAGAGTTCAAAATCATGCTTATAAAGTTTTTCAAGAATTTTTTAGAAAAGATTGACAAATTTAATGAGACCCTCGAGAATATAAAAAAGGATCAACTAGAAATTAAACATACACTGACTGAAATAAAATGTATTATACAGAGACCTACCAGCAGACTGGAGGAATGCAAGAATCAAGTCAAAGATTTGAAATACAAAGAAGCAAAAAACACTCAACAGGAAAAGAAAAGAGAATCCAAAAATTTGAAGATAATGTAAGGAGCCTCTGGGACAACCTCAAGCATACCAACATCAGAATTATGAGGTTGGCAGAATAGAGAGAGCAAGATCCTGAAACCTATTTGAAGAAATAATGACTAAAAACTTCCCCCACCTGGTAAAAGAAATAGACTTACAAATCCAGGAAGCACACAGACCCCAAACAAAAGGAATCCAAAGAGCACCACACCAAGACACATCATAATTAAAATGCCAAGAGCAAAAGACAAAGAGAAAATATTAAAAGCAGCAAGAGAAAAACAGTTAGTTACCTACAAAGGAGCACCCAACTGACTGTCAGCTGATTTCTCAACAGAAACTAGACCAGACAGGAGTGGCAAGAAATATTCAAAGTGATGAATAGCAAGAGCCTACAACCAAGATTACTCTACCCAGCAAAGCTATCTTTTAGAATTGAAGGTCAGATAAAGAGCTTTACAGATAAGAAAAAACTAAAGGAGTTAATCAACTCCAAACCAGTATTATATGAAATGCTGAAAGGTACTCTTTAAGAAGAGGAAGAAGAAGAAAAAGGTAAAGATAAAAAATATGAGCAACAAATGCGTATCTATCAATGAGTGAATATAAAAATCAAGTAAATTAATAATCTGATGAACTGAATAAACTGGTGAATATAATAGAATCAGAGGCATAGAACGGGAGTGGACTGACAATTCTTAGGGGGAAATGGTTGAGGGGAGTGCAGGAAGAGACTGGATAAAAATTATATACCTATGGAGGAGAACAATGCAGGGAAGGTAAGGGCAGAGGGTAGGGTGGGGAAACGGGTGGAGGGGAGCTACAGGAGAAAAAAGAGGAACAGTGGTAATCTGAACAATAAAGATTTATTAAATTTAAAAAAATCTTACTAATTTATGACCTAATTGTATAGTGATATTAACAGGAATATTTTAATAGTTCTTAAGCAAAAATTCCACTAAAAAAGGATTTACCTAACACATAGGACTTAAGTTTCAACAGATTGAGCAAATTATATACACCCTTTTTAAACCTATAAGGCCATACATTAATATAATACTATTGTGCTGGGCTGGTGTGGATCAATGGTAGAGTGTCAACCTATGAACCAAGAGTTCATGGTTCAATTCCTGGTCAGGTCACATACCCTGGTTATATTTTTATCCTGGTATAATTTTTCATCTTTTAAAAGTTTAAAATTGTATTAAAATGTGCTTATTTTTTTAATTTTCTTAAAGAAATAAACTATTTTTATTTATTTTTTAAATCTTTATCATTGAAAGTATTACATAGGTCCTTCTTTTTACCCAATTATCCCCTTTCAGCCTACTCCTGTCTTCCTCCACACCCCTAGGCCCTAACTACCCCGTTGTCTTTGTCCACAGATTATGCATATATGCATACAAGTTCATTATTTGATCTCTTCTCACCCACCCTGCCCTGTCTTCCTTCTGAAGCTCAACAGTCTGTTCATGCTTCTATGTCTCTGGCTTTATTTTCTATCAACAGTTTATTTGGTTAATTAGAGTTCACATATGAATGAGATCATATTATACTTAGCTTTCTGTGGCTAGCTTATTTTGCTTAGCATAATACTCTCCAAGTTCATTTATGCAGTTGCAAATAGTAAGAATGTTTTTTCTTTCTTTTTATAGCTGCATTGTATTCCATAGTATTAATGTACCACAGCTTTTTTATCCACTCATCTACTGATGGGCACTTAGGCTGTTTCCAAATCTTAGCTATTGTAAATTGTGATATTATGAACATAAAAAAGCATACATTCTTTCTGATGAGTGCTTCTGATTTCTTAGGATATATTTCTAGAAGTGGGATCACTGTGTCAAATGGGAGTTTGAGGAAACTCCATACTGTTTTTCACAGTGACTGCACCAGTCTGCATTCCTACCAACAGTGTATTAGGGTTCCCTTTTCTCCTCATCCTCTCTAACACTTGTCTTTTGCTGATTTGTTGATGATAGTCTTTCTGACAGGTGTGAGGTGATATCTCATTGTTGTTTTGATTTACATCTCTCAGATGATTAGTGGCTTTCAGCATTTTTTCATATGTCTGTTGGCCATCTGTATGTCCATTTTGGAGAAGTGTCTAGATATTTTGTCCATTTTTTAATTGGATTGTTAGTCTTTCTTTTATTAAGTTGTATAAGTTCCCTATATATTTTTAAAATTAGTCCCTTATTGGATGTATCATTGGCAAATATGGTCTCCCATATAGTGGACTCTTGTTGTTTTGTTGGGTGTTTTGTTTCCAGTGCAGAAGCTTTTTATTTTAATGTAGCCCCATTTCTTTATTTTCCTCTTAGTTTCCATTGTTCTAGAACAGTGGTTCTCAGCCTTCCTCAGGCTGCGACCCCTGCATACAGTTCCTCATGTGGTGGTGACCCCCAACCATGAAATTTTGCTACTGTTATGCATCGTGATGTAAATATTTTCATTTTCCGATGGTCTTAGGCGACCCCTGTGAAAGGATCTTTCGACCCCCAAAGGGGTCGCGACCCACAGGTTGAGAACCACTGTTCTAGAAGATGTATCAGTAAATATTACTTCAAGAGATGTCTGAACGAAAACCGGTTTGGTTCAGTGGATAGAGCATTGGACTCTGGACTGAAAGGTCCCAGGTTCGATTTTGGCCAAGAGCATGTACCTTGGTTGCAGGCACATCCCTAGTGGAGGGCATGCAGGAGGCAGCTAATCAATGTTTCTAACTTTCTATTCCTCTCCCTTCCTCTCTGTAAAAGTCAATAAAAAAAGAAATGTCTGAGATTTTGGTGACTATGGTTTCTTCTGGGATTTTTATGGTTTCATTTCTTACATTTAAGTCTTTTATCTATATTGAGTTTATTCTTATGTATGGTATAAGTAGGTTGTCTCGTTTCATTTTTTGCATGTATCTGTCCAACTTCCCTAACACCATTTATTGAAGAGACTGTCTCTGCTCCAATATTACCCTAAGCAATATACAGATTCAATGCAATCCCTATTAAAATATCAACAGCTTATTTCATAGATCTGGAACAAACACTCCAAAACTTTATATGGGACCAAAAAAGACCTTGAATAACCACAGCTATTTTGACTAAAAAGAACAAAGTTGGAGGAATCACAATACCAGATACCAAATTATACTAAAAAGCCATTGTGCTCAAAACAGCCTGGTGCTAGCAGAAGAACAGGCATGTAGATCAATGGAACAGACCAGAGAACCCAGAAATCAGTCCAAACCACTATGCTCAATTAATATGTGTCCAATGTATTTTTAAAAAACAGTTTCAGAATCCTGTCATGCATTGAAAGTTCTGCCTTGTTCCTGCACTGTTGTGGATGCATGTGAGACTGCATGTTTCTGGGATTTATTTAGGAAACTAATTTGGCTCACATGCTATGCTCACCTACAAATTCAATGTGAGAATTGTCATCCATAAGTGTAATTTAAAATACAAATTATCATTTTCTTCAGACCCAGGTAGAAACTCTCAACATGAACATTAAATATATATATATATATATATATATATATATATATATATATATATATCAACAAATCGAGGGCAATTCAAAATAAAAGTCACAAAATGTATAAAAATCAGTTGCTGGAATTTAGTGCAGCATCTCCTAGAGACTACTGATTTGTTCAACAGGTGTTCTACATATCCTGGCAAGAATCTTACAAAATTAATTCAGGGGTAAAATAATATTTTAATTCACACATAGATATAAATATTTTAGAGTCCTATATTCAAAAATTAAGAAAATTCTGTAGCATGTTATGTGTATCCTTGTCATTATTAATTGTGTTTGAGACCAATAGAAATACTGTGTTTGTCATAAATGTAGGAAGTTCAAATCCATATATTTTAAATTTTCTAGTAGCCACTTTTAAAAACTTAGAAAGGTGAAATATAATTTAATAATGTCTTTAACTGAACATATCAAAAATATTATCATTTATCATGTAATCAATATAAAACTTTGATGATAATTCATTTTTATGTAAAACTAGGGGCTCAATGCATGAAATTTGTGCACTGGGGAGAGGTTCCTCAGCCCAGCCTACCCCCTGGAAGCCTTCAAGGGATGTCTTACTGATGGCTTAGGCTTGCTCCCTGTTGAAGCAGTCTGGCCTGGCTTTGTGGAAGGCAACATGGCTGATTGGAGGAAGGGGCCAGCCCCACACCCCGCTACTGCAGCCACTGCCAGTCACCACAGCCACCAAGGCATTTTCATCAACATGGACTCCAGTCCCTTCATCGTGAAAAAAATGACAACTTCCTTCAGGCATTTTCAAGATGTGCCTTTCATAAGATATGACATTTCTTTCTTGATTTTTATTTTTATTCTTACCTGAGGATGTGTTTCCATTGATTTTTTTTTTTCCCTTCCCTCCGATTCCAAGATCAGCCATTTCCCAAGCCTACAGTCTCCACCCCAGGCTATAGGCTTGGGAAGTGAGCACACCCCCTTCCCACTCCTCTGATGGCAGGCTTGGCCACTTCCCAAGCCTATAGCCTCCACAATAGGCTGCAGGCTTGGGAAGCAGGCATCTCCTGCACCTCCGATCCTAAGCTTGGCCCCTTCCCAAGCCTACAACCACTGCAACAGGCTGTAGGCTTGGGAAGCTGGTACCTTTTTCCCCAAGCCTAAAACCTCCGAGGGATGACCGGCTGGGAGTGACGTAGGTGCTGAGGAGCTTGCCAGGACACAGGTATGTATACAAATTAACTGCCATTTTGGGGGGTTAATTTGCATATTCACTCTGATTGACTGTGGTAGTAGGGGAGGTGTGGTCAATTTACATATTTATCTATTATTAGGAAAGATATCCTAAAGTCTGGTATATATTTTACATTTATCTTAATTTGAACTAGCCACCTCTTAAATGTTTATTAGTCACATGTGTCTAGTGGGTACTGCATTTGATAATAGTGCATGTGCAGGCCTTTAACAGAATATCATGTCAAATATAATATTCAGGCTTATGTAAGTAAAACTTCAATAATCAAAATGAGTGAGGAATGAAAAATCCCAGTTGGATTCCTTTGATTGGCTAATGTTTGGGTTGCTTTGTTTCCACATACATATATATAAGTGTCATTTAGCAAAAATATTTTATAGTTTTAAAGTGAGATTATGTTTTCTTTTCTTGCAGGAAAAAGTGCAGATGCATGCAGACTAATTTATTTACCATGCAATCCTAGCCTATATAAATTTTTCTCTCTCCAATATTCTGTAACACAACATGTCACTTAAAGCATCTCAGAGATTTATCATAGTGGGGAATTGAGTGTTTTGTTGTTTTTATCAATATATTGAGGCTTACTGCATTTATTGATTTTCTCTACGCTATTCTACAAAATTTTGAATGCAGAAACTAAAACTATGAATAGATCAAACCAAGAGACAATATAGATCAAACCAAGACAGGGGGTTGTGTGTTTGTCATAGTATTCAGCAATTACATAGAGACACAATTTCATTCTCCTTTTGATAGCTTGTGTAGAGATTTTGATCACTTATATAGTAGTATTTGGCCAGGAAAAAATGCCTGGTCTTTCAGATGATAGACAACTTTCCTCCAAACTCAAATCTTAAATTAGTTTAAAGTATAATTTCTCTGACAGTTTCTTTCATATCTTTTGCCTAAGCATCCTTCACTATACTATTGTCTGTGTACATAAAAGTTCTTCAGTTAATAATCTCTTTCCACCCACCTAACACCCACCCACCTCCCTACCTTCTTAAAGTAACAGGAAGACTTTTAAAGGATAGACTGTATCCCAAAATAAACTTTAGAAGCAATAATAATAGTTTATATTGTATATTATGATTGCAAATGTTAAAAGCAATGGTATACATTGCATATAAAAGTAGTAAAAGGAACCAAATGTTTTTAAGAGTCATTGTGCGTGCGTGCGTGCGTGTGTGTGTGTGTGTGTGTGTTAAAATGTATGATGGTGGTTGTTTCTTTGTTTATTTTTGAGTTTTATATTTATTATGCAATAAACATAGCATTATTTTTCAAAACATAAAATGAAGCTTATAAAATAAAATAAAACTGGCATAAATACATAGCATTAGACAAACAGAGAAAACTATTTTGAAACCTCAAAATGTACAAAGGCTTCAAAAGGATTATGTCAGTTTATCAATATTTGACTATATTGTTGAAATACATTAGTAGAATGAATTAGAAACTGTAAAAAGATGAATACCTCTAATACAATCTGACATTAAAACATAATAGCATAGATAAACAGATTACAGAGATTGTTTTGCTCCTTGTTGCAGATCTTTTAATATTAAGACTGACATTGTTTTGGGTCAAAATACTTAATTTCTATTTTGAATAGCTTTCCAAGCAGAACTTGTCTTACTTATCCTCATTCATTTGCCGTAAGAAAATGTTATCTTTCAACTAGCATATGTTCATCTATTTTTCCCAGTGATTATGATTAAATTGTAAACTTGAACATAAGAGTATAGCTCATGCTCAAAACTAATCACACAACAAGTATAGCTATTGAGGAACATTCTTAATGCTTTTTATGTGCATTTGTTTATTTAAACAGGCAGGCAAAATGTTTATATTTTGTCTTTAATTTAGTATTAAAATATTTTCAGCATACAGTGAGAAACAAAAATTATGGTAGACAATCATCCAGATTTAACAACTCAACATTTTGCCATAGTTGTTTCACTCTTTATTTTAAAGAAATAAAATAGTTCATAAACAGTGAAAGCTTCCCATGGGATTCTATTTCCCCTTTTCCTTTTTATCAAAAGGTAATAACTATTCTCAAATGGTTGTATACTCTTCTTGTGCATAGTATCATTTTGTAATATTTTAAGTTCATAAATAATAAATAATGTTCTACATTTTTACTTGTCTAAATTTATACATGTATAATTTTGTAACTTATTTAATTGCACATTTGTTTTTTTAGTATTATCACAGTTTACCCACATCTAGCTAATTTATTTTAATCAATTTTTAATCATTTATCTCTCCATTCCCATGTTAGCAAGCATTTAGATTTTTTTTCAAGATAAACAATATTGTAGGAACATTATACCATGAGCACCCGTATACTAGTATACATATAAAAGAGTTCTACTAAGGTCAACACTTCACAAGAGATTGTAATCACACATGACTATTACTATTTTTCTATATATCACCAAATAAACATCCATAAAAATATGTCAATATACATTACTTCCAGCCATATATGTATTTTTTATAACCTCATGTGAACCTATTAGAAATTTGACAGAACTTTCAACAAACTGATGATTTAATTTGGAGAGAATTAGCATAGTTATATGATTTATCTATGTGAACCTTTATACTTATGATATTTACATATCTTTTGTCTGTACACAGTACATGTTGGGAGAGGCATTTATCCTTGGGTTTATTTTATTCCTGCTACAGGTTTTGCTGGATGTGACTGCTCTCTAGTGGACTGGGACAGGGACATTCCTCAGGGTTGTTTACTAGCTGGGAACTTATTTTATTGCACATTGGGTTTTTGAGTGTTATCACAGTTAATTCACATCTTCCTACTCCTGCATGCCCCCCACTGGGATCAAGCCCCAACCTGAAACAAAAACCCTCAGCCTGAAAAACAAAAGCAAACAAAGCAGTGGACTCCCCAAACTCACTGTTTCTCTCTCATAATCCAGCTCACTGTTTTCATGTATCTTTTATATATTCATTTAAGATTACCAGTTGGCATAATACAGAATTCTGTGTGTTTTCTCATAAAGTAAATACAACTAACAGACTGATTATCCTAGCTGCAAGCATATTTTAAGATGTTCACAGCAATTACTCTTACTATTTAATATTATAATCATAATAATCACTTTCATTTGTATGATGTTTTATATTTTCCAAAACCATTTTTATATACATTATTTAATCTGATCTCATAACAGGAGTGGATCTGCATAATCAAAATAAAGAGTATACATTTGGCAAGATAAATTGATTATATATACTTTTACACATAAGATTATAATAACTTATCATTATGCAAAAATAAAAAAGCAAAAGACACATTTACTTGTTATTTTTACCTATATCAAGCATTCATCCAAATCATTTATGTTGACTTTGATCAAGATCCATCTGTTTTTAAAGTGCTTTGATTTGTTATAAAGTAAGTTGCCTGTGGGTTATTAAGAGACTGACAGAAGAGGGTAAATTATCCTTTCTTTTCAGATTTTGAATTAGATAGTTTTGCTTAGCCAAACTGTCTTGGGGCTGGGAACATTACCATTCTCAATTTAATTTATAAATGTGGTCATACGTTTTTTGTTTTGTTTTTGTTTTTTTCTTTCCTTCTTCCTAACCCATTTGTAATATTGCTTACTGCACTCCAGGTTTAAAATGCTTCTACACTCAATCATTTTAAAGTGTAAAATTGTCTTTCAATTTGAAGATCACTGGATGGACTGTGCCTTTGAGAATAATTAATATCTGGACACCCAATTTAGTTCTTTTTGTTCTAATGTTGAACAAAGACCCTCATTCATCAATATGTATTTCCATGTGTCACATTGTCATCCGGAAAGTAGGTCACAGGAAGAACAGTATTGACTTTTAAGGTCTCGTATTCAAAGTTGCTGTTCCAGTGAAAATGCATGTTCCCAAAACAATGACATTGAAAGGTCATTGTGGGGACAACTGTAACCACCGAATAATGATGACAGAATTTCAGGTAGTGTCTCAAAGTGGTAGAACACTCTTTTCAACCAAATAATGTACTATTATTAGCCTGGGAATATATTTACGTATGCATAGTAATCTTCAAATAGCCTAGTTAGCACACAAAAAAATAATATTACAATTTATCTATAACTAGAGGCCTGGAGCATGAAATTCGTGCACTGAAGGGGAGTGTCCCTCAGACCGTCCTGTTCCCTCTCACAGTCTGGGATCCCTCAGGGGATACACATCTGCTGGTTTAGACCTTATTCCCCTGGGTATTGGGGCTAAGATGACAGTCAGACATCCCTCTCACAGTCCGGGGCTCTCACAATCTGGAACTCCTTGCTCCTTACCACCTGCCTGCAATGGAGGCAGGAGAGGATCCAGCCACTGTTGCTTCACTTGCCAGCCATGACCTGTCTTCTGGATGAGCAGTGTTCCCCTTGTGGGAGTGCACTGACCACCAGAGGGCAGCTCCTGCATTAAGTTTCTGTCCCTGATGGTCAGTGCACATCATAGTGACTGGTTGTTCCACTGTTCAGTCAATTTGCATATTAGGGTTTTATTATATAGGATAATAAAAGGGTAATATGCTAATTAGACTGGAAGTCTTTTTGGACATCACTGCGGACATTCTTCCCAATGAAGCCGAGGCAGGAGGGAAGCCTGGGTCCTGGGTACCTGTTGGTGGCCAGAGAAAAGCCTGGTTCCCAGGTGCCAGAGGGAAGCTGGAAGGAAAGCCTATTCTTGCACAAATTTCATGCATTGCACCTCTAGTATAACTATAATGTCTATTAAGATTTTAATTTGTGATCATGTTTTCAGTAATATATATAAAGCCATGGAATTACACAGTCAAATCTATTAATGAAGATCTTTCTGTAGAGGAAATGTTGCAACCAAAGTTAATTTTGACATCATCAATTTTACATTACAGGTGAAAGAAATATTAAAAGATATGAATGAACAATAAAAAGAGGGAAGAGAGGGAGTTAAAAAACCTAATTCATATATACTTTTTCAAATGGCATTTATAGCAATAAATATGTCATCTAAAATATATTTGCTTTGGTATAACCTAAATTTTTATAGTATCACTAGTTAGCTTCTACTTTTAATAAGTATTTGCAATGCATTTTTTGTTCATCGTAAGTGTCCCCTTCCTTCACATACTTCAAAAGCTTTCATCCCTGATGAAAAACAACCATTATTTGAAAAGTAATGCTGCAACACTATCATTAGGCAGACAAGAGTTTTGAATTTTATATAGGTAAAAGAAGTAAATTACATTTTCTAAATTAATTTTAATATTCTGGACTGCTGTCATTTAATTCGTTTATATGCTTTTTATACTCCTGAGTATCATTCACTTTAGGTATATAGAAAGAAGGAACAAATTCTGAGTTTAACGAGATTGAAATCAAGGGTGGGGGGGTGGTACAAATATAGAAATAGAGTAATTCAAGTTGATAGATACTAAAACTGAAAAATGACAGGTTATTTTCAAGGACCCAGAAAGTTTCACCCCGAATGTATTTCAAGTGTGGTCATTAATATGACATTTTTCAATATGGATCTATTGTCTTAAGATCAAGGTAACTATTAAAAGGACTCAGAACTTTTTAGTTTGAAAATTTATATTTTTCAACAAGAGAGAGAAATTCCTCTGAAGTCTAGTGTCATATTTAAAGGAATTTTGTACTAAATGTATTAGTCCAAATTTTTCACAGAAACAGAACCAATAGGGGAAGGGAAGAAATCAATCAAATAACTTATATGTATATATGTATACCTTATGGACATAGACAATAGTGGGGTAAAGAATTGGGGAAGGGACAAGAGTGGGGAGGAGGGGGGCTAATGGAAAAAAAGGGGGGACATCTATAATACTTTAAACAATAAAGATACATTTTTTAAAAAGAAAGAGAACCAATAGGATGTGTATGATAGATAAATAGAGGATAGATAACTTTAAGGAATTGGCTCATTTGATTGTAGGGTCTTGGGAGAAAAAAGTTAAGATTGCAGTTCTAGTACTGTTGCAAAAGACCAGAGAAAAACAAAGCAATGCTTTAGAAAAAAAGGAGTTACACAGTTTATTACACCGGCAAACTCAGCAGAATAATTCTCCAAGTCTGAGCAAAATAACTTGCAGGGAGCTTCTCTTCTCTTTCGGGTGTCTTTGTCCCTCAAATATGGATTATGCTTCTGGTCCTTTCGCAGGCTTTGCAAAAAAATTCCCAGGTGTTGGGGGTCTTGAGACCATATTTAAATGGTCTGGACTAGTGCCAGCATTAATACCCCTCCCCACCCACTGGGGGGCTGTGCACTATTCAAAGTTTATGGCCTCTGTACTTAGGTAACAGGTCTTATAAGACCAGTTTCTGTGAAAGAGACAGTGACTTAATTATAAGTTATCAAGAATGTACAATTAGCTTGCTGGCACAGATTCAAATTGCTAGACACCTCCTCCCTACCCACCACCCCCCCCACACACACACACCAACTATAAGGATCACATAGGAATTAGCTTTTTAGCCTTCTCAGTTCAAAGGTAGATTGGAAATAGAATATTTTATTCATCTTACAGGCAGGATCATTGTGTCCTCATCCAGGCACAGTGACTCACCTGGCCCCAAATATATTCTCTTGTCTGTTTTCTTTAATCCCTCACGGTCACTCCTCAGGTTCACCACTGGCTATGCTAGACATGGTGCAAGAGACTTTGTTCTTTTAAGACCTTCAATTAATTGAATGAGGCTCACACACATTATAAAGAGTAATAGGCTTTACTTAAATTTTACTTAAATTCTACTCATTTAAATATTAATCAGGGAGGAGAAAATGGAGACGGAGTAGACAGCTGCGTCTGGAGCTTTGTCGCTGGGCAGAGGGAGAGAGAGTGGCTGAGAGTCTCATTGGGAGTGTTTCTTGGCAAGCTAAGAGTCAGTTATCCTCCAGGAGAAGGCAGAAAACTGCTGGAAGGGGCTCTCCCCGCCAGGCAGCCCCACTGCCACGGGGCTTTTGTCGGCCAGAGCCACCAGTGCAAATGTGGAGCCCGAACCATCTGCAGTGGGAGGTGGATGTCTGCGGTCTGAAGCCTTCGGCTGGGCACCCATCGAGCAGACAGGGACCCGGGGACCCAGAACTCTGCTCTCCAATCGGCGCAGACACACGGCGGAACCAGAGATCCACAGAGCACATGGACAGGTCAGATTGCTCCTGAGATAAGGGGGAGGTAGATGTCTGCCAAGGTCTGAAAGCTGCAGCTGATGGAGGCACCCACAGAGCATCCGGGGACCCAGAGAGCGGCTTCCCAGGCGGCACGGATGCGCAGGCAGCGGATTCGGAGATCCACGTGGCTCGCGGAAGGGTCAGATTTCGCCTGGGTCAGGGTGAGGTCTCCTACCCTTACACAACAGAAACGCGCACACTGTGGGAGCCGGGCTGTGGGAAAGCTGCCTCTGGAGAGGTCCACAGAGGTGGTCAGGGCGTGATCCCTGAGTGTGAAGGCAAACCCTCTGAGCTGTTGACAGAGGGGAGCTCTGGAAAATGACTCGTTTTTTTGTTTGTTTGTTTTGTTTTGTTTTTCTGGGGCAGAGAGACAGCCTGGGAGTTACTACAGTGTCCCGGCTGCAAAACCCACACAAACTGACTTTGAGAACCACAGAGTAGCAGGATCTGAGCACAGCCTAGAGAAGTCCTGTGCTTTGTCTCAGAGATCAATTCCGAAACACTGCCACCCAGTGGATGACACACAAATTGACTCTCGCATAACCACAAAAGAATAAAGAGATTAAAACACCAAGAGGGGAGCACAGGGAGCTGCAGTGCCTTCCCTGCTGGGAAACAGGAGTGCCAAGCGGAATAATAGTGGAAATGAAGGACCATTCTATTTTTCTTCTTTTTTTATTTTTCCTTTTTCCTTTTTTCTTTTTTTTTAATTTTTAATTTTTAATTTTTCATTTTCACATATTTTAATTACAAGAATATTTTCTTCTTTCCACCTCAATTGATTTTACCTTTATAATTATTACGTTTTTGTTTTAAACTAGTATTATTAATTACTACTAGTACATAACCGTTTTGGAAAAAAAAACACAAGTGTCATTTTGTTTTCTCTTTATTTTATTTCGGGCTTAGAGTTCTACATTCTATTTTCATCTTTCTTTTAGCATAATTTTACTCCAACTCAACTCTACCTTTATGCCAACACTTTCCTCCTAACTTTCCCCATTTTGTTGTCTTGTTTCTCTTTCCATTTTCAAACTTTAGATTCTCCCTATTTTTCTCTTTACCTGGTTAAAATTTCACCCCATTTATATATCTAATTTCAAATCCCCTACTACAAGTCCACACAAACCTCTCTCTTCTTGTCTTCACTAGCCAAAAAGTTGTTTTTTCTCTATGTTCTTTTGTTGCTATTTGCCTGAAAAGTGATTATATTGATTTTTTGAAATTGACAATGTGAGATTGTTTTAGTTTATTCTACTTGTTTTATTTTGGTTTTGCTTGCTTTGTTTTCTACCTCCCTTTTCCCTCACCTCCCTCGATACCAGTTGCTATTTGCAATTTGCCTTAATCTCTAGGTACTGGTTGCTAGCCTTTATTGGGATTAGTGACTGTTCTATTGGAGTTGTCTCCTGACATCTATATTTTATTCCTCTTTTCTCTCTTATACAGTTTCCTTTGTCTCTGACTTTTTTCTCTTCCTCTTTCCTACTCCTTCTTCTCCTTTTTATTTTCTTATTTTATTTTATTTTATTGTTCATTTATTTATCTTTTTTTTTCTCACTGTCCCAATTTGATTTTGGCATTTCTTTCTTTTCTTTTTTCCTCATTTTCCTCTTCTTCTTTCTCTATTTACCCCAAATTTGTCCTTCATTAGCAGTCACCTTATTTGTGATTATTAACATCTTGAATAAATTTCTACTCAGTGCCTTGTGTGCTGTACCTGGTCGTGTTCTAGTTTGTGCCTTTCAATCAACATAGGAGAGAGAACTACATAACCAGACACCCGGAGAAGAAAGACCATGGGCAGAAAAAGAAACAGCCGACATAAGACAGAAAGGCAGGTTTCACCAGAAAAGGACGTAAACGAAATAGAACCAGAAATAAGCCTACCAGAGAAAGAGTTCAGAGAAACAATCATAATGTGGTTGAAAAGAATGGAAGACAAATTTGACAATATGAGTAAGTGCCAAGAGGAAATGAAGAAGAACCTATGGGGGTGCAGAATAAACAAGAAGAAATGAAAAATGACATCACTGCTATAAAGAACTCAATAGAAAGCATCAAAAGTAGACTAGAAGAAGCAGAGCACCGCATCAGTGAGCTAGAAGACACGGTAGGAAAAAATACCCAAGTAGAGCAGCTTCTAGAAAAAAAATTTAAAAAGCAAGAGGAGTCTAAGGGAACTTTGGGATAACATGAAACAAAACAACATCCAAATAATTGGGGTTCCAGAAAGAGTGGAAACTGAACAAGGATTAGAGAACATGTTTGAAGAAATAATGACAGAAAATTTCCCCAATATAGAAAAGAAAAAACCCACACAAATCCAAGAAGCTCACAGAGTCCCAAGCAAAATGAACCCCAACAAACCGACACCAAGGCACATTATAATTAAATTGGCAAACACCGTCGACAAAGTAAGAATCTTAAAAGCAGCCAGAGAGAAACAGAAAGTTACCTACAAAGGAACCCCCATAAGACTAGCTACTGACTTCTCAACAGAAACTCGTCAGGCCAGAAGAGAATGGAATGAAATATACAAAGTCATGCAAAGGAAGGGTCTGAATCCAAGAATACTGTACCCTGCAAGACTCTCAATCAAAATTAAAGGTGAAATCAAAAGCTTCACAGACAAAAAAAGACTAAGGGAATATATTACCACCAAACCAGCAATGCAAGAAATGGTAAAAGGTCTGCTGTAATGAAAAGAAAGAGGAAGCGAAGAAGGAACTCGGGGGTAAGGACTAAAAATGGCAACAGGTAAGTACTTATCAATAATAACTTTAAATGTAAATGGATTAAATGCTCCAATGAAAAGACATAGGGTAACCGATTGGATAAGAAAACATGATCCATATATCTGCTGTCTTCAAGAAACCAACCTTAGGAAAAGAGATGCACACAGATTGAGCATGAAGGGATGGAACATGGTATTTCAGGCAAATAGAAATGAAAAAAAAGCTGGGGTTGCAATACTTATAACTGACAAGTTAGATCTCAAAGTGAAGGACATAACAAGAGATAAAGAAGGACACTTCATAATGCTAAAGGGAACAATCCAACAAGAAGAAATAACTCTGGTAAACATATATGCACCCAATATAGGAGCACCTAAATACATAAAAAAACACTTGGAGGACATTAAGGGAGAGATTGACAGCAATACAATCATAGTAGGAGATTTTAATACCCCACTGTCACCATTGGACAAATCCTCTAAACAAAAAATCAGAAAAGAAACATCAATCCTAAATGACTCACTAGAACAGATGGAATTAATTGACATCTTCAGAACATTTCACCCCAAGCCACAGAATATACATTCTTCTCCAGTGCACATGGGTCATTTTCAAAGATAGATCATATGTTGGGTCATAAGAAAAGTCTCTTCAAATTCAAGAAGATAGAAATCATTTCAAGCATTTTCTCAGACCACAGTGGCATAAAACTGGAAATCAACTATAATAAAAACAATAGAAAGAAATCAAACACATGGAGACTAAACAGCATGCTATTAAACAACGACTGGGTAACCAGAGAGATCAAGGAAGAAATAAAAAACATCATGGCAACAAATGACAATGACAACACAACAATACAAAATTTATGGGACACAGTGAAAGCAGTCTTGAGAGGGAAGTTCATAGCCCTACAAGCCTACTGCAAAAAACAGGAAACAATGGTAATAAATTACCTAAACCTACAACTCAAAGAGCTAGAATGAGAGCAACAAGAAAAGCCCAGTGTACTCAGAAGGAAGGAAATAGTGAAGATCAGGGAGGAGATAAACAACTTGGAGACCAAAGAAACAATTCAAAAGATCAACAAAACAAAGAGCTGGTTCTTTGAAAGGATAAACAAGATTGATGGACCCCTAGCCAGGCTCACCAAGAAGCAAAGAGAGAAGTCCCAAATAAACAAAATCAGAAATGAAAGAGGAGAAATAACAACAGATCCCACCGAAATACAAAGGATTGTTAAAAAATACTATGAACAACTCTATTCCAACAAATTGGACAATCTGCAAGAAATGGACATTTTCCTAGAAAAATATAACCTCCCAAAACTCAGTGAGGAGGAAACCAAACATCTCAATAGTACAATAACTATGGAAGAAATTGAAGCAGTCATCAAAAAGCTTCCAGCAAATAAAAGCCCGGGTCCAGATGGCTACACAGGAGAGTTTTACCAAACATGCAAGGAAGAATTAAAACCTATCCTCCTCAGAGCATTCAAAAACATTCAAGAAGAAGGAAGACTTCCAAACACCTTCTATGAAGCCAGCATCATCCTAATACCAAAAACAGATAAAGACAAGACAATGAAAGAGAATTATAGGCCAATATCTCTCATGAACATAGATGCCAAAATCCTCAACAAAATTCTAGCAAACCGGATCCAGCACTACATCAGAAAGATCATACACCATGACCAAGCAGGATTCATCCCAGGAATGCAGGGATGGAACAATATCAATAAATGTGATACATCACATAAACAAAGTGAGAGATAAAAATCACATAGTCATATCAATTGATGCAGAAGAAGCATTTTACAAAATCCAACACCCTTTCTTGATAAAAACTCTCAGTAAAGTGGGAATAGAAGGATCATACCTCAACATCATAAAAGCCATATATGATAAACCCACAGCTAACATCATACTCAATGGGCAAAAACTAAAACCATTTCCCGTAAGAACAGGAACAAGACAGGGATGCCCATTCTCACCTCTCCTGTTCCACATAGTACTGGAAGTATTAGCCATTGCAATTAGACAAGAAGAAGAAATAAAAGGCATCCAAATTGGAAAAGAAGAAGTAAAGCTGTCCTTATTTGCAGATGACATGATCCTGTACATAAAAAAACCCAAAGGACTCTATTCCAAAACTAATTGACTTAATTAATGAATTTGGCAATGTAGCAGGATACAAAATTAATGCTAAGAAGTCTGTGGCATTTCTATACAATAATAGTGAAATTATAGAAAGAGAAACTAAAAAAGCAATCCCATTTACCATCGCACCAAAAAAATTAAGATACCTAGGAATAAACCTAACTAAAGAGTTAAAAGACCTATATGCAGAAAACTACAGGACACTGAAAGAAGAGATAGAGGAAGATGTTAACAGATGGAAGAGCATACCATGCTCATGGATTGGGAGAATCAACATCATTAAAATGTCCATACTACCCAAAGCAATCTACAGATTCAACGCACAACCCATTAAAATACCAACAACATATTTCACAGACCTAGAAAGAATTCTTCATAGATTCATCTGGAACAAAAAAAGACCACGGATAGCTACAGCAATTCTGAGAAAAAAGAATAAAGTAGGTGGGATCTCAATACCAGACTTCAAGCTATACTACAAAGCAACTAATCTCAAAACAGCCTGGTACTGGCACAAGAACAGACATATAGACGAATGGAATAGAATAGAGAACCCAGATATCCACCCAAACCACTATGCTCAACTAATATTTGACAAAGGAGGCATGAACATTCATTGGAGCCAAGATAGCCTCTTCAATAAATGGTGTTGGGAAAATTGGACAGATACATGCAAAAAAATGAAACTGGACCACCAACTTACACCAAATACAAAAAATGGATACAGGACTTAAACATTAGAAGGGAAACCATAAAAATACTAGAGGAATCCACAGGCAGCACAATCTCAGATATATGCCAAAAGAACTTCTTCACTGATACTGCTCCAAAGGCAATGGAAGCTAAAGAAAAAATAAACAAATGGGACTACATCAAAATAAAAAGCTTTTGCACAGCAAAAGAAACCATCAACAAAACAACAAGAAAGACCACTCTATGGGAGAACATATTTGCAAATGTTATCACTGATAAAGGTTTAATCTCCAAAATCTACAGCCAACTTATACAACTTAATAAAAGGAAGATCAAGGATCCAATAAAAAAATGGGCAACGGACCTAAATAGAACCTTTTCAAAAGACGACAGAAGGAAGGCCAAGAGACACATGAAAACATGTTCAAAGTCATTAATCATCAGAGAGATGCAAATCAAAACGACAATGCGATACCATCTTACTCCTGGCAGAATGGCAATCATCAAGAAATCAACAAACGACAAGTGTTGGCGAGGATGCGGAGAAAAAGGAAACCTTGTGCACTGTTGGTGGGAATGCAGACTGGTGCAGCCACTGTGGAGAACAGTATGGAGTTTCCTCAAAAAACTAAAAATGGATCTCCCATTTGACTCTGTAATCCCACTCTTAGGAATTTATCCTAAGAAATTACAAAAGCCAATCAGAAAGGATTTATGCACCCCTATGTTCATAGCAGCACAATTTACAATAGCTACAATTTGGAAACAGCCTAGGTGCCCGTCAGCAGATGAGTGGATCAGAAAACTTTGTTACATCTACACAATGGAATTCTATGTTGCCATTAAAAAGAAGGAATTCTTACCATTTGCAGCAGCCTGGTTGGAACTGGAGAGCCTTATGCTTAGTGAAATAAGCCAGTCAATGAAGGAGAAGCATCACATGATCGCATTCATTGGGGGATAATAAAGAACATTATAAACAGATGAACAAAAGGATAGATACAGAACATTAAAGCTTCAAACAGACTGTGAAATTACAGCAGGAAGTTTAAAGGTAGGTGAGGTAAATAAGAGATCACTCAAAGGAAATTGTATGCATGCATATAAGCATAACCAATGAACATAGACACTGGGAGGTTGGGGTATGCCTGGGAGGGAGTGGGGGCAATGGGGAGATATATATAAAAATTAATAAAAATATATATTGAAAAAAATAATAATAAAAAATCAAAAATAAAAAATAAAAATATAAATATTAATCACACCTAAAAATTGCTGTTCCAGAAACTTCTGTTTTGATATGTGACAAAACATCGGGAATCATTACCCAGACAAGTTGACACAAAATTAATCATCGCAGTAGCTTAGATTTGCTATCAGTATTTATCACATTAGAGCTAATCTTGTCATGTGGAGGTATTTCGGCTAGAGTAGCAGATCTTTCATCTCTTTCTAATATTTACACCTCACAGAAGGTAAGTAAGAAACTGATTTCCAGTGGCAGAAGTGTGTCCATTCTTGTCACTAATAGAAATAACCCACAGAAAATCTGAAAATACTACAGACTCATTCTCTCTCTTTTTTGGCATCTCAGATATGAAACAATTCTTGGCTAGTTTTATGGGGCAGGCTCATCTAGGATTTAGACTGAGGAGAGATGCATGTTAGTTAACATGTTCTTTTTACTGCAGGTATAAAGACATACTTTCCAATTAGTGTATCTAATTGGCTGACATTTTGAATTTTATTTACCTCCTAGAAATTGTTATTTAAATAGTTCTAAATTCAGAATAGGGGGGAAATGGTGTATTTATTAAGTGTTCTAAAGTCAGCCTGCAGACTAAAGGATCCCAGGTTTGATTCCGGTCAAGAGCATGTGCCTTGGTTGCGGGCATATCCCCAGTGGGGGGTTTGCAGGAGGCGGCTGATCGATGTGTCTCATCGATGTTTCTGACTTTCTATCCCTCTCCCTTCCTCTCTGTAAAAATTCAATAAAAAATATATTTAAAGTCATAGCAGTTTTATCTTTATCCAGGAAATTGAGAAATAAACAGAATAGTACTTGGTGACCAAAATAACAAGTAGACATCAAAGTATATGGGAAGTCATGGGGATTGCTTTAAATTTCCACCTTAATCAGTGTAACTAATTTAGGTAAAAGCCTAAATGGGATTGTCCTCTGTAGAGCATTACAGTTTATGGATATTTTGTCTACTAGTGAGTGACTATCATTAAAGACCCAGGGCCATTTGTTATATAATAAGAATTGACCTGACTAGGTCTTAATAAGGGTATAAGAAGCAGATGTCTTCAATTGACCTTCACTTGACTCTTATACACATCAAAATAGGCAACCAGGAGACCAATGTTAGGCTACAGAGACTACAAAACCTTGAAGTCCTAGTAAACAATGTTCCCATAAAGAACCTTCTGGGCATTTGTAGATGGTTTCATTTTTGGCTACTTTTATTGTATTTCTCAGCCAGGCCTTTATTCTCTTGCATTTTTTTCTTAAACCAGTTTAAAAGACAGCTTCAACAATGTACATTAGTGGGAGGGCAATCTTATGGTGAAGGAATCTCATAGATCCAAAATTATTTGACTCTTAGGCCCCAAGGCTACTTCTCTGAAGCAAGTCATTGCCTCATCAATGATTTCTTATAGAATAAAACAATATTAATAGTCTTAATATTGAATTATTTAATATTGAGCACATGTACAGTTAAAAATAGTATTTTACTAACCTATAATCCTTTCAGTGATTTCTGTTACCTTTTCTAAACTCCAGGAGGGAGTCACCTTTCCCTACAGAGACAGAGGATCACAGTTATTTTCTTTCAAAGAAATATAAGTTAAATAAAAAAGCCAAACTTTAAAGCTATGAGGACATCAAACAGAATAATTGGATATTTTATTATATATATCTTGATATGACAGCTAATACGTGTTGCAAATCCTCAAACAACAATTTCCATAAATGCAAATATAAATGCTCACTCTGGGATTATTTTAATTATATTAAAATATTTAAGCTAGTTTTATCATATTGCTTATTTTCCAAACCTTCTGACATATAGTCTTTATACAAAAACAGAGCCATTTGCAAGCTGATGAATCATTATCAATTCATGAGGTATAAATAGGCAGTGAAATTTTCAACTAAAGGATATTAATAACTTGCAATTTTGAAATTGTTTATTATATTTCTTATACTCAGCAAATAAAAATGCTTTCAACATTTTGTATTCATCAAATATTATAAAACATAAGACTAAAACCAAAATTTCTGTATTTGGGGTTAAAAATATATTTATTTATACATTTCTTCCTAATATAATCTTATTTCCATGCTCAATTTTAAGAATTACATAATTCAGTTTTGTTTCTCTTTTAAATTATTTAATTTAAAAAGATTTTAAGTCTTTCTGATTTTATCTATACATTTGAAGATCATGCTATTTTAAAAAATCAAAATTGTAGAGATAATCACAGGAAGTTCTACCCTTCCTAGCCCAACTTCAGAGACTGTACTTGAATGAAAACATTGCTCCTTATTGTAGAGAATAAATTTTCATTGAAATTATCAGCAGATAAAATAGCTTCACTAAATCTGAGAGATTGTATTATCATTTATATTCTACTGAAAAAAATTAAAAACCAACAATCTGGAATGAAAGTTATGAACTGACATTGATTGTAAGACACATTCTGATTTTAGAGATGGTAAAATGTGTAAATTAGTGAGCCTGAGACTGATGATATAAACGACATCATTTACATCCCCCTTCCTCTTGGCATTATTTCCAAAAGTGAGAGAGGCCTATACAAATTGACTCCACTATTACTAGAAAGAATATTATGTCCTCTGGAAAACTTTTTATTAGAACAAATATTAAACTCTACAACTCTGATTTTTAACTTAGCTTAATTTGTTTTATTATGTTAAAACCAATACTAGCTACTAAAATGTCTTGTTAAAAAGAGTTATCTTATTGTCCAGGCATTAAAACTTCACAGTAGCTTATCAACAATTTGGAATAAGAGACCAAGTCACTGGTCTAAATAAGGAATGTCTTGATTAATGTTAAAAACAACTCTCCATTGCCTACAGAACCAAGTGCAAAACCTCAGCATGAACTAAAGGCATACTGGAGCCAACCTTCTACCTCCTCTATAGCATCTCATCTCAGCTTCTGTTTTGCACCATATATCATCACCATACATAATGTAATACTGGCCAGTATTTTCAAACAATTTCATACTTTTGTGGCTTGACAGATGCTCTTCCCATTGTAGAACCCAAGGAATATTCCTCAGTATCCTTAAAGCCCCACTCCAGGTGGTTCTCTCTCCTCTGAAGACTTTTCTAATCTACTTATAAAAAAGTTTGCATTTAGCCACCACCATTTCTAGCAGCCATTTTATAAGATTACTAGGGGCTCAGTGCACAAATTTGTGTACCTTGAAAGGAACTGTGGGCCAGAGGCCATGGTGGGCAAAGGGGAGGGTCTCGGCCCATCCTTTGTACCCTGCCTGATCCCTCCTGCCATGCCCCCCAGTCTCTGTTTGCAGGCAGCCCTGCTCCTGTTGCCACTGCTCCCATGCAGAGACAACGCTGGGCCCGCTTGCACCTGCTGGCGGTGTGGAGTAATTGGGGCCAGTGCCAGCAGCGAGTGTCAGTGGGTGTGAGGTGGCTGCTGCCCCAATCATCTTCAGGAGCTGGGGGAAGTGGAGAAGCCCTCAGAGGCAATTGGGGCCAGCAGCCACCATGCATACCCACTGACAGTGTCAAGTGATCAGGGGCGGCTCCAGTGTTGGCAGCAAATGTGAGCACCTGACAGGACCATAGCACATGGGAGCAAAAAGTTTGCAGTAACCACTAGAACTAGCCCTGATGACAGTGACTGGCACCCCCCTTGGTCTGGCACCCCCCTCACTTGCTCCACCATTCCACCTCAGCCAATGCCACCATGTTCCATGCTCTGCCACCTGCTGCTGATACTTGCCATGTTCTGCGCATGCCCCTTGTGGTCATTGCACATCACAGCGAACAGTTGTTCCACCTTTTGGTATATTTGCATATTAGGGTTTTGTATACATAGACTAGAGGTCCGGTGCATGAAATTCAAGCACAAGGGAGGGGTATGTCCTCCGGCCCAGCCTGCAACCTCTCTCATCTGGGACATCCCTCTCACGATCCAGGACTGCTAGCTCCCCACTGCTCACCTGCTGGCCTGCCTCCCTGATCATCCCTTATCACTCCCCTGCCAGCCTTATCTATGCCTAATTGCTCCCCTGCTGGCCCAATTACACCCAACTGTCCTCATGTGCAGGCCTGGTCACCCCCAACTGCCCTCCCCTGCAGGCCTTCCCCCCACTCCCAACTGTCCTCCTATACAAGCCTGGTCGCCCCCAACAGTCCTCTCCTGCTGTCCCAACTACCCTCCCTTGACAGCATGGTTGCCTCCAACTGCCCTCCCCTGCAGACCTTGTCCCTCCCAACTTCCCTCCCCTGCAAGCCTGGTCCCCCACAATTGCCCTCCCTTGCAGGCCTGGTTGCCCATAACTGCCCTCCCTTGCAGTCCTGGTCCCTCCCAACTTTCCTCCCCTGCTGGCCACCTTGTGGTGACCATCTTGCATCTATAAGGGGGCAGTCATCTTTGACCATATGGACAGTCAATTTGCATATTATTCTTTTATTAGATAGGATAGAGGCCTGGTGCATGGGTGAGGGACAGCTGGTTTGCTCTGGAGGGTGTTTTGGATCAGGGTGGAGGTTCCCTTGGGGCAGGGGGCAGCCTGGGTGAGGGGCCTGTGGTGGTTTGCAGGCTGGCCACGCCCCCGGGTGACCCAAGTGGAAGTCCTGGTATCTAGGATTTATTTATCTTCTATAAATAAAAGTGTAGCCTTCAGTGGAGCCAAACTTCCTGATTGTTCCATGACCTCAGCCATTTTTTGTTGGGATTTATTTATCTTTTATAATTGAAACTTTGTAGCCTTAAGCAGAGACTAAGGCAGGCCAGGGCTGTGGAAACTTGGCTTCGTCCATCATTGGGGGCACTTCAAGCCTCCTGCTCTCTCCAGCTCCATGGCTGTTGCCATTTTTGTTGGGATGTATTTATCTTCTATACTTGAAACTTTGAGCCTTAAGTGGAAGCCAAGGCAGGCCAGGGCAGGCAGAAAGCTTGGCTTTCTCCATTTCCAAGAAACCCAAGCCTCCTGCTCTCTTTGTGGCCGAAGCCATCTTGATTGGGTTAATTTGCATGCTCACTTCTGATTGGCTGGTGGGCATGTCTTGTGGGTGTAGCAGAGGTGTGGTCAATTTGCATATTACTCTTTTATTAGATTGGAAGTTGTTTGATTTCTGTTCATTCTACAGAATGTTAATACCTTTTCAACTTAGCAATTGTCTCCTGTGCACTGCTGCTGTCCTTGGGTGTATCCTCATAAGCATTACTCTGTGAGTAGGTGCTGAATTATGTCCATGTTCCACTCTACCTGAGGAGGAGAAACAATTCTATAGACCCTTGCTTTGTAATTCAGACCTAAAAGTTTTTTCAAATAAAAATAAAGTTTTGACCATATTAATATGTGTAACACATTAAATTATCCTCTTTTAACTTTGTAATTTACTTTTTTCCTACTTTTACATTAATAGCTACTATGTATCTGAGTTAAGGTTTCTTGGTTAACAACTAATAGGAACTTATTTAGGTTAGTGTTAAAAAACAGGAAATATAGGAGGAAATTAAAATTATAGCTCATGGACCTCAGGGGAAGGTAGTGATGACAGCCTTTGGGAGAGAGGGAGTGCAGAACTAAAAAAGCATCCTGAATTAAGGCAGTTCCTCTGGTCATTCTCATTTATTTTATCCCCTCTTCCTTTCCTTCCTCTCTAATTTTTGGGCTACTGAGCCTTTCAAATCTGACTCATCTGCATATGTTAAATTCCACTCTTTCTGCTTGATATCTTTCTGTGTTCCTATTTTATATGCAGAAGATGTTTGTCTAACTGTTTTGTAGTTTGCAAGTTTCAGTTCAGAAAACAACCAAAATTAACTAGTGTCTCTGAATTCTCAATTAAAAATTTCTGCTCTAACCAGGTGTCTAAACCAATTGCAAAATCTATGTTCAGGTAAGTAAAATTGCTGAGAACAATCACAGCTGTCAGGACCCCCACCAAGAGGATGACAGATGATATCTAAAATCAAAGAAATGATATCTAAAAGCAAACAAATATTGTGGGTTTTTTTTCTCAATGTATGCAAAATATAAGCACTCCTAGGTTATGAAGAAAATATAAGTAGCTTCTAGAATTGCTACAGTAAAAATATATATTGATGTGTGTCAGTTTTCAGACTTTACATTTATATAAGAATAGGTCTATAACTCCAAGAAAAATTAAGAACTAAGCAGTCTAATAAAGCAGAGGGATAATATGTAAGATTAGTTTAAAATGATAAAAGTTAGATTTGTCAAAGCTAAATTCAAAACCAGCATTAACTTTTCTAATCTTACTTTAGAGCATCAATTATATGTTGAGAAAATGCAAAAATAAGCATAAGCATAAAATAATCATCTGGCTTTCATCAGGGATACTGTCATTTATCTCACCTACTCTGATCAGCAACTATGAATAGGAAATTATAAAAAGAAATAGAAGAAAATTTTCAATCATATAGTGAGTCTTTGTATGCATTATTTCCAGCTCCTCAACAACTATAAAAATGGTACCTCTTTGTTTATTTTGGAGAGGAGGAAATGGGTTCAGAGTAGCTTGGACTTGCCTAAGATAATATAGTCAGTAAGGAAAAAAATAATAATAATTTCATTTCAGGCCTGTGTTATTTTAAAATCTAGGTTTTTCCTACTCCAAGTTTTATTTATTTATTTATTTATTTTGTGTGTGTGTGTGTGTGTGTGCCCCGACCCGCGGGTTAAGTCAACGAGGACCCTAGAGGGGTAGTGGGGATGAAAGGGACAAGAGACAGAAGGAATGGAGACAAGACAAAGTTCTGATCAAGTCTCATTTATTCAGCAGTAGATCGGGGTACTTATGGGGAGAAGGAGGAATGAGGAAGTTAGCAAAAATTCCTAGTCCTAAGGCAAAATGCCTGGTTTTCGGGAGATAGGGAAAGAGATAGGGTTTGGGGTAATAGAAACCTAGCCTGAGGTTAGTGCTAATGTGGCTGGCGCTTACTACAAAATGGCTATCAAGCACAAGTTTCCCACATGTGTGTGTGTGTGTGTGTGTGTGTGTGTGTGTGTGTGTTTTAAAAGATGCTTTGGTGTCTCCATATCCATTACTGTATATAAATCCTCTGTCATGACTAGACAGGATTTGTGTCTCTGCTACCTTATAGTGCATGTCTTCCTATTCCTGGAGACATCCTCAATCATATTTGATCCTGTTTTCCACTTTTTTTGAATTGCTCATCACAAAGTGAAAGGACAAAGCAGAAATGAACTCCCCTCCATCTTGTCTTATAGGGCTGGGCCCCCTGCCTAAACCCCCTCCCTTTTCTGGGAGTGGCCACAGGTGTGCCAGCAATGTCCTAGCTTCCCCGGCCCCCACCCAAATGGACAAATGAAGCTCTAGGAACACAGCGAGGGTCCTAATTATGCTGAACCACAGAAAGACCCCAATTCAAGTGACTAATCTCTGTAACCCTCATCACTTTCCTAAGCCCTCCCAATTATCCTACCCCCCAAATAACTCATTGTTTCTCTCTCTCTCTCTCTCTCTCTCTCTCTCTCTCTCTCTCTCTCTCTCT
>JAAGEH010000393.1:42136401-42323428 GCA_011751065.1 Lasiurus cinereus | reverse complement strand
TCTCTCTCTCTCTCTCTCTCTCTCTCTCTCTCTCTCTCTCTCTCTCTTGTCTTGCTGCTGCTCCGGGTTTCAATAAACACTCTTTGCTTTTGCATCGGAAAAGGTTCCTTGGTGGTTGATTATTGGGGACCCCGAACTCTGGGCAAAACAAAAGCATAATAGAATGACAATGATTGAAGTTTCTTTTGAGAGCCAAATTTTTTAAAATTAAACTTCTTCTAATGCCACTTCTTCAAAATAGACTCACTCAGGCCGTGATATTTTGTGGAAGAGGCCACACTCAAGGGGCCAAATGGCCGCATGTGGCTCATGGGCACAGTTTGCCAATCACTATTCTAGGGCTTTAGTACCAGAGATAGGGTATTTATCACAGTATATCTTGTCAAAGAAATGAAAATTTAGGAATAAAGAAAGGGAAAATAATCATAGAACACAATCATAAGAACAGAGATATAAAAAATATATATAATCAGTTTGCCTAAGTCAAGAGAATGATAATTTTGGAATATAGGCCAAAAGAAAAAAAAAAGACAGAGTTGAGAAAATAAAGAGGAGCATATAGCAGGCCAGTGCCATTAAAATTTGTTCTAGTGTCATACTGCACCATAGACTGCCCATTCTTCACTGTAATGCAGTGAAGATTATACACAAGGATTGCTATGTTGTATGTTGAATTATATTCTTGTCTAATAAAATTTTTTTTCTGACCTTAAAATTGGTTATTATTTCTGTCAAATAATGATTCAGATTGGTGGGGTTTTTGGTATATGAGCTATATATCTGTCTATCTCTAAAATAAGTAAGTTTAATTTGATCACATAATCAAAAGACTCTTAATTATTAATAATTTATTTTAGTTTAAAAGTGAAATACATTAGTTATTTGTAAGAGTCAGATACATGAGCAAAAACACTTTTTTTTTAATTAAAAATGTGGACCTCTGTTCCAGAATTGGCAGATATCACTCAGCTCAAATTAAGTCATTTACTTTCAACCATCACATAAGTTACAAAGAAAACCCAAAGCATCTTTTTCTATATTTGGTGTCATCAAGATGTTACAATTGACTGAATATATTCCGTTAGCACCAAATCTTTTTGGCAAGAACTCTGACAATCTCCACATTCCTCACCCAACCATCTGTTTTTCTTGGTCATAAGCAAAAAATGTAATTTCTGCAATACCCATATCAAGCTAATCTAATAACAGATTCTCATTGACTTCAGAGAATACTCAGCACTTGTTTTGTTACCCAGGATGTGTGAAGAAAGATGTGAAGAAGACTCAGAGAACTATGTAAATGAAGTAGTGTTGCCATTGGGAGCAGATACAGATGCCTTCACTCTTCTACATTCCATATTCCAGTGAATTAAAGCCAAGCATTCTCACGAATTAAAACTCATTGCAAGTTAAGTCATTTTATGGAACAGATTGGAATTAACTGACTCTCAGTGATGTACTCCAGTAAATATGTTTTTACATATCATTCATTTGATATGACAGTAAGCACTTAAAACTAAGTTTGCCCTTGTAAATCTATCAATCATTAAAATGATTATTGGCCTATATATCCATGAATCAAATACAACCAACACATTTTCCTTCACTTATACCTGTTAGCTCCTTTCTGCTAATTCTTTATAACATTATCCTTCAATAAACATGTCACTAATTTATATATATTTAAAGCTATGAACACAGGCCATATAACATGAGTAATAACTTCTCATATCATATTTATAAATATTTTAAGTTAATTCAGTCACCAGCTAGTTAATTAAGTCCTCTAAAATCCTTTGGATCTGGGAACAACTTCTATCCCCTCATATGAAAATTGTATATTTTGAATCTGTATAGTTTTCTCTTCAAATGAACTGGAAACTCCTCTTCAACAATAATTATAATTGTTTATTCAATGTCTCAATAGTTTGTTTAGAAACTCAGGTACAATCTCTACTAGTACACTGACAGTGAAAAGTATAAATTGACTACATGAATGGCTGTACCTGGAAATATCCTCCTTCCAGCCATATTCATGTTATTGTGTTCTTGTTTCTATCATGAGCTTTCTTCATATTTGAGGTATTTTGAGGATAGAGAACAAATGTAGTAATCTTTATTTACCACAGTGCTTATTACATAGAATACAATATTTAAGAGATATATCTTCCTAAGTATGAAGGGGAGAAATTAATCAATTAAGTCTCTCTTCCTTAATCACCCAGAGGCTATACTAAATCAGATTTGTGATTTTGTCATATTTCTGTGTGAATATTCCTATATTCTACACAGTAATAACTGAAAGGAAATGAACTCTCCTCCATCTTGTCCTATAGGGCTGGGACCCCTGCCTAAAACCCCTCCCTTTTCTGGGAGTGGCCACAGGTGTGCCAGCAATGTCTTAACTTCCCTGACCCCCACCCAAATGGACCAATGAAGCTCCAGGGACACAGCTAAGGTCCTAATTAGGCTTAACCACAGAAAGACCCCAATTCAAGTGACCAATCTCTGTAGCCTTCATCACTTTCCCAAGCCCCTAATTATCCTACCCCATAAAACTCATTGTTCCCGCCCCGTCCAGTCCCTCACCTCGCTGCTGCGTCAGAAAGAGGCTGAGAGCCAAACCCGGGTTTGAATAAAGACTCTTTGCTTTTGCATTGGAAAAGGCTCCTTAGTGGTGGATTATTGGGGACCCCGAACTCTGGGCACAACATTTGGGGGCTCGTCCTGGATTCCCAATACCCACGAGGGACCCCGATCCGGAGAGTCTGTCTGACCGCGGTAAGTGTCTGTTTATGTTCTGTGTGCGAGCTTGCTTCTGAAGTCTGTAGTGCCCGAAATGGTCTAGGTGGATGCACTAGTGGATCTCGGGCGGGGGGAGGGTCAGAGGACGCTCTGCTTCACCATGAGGGATGTGGAATCCCCTCAAACCTCTGGGACGAAGTGGGTGGCTCCTACGGGTGGCTGCAGGGCCATTGACCAGTGATCGGCTTTATTTCCGGGGGTCCGGAAGGCTGCTTTGGATGTTTTTATCTGTTTGATCAGTTTGTGTCTTTTTGTGTACTTTTGTGAGCTCATTGGACAGAAGTTATGGGACAGACTCAGGCTACCCCCTTGAGTATTATGGTTGATCATTTTAGAGAGGTTAAGAGAAGGACTAACAACCTTAGTTTAGAAGTGAAGAAAAGCAGATGGCAAAAATTTTGTTCCAGCACGTGGCCGGCCCTCAATACCAGATGGGCGCCAGAAGGGACTTTTGACCTCCCCACCGTTTGCCGGGTCAGAGAAATCATTTCTTGGCCAAGGGGAGGCCATCTTAATCAACTCCCTTACATTATTACTTGGCAGGATCTCGTAGAGGACCCTCCCGTATGGATTAAACCTTTTCTAGCTCTGCGCTCTCCAGAGCTGGAACCCATTCTTGCCTTGCAGGAAACAGAGAAGAAAAAGAAGGTGGTTACTTCAGAGAAGAAGGAGAAGGAAGCCCAGGTTCCCAGAAGGGGGTGGGCTTCCGGCACCGGAAGGGGGTGGGCTTCTGGGTATGGCCGAAGTTCCAGTAGGAAGCCCACCTCTTACCAGGCAAAGGGCTCAGAGGGAACTGCATGTTGCAGCCCCTGACTCCACCATTAAGACTCTGCCCTTGCGAGCTGCGGGCCCCCCGGACACGGATGGCAATCAGCCCCATCACTACTGGCCTTTCACCACTAGTGATCTCTGTAATTGGAAAGCTCAGAATCCTAAGTTTTCTAAGAAGCCGGAGGGCTTATCGATTTGTTAGATTCTGTTCTTTTCACCCATCAGCCTACTTGTCAGCAGCTTTTGCAGGTCCTATTCACCACCGAGGAGAGGGAGAGGATCCTCAATGAGGCCTGGAAGCTAGTCCCAGGCGTGGACGGGAATCCTAGCACCAACCAGGCTCGGATAGACACCTCCTTTCCCCTGACTAGACCTGAATGGGACTTTAACACGGCAGAAGGTAAGGAGAGGCTCCGGGTCCACCGCCAGACTCTAATGGGAGGGTCTCTGCATGGCTGCTAGAAAGCTTACCAATTTGACCAAGGTAGGGAACATACAGCAGGAAAGGGATGAACCTCTAGCTGCTTTCTTAGGACGTTTCATGGAGGCATGCCGCACTTACACCCCCATGGACCCAGAAGCCCCTGAGAATAAGGCAGTTGCAGTCATGAGTTTTATAGACCAGTCAGGTGCAGACATCAGAAAGAAACTGCAAAGAATAGATAGATTTGGAGAAAAGAGTCTTTGGGACTTGCTAACCAAGATTGGACCCCAATTAACTTTCAGACAAGGGGGGCCCCAGATCACCGATGGTAAAGGCCACACCATGCAGGTTCTGACTCTGAGACTGGAGGATGAGTATCGTCTCCACCAGGAGTGTGGACGGGTGGCTACAAGAATTCCCCACAGCTTGGGCAGAGATAGGGGGAGTTGGACTGGCTGCTCACAGGGCCCCAATCCTGGTAGAGCTAAAGCCTGGAGAAGGCCCAATGAGAGTCAAGCAGTATCCTATGTTCCAGAAGGCCCAGAAGGGAATCCAGCCTCACATCAGGAGACTGCGAAGTCTAGGGAT
Organism: Lasiurus cinereus; assembly: GCA_011751065.1. Lineage (NCBI taxonomy): Eukaryota > Metazoa > Chordata > Mammalia > Chiroptera > Vespertilionidae > Lasiurus > Lasiurus cinereus. Next base: position 42,318,840 of record JAAGEH010000393.1, on the reverse strand, counting down.
ACTAGTCCCCTGTCAATCTGCCTGGAACAGCCACTCTTCTCCTGGTCGGAAAGCCTCACACCAATGACTATCGACTGGTGCAGGACCTCTGGGAAGTAAATAAGAGAGTCATGGATATAGATCCAACTGTTCCTAACCATACACTCTCCTAAGTTCCTTGACACCCTCTAGAGTCTGGTGTACTGTACTAGACTTGAAGGATGTCTTCTTCAGCCTGCCGCTAGCACCTCAAAGCCAACCCCTGTTTGCCTTTGAATGGCACCACCCGGAGAAGGAATACAGAGGACAACTAACCTGGATGCGACTGCCCCAAGGGTTCAAGAATTCGTCTACCTTCTTCCACGAGGCACTGCACAACGACCTCGGTGAGTACAGGAGATAGTACCCCACTCTCACCCTCCTTCAGTACATAGATGACATCTTGATTGCTGCCGATACCGCCAAAGACTGCGAGTAGGAGACTAGAGACCTGTTGGTCACCCTGGGGACCTTAGGGTATAGGGCCTCTGCAAAGAAAGCTCAAATATGCCAAGAGATGGTGAGTTACCTGAGATACATCCTGGAGGGTGGACAGCAGCGGTTATCAGATGCTAGAAAAGAAACTGTCCTGAAGATCCCTGCCCCCACCCCCCGAAGAGAAGTCAGGGAGTTCCTAGGGTCGGCTGGCTATTGCTGCCTCTGGATTCTGACAAACTGACCCTAGGACAAGAGATCTGGATTACAACCCCAAATGCCATTAAGGGGGTCCTAAAATAGCCTAGCAATGCACATATGACTCACTATCAAAGCTTGCTGCTCAACCCTCCTCAAGTGCGGTTCCATCCAAGTGTGGCCCTCAACCCTGCTACCCTGCTGCCTGACCCTGACCTAGATGCCCTGCTACATGACTGTGTGGGAATCCCGGAGCGGGTGCATGGACTCCAGAAAGACTTGACTGACTGGCCCCTTCCTGATGCAGAGGCCACCTGGTTCACGGATGGAAGTAGCTTCATGCGAGATAGGTGCAGGTATGAGGGTGCAGTGGTGGTCACCGACACGGACACTGTATGGGCAAAGGCTCTGCCCCCTGGGACATCAGCTCAGCGAGAACTCATTGCTCTCACCAAGGCACTGACACTGGGGACTGGGAGACGGCTTAACATCTACACAGATAGCCATTATGCATTTGCTACAGCTCATGTTCACGGGGCGATCTATCAGGAGAGAGAGCTATTGACAGCAAAGGGATGGACAATAAAGAATAAATAGGAAATTCCTGACCTGCTTGCGGCTTTGTGGCTCCCAGCTAAGCTAGCCTTTATCCACTGCCAAGGACACCAGAAGGCAGATGACCCAGTGGCAAGAAGTAACCAAAAGGCTGATCAGGCAGCCAAAGCAGTGGCCTTCACCTTGGTCCCTACCATGGCCTTTCAACTACCAGACCCCGGGGACCCAGTCTTGCCAGATCAGCCTGGGTATTCTCAGGAAGAGCTGTAGCAGATCAGGAGGCTTCCCCACGTCCAGGAAATAAAGGATTGTGGTACACACCAAACAAGGAGCTCATACTACCGGACTGGCTTGGGTTACAGTGTTAGAACACATCCACTGGTCCACTCACTTGGGGGCACTCAAATTAAAGGAATTAATCCGACACGGCAGAATTAAGACCCACCAACAGGACATCAAAATAGAACAGGTTGTATCCACCTGCAAGACCTGTCAACTCACAAACTCGAGAACCAGGCCAAGTGAAAAAGGAACCCAGCTCAGAGGAGCCAAGCCTGGAGCACAATGGGAGGTCGACTTCACTGAAATTAAACCAGGAAAGTATGGCTATAAATACTTTTTAGTATTTGTAGATACCTTCTCTGCATGGGTAGGAGCATACCCAACTAAGCATGAAACAGCTTCAGATGGTAGCTAAGAGGCTGCTGGAAGACATCGTGCCCAGGTACGGTTTTCCCACTGTGATAGGGTCGGACAATGGATCAGCCTTTGTCTCACAGGTAACACAGGTAGTGGCCAAGGCCATTGGGGCAAATTGAAAATTACATTGTTCATAGGCCCCAAAGTTCAGGGCATGTAGAAAGAATAAATAGAACTCTAAAGGAGACCCTTACCAAATTGACCATGGAGACTGGCGGGGACTGGGTGGCTCTCCTTCCGTATGTCCTTAATCGGGTTAGCAACTCCCCCTACACCCTGGGTTTTACTCCTTATGAAATCATGTTTGGCTGGCCACCACCTGTTATCCCTAATCTTAAAGCCAAATTTCTTGCAGAATTTGAAAGTCAAGAACTGTTTCGTTCCTTGAGAGGGCTCCAGAGGGCGCACGAGGACATTTGGCCGTGCCTCTGCGCCATCTATGAGACCGGCCCAGCCCCGACTCCTCATCAGCATAGGCCTGGGACAAGAGACATCGCCAGGAGACCCTTGAGCCAGGTTGGAAGGGTCCCTATGCCATAGTGCTGACATCCTTCACCTCCCTCAAAGTAGACTGCGTCGAGACCTGGGTCCACCCACCACAGGGAACCTGACCCAGAGTCAGACTTCACTGCCTGAGAGTTGTCAAGGAATCCATGGCCCTCGTAAGAGAGGGATAGCAGAAGCGTAGACTAGAAGGGAGCGGTCTCAGTCTTGGTATGAGTCACTGTTTAATTGGTCCCCATGGTTAACTACTCTTATTTCCACCTTCATTGGACCCCTTATAATCCCCTTAATGCTGTTAACTTTCGGTCCTTGTATTATTAACAAACTGGTCCAATTTGTCAAAGAACGCATAGGAGTAGTCCAATTAATGGTTACAAACCCAGTACCAGCCTCTAGGAACAGAAGAGGCAGAAATGCATCCCGTCTCAGGATTGAGACGTGTGTCCCAAGACAAGGGGGCAATGAAAGGAAATGAACTCTCCTCCATCTTGTCCTATAGGGCTGGGACCCCTGCCTAAAACCCCTCCCTTTTCTGGGAGTGGCCACAGGTGTGCCAGCAATGTCTTAACTTCCCACTCAATGGACCAATGAAGCTCCAGGGACACAGCTAAGGTCCTAATTAGGCTTAACCACAGAAAGACCCCAATTCAAGTGACCAATCTCTGTAACCTTCATCACTTTCCCAAGTTCCCTAATTATCCTACCCCATAAAGCTCATTGTTCCCACCCCGTCCAGTCCCTCACCTCGCTGCTGCGTCAGAAAGAGGCTGAGAGCCAAACCCGGGTTTGAATAAAGACTCTTTGCTTTTGCATTGGAAAAGGCTCCTTAGTGGTGGATTATTAGGAACCTCGAACTCTGGGCACAACCATAACATTCTTTTTGTTGTCTCTCCTCTTGAGGAAAAGCATTTGATCAAGGGATATGCAAACAAATATTTATTATGCTGATAAAAGAACATTATTATTCCACTCAGAGAGCAATCTTTGTAACTGAGAGTTAGAATAGAGTTCTGAAAAAATAGTCCACACCAGTTCCAGTCAAGGCATTTGTGGATTTATGGGAAATACTTCCAAAATGGCTCCATCGTATATAGGATAGTGATAATTGTTGGACAAAGCACTTATGGTTTTCTATAATCTCAACTACTTTAGAGAATTTAGTAATCATCCAAAGTTATTCCTTATGAATGATTGCAGCTTTCTTTCAGGCATTCAATTCAAGCCTCATTGATTCTCTTTATGATTTATTAAGTTAGGGCACTTTTGTGAGTAAGCAACAGAATTCAGCTTTCACTGTAATACATTTTATGATGCTATGTGAAAAGCTTTATGAAAGAATATGAAGATGTATATTGCCTAAATTAAGTGTATACTTATTCAAACAAATCTGACTTGCTTTCAAAACATTTCAAAACTGCTCATAGCTGATGCTTGCATCAAATATAGAATTATTTGACAGAGTATGTTTAAGACATTTGTGCAAATACATTGCTTATATAATGAGTGTTATTTTTAACTAGAACTTGGTTGGAAAGAACATGGTCTTATCCATAAGACCAAGACTTGGGAACCAAGTTGGTTAAAATATTTGGGAATGACTGTGGAAGATAGGCACTCATGCTCAAAAAATATATATATATTTTGATAAGTTTGCTAGGCAATTGGCCTCAGAAGGTCTGAAAGTCAGTAGGGAAGACAACCATGGAGAAAAGAGACAAGAAAGGAAATATAACCCTGGAAGAAGATAGGACAGGAGAATGAAGGATTTTGACACAGTGGAACTTAAATATTTTTAAAGTAACTAAGGAACAACCCAATTATATGCTGATACAGCAGATTTGCAATAAGTAGACATGTAGTATAAAGTCAGCTGCTAGGCATAGTCACTGAAAAGTCATGCTCCTACACCTGGTTTATAAGGTCAAAGAAAGACCAGAAGCCTGGCAGACTTGATCCTAAAGAAAATAAATAATACCTTAGAGATTTTTTTTAACCTAATCAAGGGTTTCAGATTCTTTGAAAGAGATAAATTTAAATAAGAAACTTAAGCATCATTTAAGAGTCAAAAGGCTTCAGCATCATTTAAAAGTCAAAAGGCTGTAGGAAGTGAAAGCCTGGCAAACTTTAAATTTATCTACTTACTATTTCCACAAATATTATAGAAACCGAAGGGCATTTAAAACAGAGGAGAGATTATAAACCTTAAATGGCAGATTAGAATATTTTGTGTAAAAGTGTGCAAAGGGAATATACCTTTAGTTTTCCAATGAGTTTGTTGTTGTTTTTAGAAAAAATATAAAGGAATCAGGAATTTCCTATCTTTTCCAACAAGATAGAATATTGAATAGAGAAAAGATTTATACCTGACGTAGAATAATGATGGATAATTTGGCCTTTTCACTATCTTTAAGTTACTAAGGGAATTAGCTCACTACCTGAAAAAGGAACTGAAGGAGGGAGGGAAAGACACAGAAAGAGAGAGACTGAGACTGAGACCATGGTGATTTGTTTCCTTTTCCTTTAAATATGTGTCATTTCCTGCCTGAACAGCTCAGTTGTTTAGAGCATCATCTCAAAAAGCGAAGGTTTTGGGTTCAATCCCCAGTCAGGGCACATACAAGAATCAAGCAGTGAATGCCTAAGTAAGTGGAACAACAAATTGATGTTTCTCTTTCTCTCTCTCTCTCAAAAAAGAATGCTTCAATTAAATGTAATTCATTATTAATCTTGGTTATTACTGCATATCTCTGTGTCACTTTTTCATTTACTGTAACTTTTTCTTTTCTTTTAAAATGACATCAGATAGCCTGGCTGGTGTTGCTCAGTGGTTGAACCAGGAGGTCACAGTTAGATTCCCAGTCAGAGCATGTGCCTGGGTTGTGGGCTCTATCCCAATGTAGGGACATGCAGAAGGCAGCCAGTCAATGATTCTCTCTCATCATTGATGTTTCTATTTCTCCCTCTTCCTTCTTCTCTGAAATCAATAAAAGTACATATTTTTTTTAAAATGACATCATATACAGATCACATACCATATCATTAAAAAATGTCATTCAATAAATTTAATTTAAAAAAATGCCATTTTCACCGAGACCGGTTTGGCTCAGTGGATAGAGCATCGGCTTGCGGACTAAAGGGTCCCAGGTTCGATTCAGGTCAGGGCATGTACCTTGCTTGCGGGCACATCTCCACTGTGGGGCGTGCAGGAGGCGGCTGATCGATGTCTCTCTCTCATTGATGTTTCTGACTTTCTATCTCTCTCCCTTCCTCTCAGTAAAAAATCAATAAAATATATTTTTAAAAAATGCCATTTTCTTTGGAATAGAGGAAACAATAAGAAACAGAAAGTAGAAATTAATGCTTTGCAAAGGAGTATCAATAGCTTTATAGGTGAAATTAATCTTCTTGTCATTCTTCATCTTTCCCTATCCCCTTTAACAATTTAAACCTGAAAAGTCATTCCCAACTGCATGCTGTCCTTTTCCCTCTAGGTAAGAAGGAATTAGTGTGTGCTACAAGCACATAATTCAGAAATAAGATTTCTGAATGAGATCACTGCTTCAATGAAAAGGTTAATGAAAGTACGGCCTGCTGTGAAGAGAACATTACTTTATGCACAATAGGTGTAGGGAAATTTTATAATAAATTATAACTGGCCTTTTCACAACACATGTCACAAATATCATTGCTTTTGACAACCAGTTTTTTGTTTTGTTTTGTGTTGTTTTTTTTTTTAGTTTCTTAATTCAAAGTATTTAAAACACAAATGAACTGAATAAATTTGAACTGGCCATCAGATCTAAACTCTGCAAAAAACTACATGTAGAATTTATAAGAACAGAACCGATGACAGGGGACTTCTGAGATTTCAGGGGCTCCTCAAATGTTTGTAAGTTTATAAACATTTTATAAGCTGATTAATTTGCTTGCCCTACTTGCCTATTGTCACAAGCTTTCTCTCTCTTCTGCAGTCACAATGATGCAAATACAGTAGCCTCATTTGAGATGCAAAAAAAGATGAATCTAGGTCATTAAATAATTTATGCTATTAGAGATTTACATCCTTTTAAATTCTGTGGGAAGAAGCTTAATTCCTTGCTTAGGTTTTGATTTCAGTTAATGACCCTTGAGCCAGTGTCTTAAACTTCCTGAGTCTGTTTTATCATCCACACAAGCGGAAACAACAGGATCCATTTTACTATTTTTATGGTTGTTTCAGCAAATAACTGGAGTGTGCATTATACAGCGAGAGTAGGTTAAATTTTTACAAAAATACAAGGTATTGAGATTAATCCTGGCATTCAAATTCATTTGTTTCTCTAATACTGAGGTCACTTGAGTCTTTTCCTAAAATATTATGAGAGCATTTTGATTATATGAATTGACCCTGCCAGCTTAAAAAAAGATATCTTATCTAATAAAAGAGTAATATGCAAATTGACCATCACTCCAACACACAAGATGGCTGCCCCCATGTGGTCAAAGATCCTCCCCCAATGTGAATGCAAGATGGCTGCCACAAGATGGCCAGCAGGAGAAGGCAGTTGTGAGGGACAAGGACTGCAAGGGAGAGCAGGTAGGGTTGAAGAGGCTGGCAGAGGAGGGAAGTTGGGGATGACTGGGCCTGCAGGAAAGGGCAGTTGTGGGGGACCCAGGCCTGCAAGGGAGGGAAGTTAGCAGTGACCAGGCCTGCAGGGGAGGGCAGTTAGGGGCAAACAGGGTGATAGGGGAGCAGTTAGGTATCAATCAGGCTGGCAGGAGAGAGGTTAGGGGGTGATCAGGTTGGCAGACAGAAGTGGTTAGGGGCAATCAGGAAGGCGGGCAGACAAGCAGTTGGGATCCAGCAGTCCTGGATTGTGAGAGGCATATCTGACTGCCCCTTTGATCAGGCCTAAACGGGTAATCAGACATCCTTTGAGGGGTCCCAGATTGGAGAGGGTGCAAACTGGACTGAGAGACACCCCATCCCCATGCATGAATTTTGTGCACCAGGCCTCTAGTTAATTATAATAGTAAGAATCCAATCTTTATTCATTTGATAAATGTTTATTGAGTACTTAGAATTATGTACCAGTCATTATATTACTTGTTGTGTACAATGGGGAATGAAATAGACACAATCATTATCCTGATAAAGGTTAGATTTTATGGTGAAACAAACCATTTTACAAGTATTTTTCCTGTGAGAAGCAATTACTTTTTAAATTTAGACCTATGAACAATTCATAAAAACATATTTAATTTGAAATCATTCAGTTCTCCTCCTTGTATTAAATCTTTGATTCTTAGTATGCAAAAAAATAAAGAAATAGAATAGATCACAATACCCAAAAGAATATATATCAACAATTCTTTTTCTTTGCATTGTTTGAATATAGAATTCAAATTCTATATATTTTTAGCTACTTATTTCTATAGTCTTCCAATATAGAGTTAAGTGGAAACAAACAAACATTGATGCTGATAGGGTGATTTAGAGCTCATTAAACTCATTCAAGTAATATAGATTCATCAAGATCAACTCACTGATAGTTTGATCAAGTTGGTGCAAGTCAACATAGTGCTGACATAGCACATCTTCAGCTCAAGAATGATGATAGCTTTGAATTGATGCTACATTTGTCTCAGTAAAGCCTCAATTCACCAGAAGTTACAAGAAAGAAGGCTATGTCAATATCATTTCTTCTGAGTAACTTAAGCCTAAGCAAATAACTTTTCTAGCAGGAATGTTTCCATTTTTCTTCTCTAGTAAGTACATAGATAGTTGATTCCTTTGTAATCCAGGTTCTTGTTTTGCTTCAAGTTCTTAAATTTAACTCTGAGGAGCTGTTGAAGAAGACTCTATATTAAATACAAACATAACATTAACCGGTATCTTATCACTCATAAAAATATGGATAGAAGTTTTTAAATAAAAATTAGATGTAAGAGGTAACAAGATGTAACCATTAAGCCGGTACAATGCAGGCCAGATGTTTTGAGTTAAATCTAATTTCTTAAGTTTTTAGGTATGTAATATTGGACAGTGCTTCTGTTTCTTTACCAACAAAATTGGGATTATCATATTACCTGCCTCATGCGGTTGTTATAAGAATTAACTAAGTAAACACTTAGAAAGGATATTGTAGTAGGACAAGGTCTGCATCATAGTTAGCATATGTAAGTGTTTCTAAAATAAATAATATGCACAGAAACAAACACTTTTCTTAGGTGTCTCATAAATAGGTTCTGAAGCCAAATTAAAACAAAACAAAAAGCTTTGAAATATTTTGAATGATAACAGTGTCATAGCCTAAGTAAATGATTCCTCCAAAGGTGACTACTTAGAAGAAAACATTAATTTGAATGTATAAGTAGAAGCATGCTTCTTAAAAGCTATTTCCTTGCTCTTGAATTGTACCTTAAATGATGGCCTAGATCTGTCTGCTAATCATATCAAAGACATTGTTTTTGCTGTTCAATTCCCTCTGGATTAGGAAGGGAGCTTTGAAATCAGATGACACAAGTGAGATCTAGTGCATTAGACACAATAAAGGATTCTTCTTTTTACAACCTAATAAAATGTCACCAGCTTTGTAGCTAAAATCAAAAATTAAAAAAGATAAAGTACATTTATTAGGTTTTGGAGCTGGAATTCATGAAAATATATAGAAATGTAGAAAGATTAAAATTTCTCAGCTGTTATGGGTGTGGGTATGATTAATATTGCAGAGGAGTTTTTTTTTTTTTTAAACTACATATCACAATTCATTTGAGTTAAAAATATATTAGCACTTTGGAGGTCATCCTCAAAGAATCAAGATTTTGGAAGCATAACACTAATATTCAAGTGTGAGAAACTGGCTAATTTAGATACATTTTGTATTTTAATTTCTTAGGATATATATTCCCATGGCCAGATCAGGTTTACATTTACAGCAAAATTGCAAAGATAGCAAGGGAGTTCCCATATGATCTAGTTTCCCCTCTTATTAACATTGTATTTTAGCCTGGTACATTTGTTATAATTAATTAATCAATATTAATATAATATTATAACTAGAGTTTAGGCTTTATTCATTCTTCTTCAGTTTTATCTAATATCCTTTGTCCTTTCCAGGATTCTATCCAAGATGCTGCATGACATTTAGTCATCATGTCTCCTTAGGTTATTCTTGACTAAGGTAGTTTCTCAAACTTCCCTTGTTTTTAATCACCCTAACAAAGTACTGGTAGCTATTTTGTATTATTTTCGGCAATAGTAATTGATCTGACATTTTCTCATGATTAGAAAGAGGGTATGAGTTATTGGAAGGAAGATCACGAAGATAATTGCATTTCAATGCATTATTCAAGGGTATATCCTACTAACATAATATCACTATGTTGACCTTGATCACCTGGCTGAAGTAGTGTTTGTCAGGTTTCTCCATTGTAAAGTTACTCTCCTCCCCCTTACTCCATACTATGCTCTTTGAATTAAAGAACTGAAGTCACTTTATTCAGTCTATACTTAAGAAGTAAGAAGTTATGCTCTTTTTGAGGGCAGACTAACTACATAAATTAATCTGGTATTCTTTAGCTTCAGATATTTGTCTGTTCTACCATATTTATTAATTTTTCTGTCATTTTTTTCATATCAGTTTAAATTAGTGAATATTTAGCTTATACTTTAGGTTGTAATCCAAAGTTACTTTATTTATTTGCTAAAGTTGTTCTGGGGTGGCAATTGCAAGTTCTTTCAGTTGGCTACTGTGTCCTGTAATCATAACTCCTTGATTATGGGATTTTCTTTTGTCATATTCTATGACTCTACAATATACTCTAGAAGTGGATTTTTTTTTAAATATATTTTATTGATTTTTCACAGAGAGGAAAGGAGAGGGATAGAAAGTCAGAAACATCGATGACAGAGAGACATCGATCAGCCGCTTCCTGCACACCCCACACTGGAGATGTGCCCGCAAGCAAGGTACCTGCCCCCAACCGGAATCGAACCCGGGACCTTTCAGTCCGCAGGCCGACGCTCTATCCACTGAGCCAAACCGGTCTCGGCTAGAAGTGGATTTTTAAGGACAATCTGGGAGCAATGATCAAGAAAGGTGAATGCATAAAAAAAAAAAAAACCTGAGGCTAACCACATGTGTCACACAATTTATATATAGTAAAATTAAACCACCAGACTTCTTGGAACTGAGGTCAAATTATGTTTTATGGTGTTTAAGGTTTTATTTTATTTTTTGCTATCAGAAAATTCTGATATTTTCAACTTATATATGCCATTGACTACTACACAAACACAGTTTACTTAATAATTTTCTTAATATATATATATATATATATATATTATTTCAGAGAGGAAGAGAGAGGGAGAGAGAGAAAAAAACATCAATGATGAGAGAAACTCATTGATTGGTTGCCTCCCTGCATACATCCTACTGGGGATTGAGCTCACACCCCGAGCATGTACCCTTGACTGGAATCTAACCCAGGACCCTCCAGTATGAAGACTGATGCTATGTCCATTGAGCAAACTAGCCAGGGCTTTGGTTATTGTTGTTGTTGTTGTTGTTATATAATCATTGAGGGTCACATTCCAACTCAAATGCTAAGGTCCATATTGATTGAATTTTTTTTTAAGTTCACATATCCACATAGACAATGTTAAGTAGAAACACACTTGTCTAAACCACTAGACAAAAATACCTTCCTTATTTATTTTTAAATTTTATATAATTCAATAGTTTCATTTTTAGAAAATACTTTACTCCATAACAGTTCCCCAAATTTGAGATTATTAAATAGTAGCCTTCGATTTTACTGCATCAGTCACAATAAATTAGTTTCAGTTCTATATTTTAGTGTGTAACACAACAAAAATTAAGAAAAGAGGAACTTACTGTGGCAGAATTATTTCTATGAAGAATATCAACTTGGTGTTAATTATTCTCTAGAATCCAGTCTACCTTTGAGTTGCTTCTTCCATTGATGTTCTGATTCTTACAAATGATTCAAACTCTAATATGACTATTTATCCTTCTTGCAGCTCCTCAGTGTAAAGTCACTTTGTCTCAGGAGCATAAATTTACAGTCTCTTAGACAAAGATGATTTATTATCTCTAAGAAAGCTCCTATCATCTGTAAACAAAATGCTTTCTAGCTTACTGCTATTCAAATGTATTTCTTCGGTGTAAAAATTGTTATTGTTGGCCTTGGCCAAGAAGCTATGTGGTTTATAGCATGGCCCTGATATGCCAAGTCTCTCTCTCTCTCCATCTCTCCCTTCCTATCTTTCTTTAAAAAATCAATAAATATATTTTTAAATCAACTAATGAATGTATAGATAACTTCTCTCTCTCTAAAATTATATATACATATATATCATTATTGTTTTTTATAATTTCCTACTGATTTTAAAAAGGTCTCAACATTATTTATTACGTTGAAGCCAGTTGAAAGAGAAACAAAAGTGTACCTTGAATTTCTGGGATTATTTTCTTAGACATCTGTACGGTCTTAGAAGATTCATAAGCTTTGTGTATATTCTATTCTAACTGCCTGACTCTCCCAGGTCATGTTTTCCTACATTAACAATCTGTGGATTTATTGTCACATTACAAAATTCATATTCTGTAGCTTTCCCCTTTTGTATGTTTCTCTTTCTGAGTATCTTCACATAAATTCTAGATTGATGTTCACTCCTTTATTTTCATATCTATTGACAATATCACATGGAAAACTGACCTTAAGTGTTCTTATCATCTATAGCCAACAGAAAAGATCCTTCTGCTTCTTATAACAAGCTCTTTTAAAGAGATTTACCAGAACAAGGCAGTTAAAAGATGGTGAGCAAATAATAGATTATGTGTCTTATGTATAATTGATATTCTGAACAAGATCTATAATAATAAAAGCATAAAATGTTAATTAGACCAGACAGCCTAACAACCTTCTGAATGTCCTTTGGCAGGGGCCAAGGCAGAAGCAGTTAGGGATGATCAGGCAGGCAGGGGAGCAGTGAGAGGCAATCAGGCAAGCCAACAGTTAGGGACAATCAGGCAGGCAGGCAAGCAGTTAGGGATGATCAGACAGGCAGGTAAGTGGTTAGGGTGATTAGGCAAGCAGGTGAGTGATTAGGAGCCAGCAATCCTGGATTGCAGGAGGGATGTCTGACTGCCAGTTTAGGCCTTATATCCCCTAAACCCAGCAGTTGGACATTCTCCTAGGAAACCTGGAATATGAGAGGGTGCAGGCTGGGCTGAGGGAACCCGCCCTTCCCTTGTGCACAAATTTTGTGCACCCATGCCTCTAGTAGTATCATATTAGGGGATCAGAAAAACAAGAACAACAACAACAACACAAAATTATTTTCTCCTATTTCCACTTTAAAATCTATCCAACAGCAATAATAATGGGGATGGGAAGCAAGATGGTGACATTTCCCATACCTCTAAATAAAAAATTCAAAGAATCTCATGATATCTCTCAAGGTTTAAGGATATGCATAGGATGCTCAATACTACAAACACAATTTTAATTAAATAATTCAAATTGTAAAGTCCTATATAATAATAAAGTCTTTAAAATTTACTAGGGTGGATAGTTTTGGGGTGAAGATGGTGTTCAGCAAACTCATCATTTCTTTTAGAAACAGTCTGCCAATATTTAGAAGCAACTTGAAATACCACATACTATTAGAATGTGCAAACCTAGAGATTAATAAACTACAATATCTTAAACTTATAGAGATTTGAAGCAAGTGAAAAAAATTGAAACATCAATTGAATCATTTTACCATATCTTCCTCATCCAGCTTAAAACCCATTAGAAACTATTCAATAGCAAGAGAATTATGGGTCAGCTTGTCTAAGAGATTATAAAGATATGAATAATATGACTGTTGAAATCTTCCCTAGCTTCACTTTTCAGCAAAGCTTTCCTTATATTAATTTTGCCTTATAGAACTGCTTGCAGTTCTCAAAACTTACCATGCTATTTAAAAGCTGTCATTGTTTATCATACTGTTTCTTCTACTTGGAATGTATCACTTCAAATATAGCTATTCAAAATCTCAAATTATTGCTGGATATTTAGAGACTTAATTCTCCCATTATGTTATGCTTTTTACCTATTATGTATTATTCATTGTTATATTCTAAGTGTCTATCTAGCAAACTACATATCTACTAGATAAAATGAATACTTGTTGAATGGATAATTGAATGCAATTCATAACTGAAAAAAAATGAAATAAACTAAGAGCAAATATATGAATCTAGGACAAAGGATTATAATAAAATATAATAACACGGGCAGTATTGCACATGTAATAATATGAACACTTAGCTATTGTTATAAATGTTGATAATTATTATATCTGTACTAGGTTGAACGAATCGCTCCCCAAAAAACTCTGCCCACTTGTAACCTTAGAATATTTGGAAATGGGGTATTTGCAGGTGCAATTAATTAAAATGAGATCATTCTGGATTAGGATGGGCCCTAAATTCAATGTGCGTTGTCCTTATAATAGGATGGGGGACATAGAGACACAGAGAGAAGAAGGCCATTGTCAGGGTCAGAGACTGAATTATTTCAGCAATAAGCCAACTAGTGCCAAGCACTGTGGAGGACCACCAGAGGCCAGGAAAAGGAAATTAAGGATTCCTCCCTAGGACTACTTGCCCACACTTTGATTTTGGACTCATAGCCTCCAGAAGTATGAGAGAATGAATTTCTGTTTTTTTAAGATACATAGTTTATTGTAATTTGTATGGCATTTCTAGTAAACCTAATATAATATCTAAGCATGTTAAATAGGTTGAACTTAAATTGATTTTCATTATTACACTAATATTTTTTTTCACAATTTTGATCATGCCCTGTATAAATGACATTTGGAATTTTTTTTTCCTTGGGGATATGTACAGTTTATTCCTCAACTCTCATTTGAAATATGGCACACAAATTCCTTACAAGCCAGACATTTCAGAACTTCTCCCTAACAGCTACAGTTATTGAATCAAATGCCCAATCTCATCCATTTTTGTTTTTAATATATTTTTTATTGAATTCAGAGAAGAAAGGAGAGGGAGAGAGATAGAAATATCTATGATGAGAATCATTGATTGGCTGCCTGCATGCCACCCACTAGACATCGATTCTGCAATCCTGGTATGTGCTCTTGACAGGAATGAACCTGGAACCCTTCATTCTGTAGGCCTATGCTTTATCCACTGAACCAAACTAGCTAGGGCCAATCTTATCCATTCTCAATGACTAGAGTAGAAATTCCTCATATGTTTCCCCATAGATTCCCTAGGTGTTCCCATTTGGAAAGTCTTTTAAAAATGGACATGCTCTGAAATTCTTTTCTGGGAGAGCCCACTATTTAAATTCATCCTTCTTTCCAAAGTATCATATTCCTCCTGCAGCTGACTTTGTGGTTAAAACAGTCCTATTACCTTTAACCAGCAACATCTTATTGTTCCACACTTAAAAGGCTGGTGTACCAGCAATGAAAGAAGCAGAGAATAACAAATGAGAAAGAAAAAGGTGAAATGACTGGAAACTGGAAGTTTTGATAAAACGCTGCCAAATTTATTATCTGTCCTCTTTATTATCAACACTGTTATGACAAATACAAATGACAAGTACTGAGGGTCTTGCTGCTCTTCAGATATTAAAGTTAAGGGAGAGCCCATAAGTGGGAGGAGACAGTTAGGGGGGGGGGGCTCACTAATGGCAGGAACAGATTCAACTTTGCTAATTGCGAATCTGGTATCAAAACCAAACCTCCTAGAAACGTTAAGAAGATAGGACAAAATATAAAGATCAGACTATCATTAACGAGCTATAAGGCAATGAAGAATTAGAGATCTGAAGATCAAGAGAGATAAAAGTCACAGACGAGAACCCAGTACTGGTAGCTGCTTAGGTAGGCTACATTGGGCATTTTTTAAGGAATGGCAGTTGTAAGTTTTTATTATTAGTCCAAAGCTTTGAGCTGTCACCTTTCTCAGGAAGTTTATTTCCAACATACACCAAGATTTGGAAGACAAAAGACTTAGTAGGCTGGATGGAGCTCTTTTTTATGCACTTGGAAATGTCAACATTTTAACCATGCACCCTGAAAGCTATTTTTGGTCCTCTAGAAGAAATATGCAGGTTGTCTCCAAGAATGTGTACATACTTTTTAAAAAATATATATTTTATTGATTTTTTACAGAGAGGAAGGGAGAGAGATAGAAAGTCAGAAACATCGATGAGAGAGAGACATCTATCAGCCGCATCCTGCATGCCCCACAGTGGAGATGTGCCCGCAAGCAAAGTACATGCCCCCAACTGGAATCGAACCTGGGACCTTTCAGTCCGCAAGCTGATGCTCTATCCACTGAGCCAAACCAGTCTCAGCATGTGTACACACTTTAGTAGCTGATAGCTGTTCCTTCTATTACATGATGAAAATGAAATATATTTTAATAACCACTGCCTTTATAATGTACATATATTTTGGGGAGGAGATACCCTGTATACATTTATGTATGAAGGTAGGCAAATTATCTAAAAAGAAAATACAAAAGAATAGATTATATTAAAATTCCATGTCTCATTAACTCAAGTTATAAAATAGATAAATTATGTCCAGTGTCACCAATTTGAGGAAGTTCACAGAAATGTGAAAGTTGCTTCTGTAAAATGACTCCTACCCAAATGTGCTTGAAAATGAAGCAATACTGTAGACACTTTGCTTGCTCATGGCCAACAGGTCCAAGCCCAGCATCAGCACCCCACTTGTAACACACACTGAAGAAGTATTTACTGAAAAGAAACAAAATTGCATTTTAATGTTTGTAATAATTTTGTAAACCACCAAAAGATGGCATCAAAACCATCAAATCGGAAGACCACGTAGCCTGGGCCCTTTTCCAGAGCCACCAGAGAAACCATTTCAAAAAAGAACATGGGTTCATCAGGACGCCAGTTTGTTAGAGATTAGTAATACTTAGCATTTGACTGCAGAGGTCTGTTAACGCAAGATTTAGAAAATGTATGAGTAATTTAGACACTGATAAAAGGGAAGCTAAAGAAAGCCAAATTTGGGTGTTGTTTCTTCAATGAGCCATTTCTGTTAAAACAATAGTGTAAGGAGGCTCTAAGTATAGTTATTAGGCAAAGATGAGAGCTTAGAACCACCATATTTTTCCAAACTAAGAAACTAGATGTGGAATGTTATTAACATTTTCACATTTTGAAATGGAATTTTTATTTATTTCCTGAGATTCTGTTGAGACAAGGTTAGGTCTTCAATTTTTCTCCTCTATATTACAAACAAAATAGCGCTCTTAAATGCAATAGAGAAGTTGAAACTGGTAAGATGCGGAATTTGTATCTTTAACATCTTAACTAGCTAGAGATATCAACAGTACTGGGGAAACTGGCAGAATTCATAACATTTTAAAATGCTTGTAATTAAAATACAAGGGAATATACTAAAAAATAGAGAAATAATTGAATTAAATATAAAATTTGAAATCCACAAAGCAAGGTAATATGTTCTATAATTACTAAAAAAACTTAAATGCAATTAGGCACTGATATGGGAAATATGATACTAAAATTGTTCTGTATTATTGCTCACAAGTTAACACAAAGATACAGTTTGACTTAGCAACTGACTTCAATTATTATTCAGCACATTGACCAAACACTACCAAATTTTGCTAAGCAAACCTTATTGAATATCTGTCTTAAACATGCTTAAATCAATAAGAAAGACAAAGTTTATTTGACTTGTAGTCAGATGCTAATTCTACTTTCACTTTATTTACAGGCTAAATAATTGCAATTAACCACTGATTAATGCTGTAGTTAATGAGAAATTAAAGCATTCTTCAATGTTCTCCCCAAATCAAAAGCAACATTTAGCTAAAATATATTCCATTATTGACAGGGGAAGTAGACTAGTAAGTTAAATTTTAAGTTAAGTGCTAATTTCAATTTGGCTTTTATTTTGAATGCAAACCTATATTTTTAAGCCTTTATTATTTTTTCTCCAAGAGTACATATAATTGAATAATGTGTTGTAATATGTTTAATTCTTTCAAAAATAGATGTCTTTTGAATCACTTAAGACATTTTTTTCAAATAAAAATTTATTGTAATCAAAACAAAATCTTTAATGAAGGTGATGCAATCTTTAAAATAAGATATTTACCTTCTATTCCATTTTTTTCAATGAGATGTTAATTTTCTTGATTTGCTTATCTATAAAACCATTTTAGCTGGTTATAAGTTTGGAAGAGAAGATTTTAAAGGCCATGTTTATCTATACAAGCAAACATTTTAATGATCACAGAAAATGTTTAGTGCTAGCTCAATTAGTTGAAAATATCATAATTT
Source organism: Lasiurus cinereus (assembly GCA_011751065.1). Taxonomy (NCBI): domain Eukaryota; kingdom Metazoa; phylum Chordata; class Mammalia; order Chiroptera; family Vespertilionidae; genus Lasiurus; species Lasiurus cinereus. Next base: position 42,301,050 of record JAAGEH010000393.1, on the reverse strand, counting down.
TAAAACAATCTTTTTTATTGTAACATTTATAAACTTGGAATGTATTAGTCATTTGCCATGCAAATTAATTATTTAATCTCAGTGTCAGGATTAGATAAATGGATAGCTTGAAAGACCCATTTTTTTTAGCACCATATTTTCTCATTACTATTAATTCTACTATACCACTTACCTTAACAGAAGTTTCATTCAGTACGTGGGGTAGGAATAGAGCTAAAAACAACCTGAAAATCGAACTTAATTATCTATTCTATCCAATGTCTTTCTTCTATTTTGAGTTTTCACTATAAGATAAGCAAGGATGAATAATGATGATTTACTTTTAATCTTCCATATTTACATTTATTTAGCAGTTTTAGTGGATTATGCAGTCCAATACTGGGCAAGTTTTGATGTGGAAAAGATTGGCTTGATGCCCTTTCACATTTTTATGGCACCTTTATTTTCTGTGGTTCATTCTTTTTTTTTTTTAGGATAGATTAAATATTTATTTTTTAATTAAATCTTTATTATTCAGATTATTATATTTGTTTCTCTTTTTTCCCCTCCATAGCACCTCTCCACCCAGCTCCCACCCTTCCCTCTGCCCTTACCTCCCTCCCATTGATCTCATCCATAAGTGTGTGATTTTTGTCCAGTCTCTATCTGTACACCCCTCACCCCTTTCCCCCTGAGAATGATCAGTCCACTCCCTTTCTGTGCTCCTGATTCTATTATATTCACCAGTTTATTCTGTTGATCAAATTTTTAATTCCCTTAATTTTTAGATTCACTTGTTGATAGATATGTATTTGTTGTTCATAATTTTTTGGCTTTTACCTTTTTCTTCTTCCTCTTCTAAAAGAGTACCTTTCAGCACTTTCATATAATACTGGTTTGGAGTTGATGAACTCCGTTAGCTTTTTCTTCTCTGTGAAGCTCTTTATCTGCCTTTCAATTCTGAATGATAGCTTTGCTGGATAGATTATTCTTGGTTGTAGGTTATTGTTATTCATCATGTTGAATATTTCTTGCCACTCCCATGTGGCCTGCATCGTATCTATTGAGAAATCAGCTGACAGTCATATGGGTGCTCCCTTGTAGGTAATGAACTGTTTTTCTCTTGCTGCTTTTAATATTCTCTCTTTGTCTTTTGCTCTTGGTATTTTAATTATGATGTGTCTTGGTGTGGTCCTCTTAGGATTCCTTTTATATGGGGTTCTGTGTGCTTCCTGGACTTGTAAGTCTATTTCTTTCACCAGCTGTGGAAAGTTTTCAGCCATTATTTCTTTAAATAGGTTTTTAGTATCTTGCTCTCTCTCTTCTTCTGGCACCCCCACAATTCTGATGTTGGTATGCTTGAAGCTGTCCCAGAGGCTCCTTACATTATCTTCACATTTTTGGATTCTTTTTTCTTCTTGCTTTTACAGTTGAGTGTTTTCTGCTTCTTTATATTTCAAATTTTTGACTTGATTCTTGCCTTCCTCTAGTCTGCTGTTAAGACTTTGTATAATATTTTCTATTTCAGTCAGTGTCTCTAGTCGGTCCTTTTTCACCTCCTCTTGGGACTCACTAAATTTATCCATATTTTCTAGGAGATTCTTGAAAAACCTTATAAGTGTGGTTTTGAACTCTATAGCCAGTCGTTTTTTTCCCTCCATTTCTTTTGTTTGTGATTCCTTCCCTTATCTCGGCATTTTCACTATGCCGGGGAACGTCTGTTTTGGATTCAGCCTTATGATACCAGATGTGCAAAGCCGCAAAAGCCTCTATTGAGAAGTGGGTGGAGTCTCAGGGCTTAAGGGACAGCCTTGCCTTCCAGTTGGCCCCGCCCTCCACGGCCCCTGAGTCTCACGTGACTGAGTAATGGCTGTAGAGGTCCTTGTGTGCGCGTACCCACAGTGCCTCTAGACCACTGCCTTTCCGGCTCCCCTGCGCTCCAGGACCACATGAGTCTAGGTCCCCAGGGCTTAGTGGAATCAGAAGTGGCACAGTTGGGAGCGTCTGTTTCCCGCCCACTTGCAAAAGCCAGCGGCACAATCAGCAATCTGTCCTCTGTGCAGTGCCCTGCGCACCACTAGGCCTCTGATCTTTTGCGACTCCCCTAAATTTCCATGCATCTCTCCCTGTTCACAGTCCAAACTCCCCTGGTATGAGTTTCGGCTGAATCTGGGGTTTAGTGTCTTAAGATAATGGGTGCAATGCCGTTGGGAGTCTCCGTTTCTCTCTTGCCAGAGAAAACTAGCCAGGTACTCTGGCACCGCTCTCTCCACTCAAGTGTCTCCGTTCCTCAGCTTTTTGCAGCTCCTCTGGGTCTCTGTGAGCCCCTCTCCTCCCTCTAGCGGTAGAACTTCCACTCAGCCAGCTTTCCTGTGGTTCTGGATGATGTCATTCTGTCTTTTAGTTGTAGTTTTGAAATTGTTGTGCGAGGCAGCAGTGTAGGTTTTTACGTATGCCACCATGTTGGATTCTTGTGGTTCATTCTTTTATCAAGTGCCTGAGACTTTCTATTTACTGGTACCCAGAATTCCCCATCATGACATCCAAGTGGCATTTTCTCTCAAGGTAAAGCTCTGCTTTTCCTGTGTGTGTGTGTGTGTGTGTGTGTGTGTGTGTGTATGTGTATATGTGTGTATTTAATTGCCTAATTTATAATTATTATTACAGAAGATAAATTTTTTGTCCCAGATGTATTAAATAGCTTGCCATAGATTTCATGGATTACCAGATGTAATTTTTACACTAGATATTGTTGTTATGTAATTAAAAAAAAAAACCAAGTCAGATAACTGCTCTGGGTCTAGGAAAATGACTTTACACCTCTAACAGGTGCTATTTCCACCATACATTATGTGAATAGGAGCCCTGGGTTTGTACAGTGCACAACAGGAGTGACCACACTTGATGGCTGACGTTGATAAAAAAAAAGAAAGATTTCATAAATATCAAACAACAGTAGTTAATTATTAAGTATAGAGAACTAGATAGAAGGAGACATTGAGGATGACCTAAAACTTTAATTCTGAAAGATTTTTAATTTTAATAGGATACAGGTTCATGGGAAAAGTGGCCATTATGGGAATAAAATGGCCATGTTCATCATTTGATATTTTGGATTCCAAGTACATAACACATAAACATGGAGCTTACCAGGAGATAGTGAAATTATGGAGCTGAAAATTGAGAGAGTTTCATTGAAGATTCAGATTTAATTATTACTGGCAGCAAAGTGAGGAATGAAGTCATGAAACTGTCTGGAAACAGATTACAGAGAAAATAGAAAGAATATGGAGCATTTGGAAAAGATGCTTTGCTATTCAGAGAAATGAAAAAGTCAAACATCAGAGTATTAATTGATAATGAAGAATCAAGAACCTTACAGTAGTGCAGACTTCAAGGAATGGAAGATCTTTAAAGTGGACAATGAAAAGACCTTTACTAATTGGTACCAAGAAGAAATAGGGAATAAAATCCAAAAAAAATAAATCATTAGAGAAAATAAAATAAAATAAAATAAATCTACATGGTAATGTTCATATATGATCAGTTAAGACTCACTAAGCCAAGGGACCTTTCCTTCATGCTAGTTTCAAAATATATTGATTATTTTAGTATGTGCCTCACAACCTTTTGCAGATTGGATATATCCATTTAATATAATTCTAGAATTTGTGAAGAACCTAGATTTAATAATAGGAGCTGGCAGAGAGGAGGAAGGAAACATTTTCCAATATTTACCCAGTTGCCTTTTCCTGTGTTATAGTAAAAGCTGTAAAGCAATAATAATCAAAGAAGATGTGATACATATATCCAATCGAATACTACTGAGCCACCAGAAAAAATGAAATACTGCCATTTGTGATAACATGGATAGATCTTGAGAATATCATGCTAAGTAAAATAAGTAAGACAGAAAAAGTCAAGAACCATGATTTCACTCATATATTGAAGCAACAAACAATCAAATGACTCAAACAAACAAATCAAAACTCGTAGACACAGATAACAGTATGGTGGTTACCAGAATGAAAGGGGATGAGAGAAGGGTAGAAAGGGTAAATAGGGTGACAGAGGAGACTTGCATTTGGGCGGTGATCATAAAATGCAATATACAGATGGTGTATTATAGAATTCTACACTTGAAATCTATGCAATTTTATTAATAATTATCACCCCAATAAATTTAATAAAATTAAAAAATAATAATTTGAAAGGTTATTTGTTTTTCCTCTTTAACACAGCATTATGTAAAACATAAAAAAATGAATTTATCATGTTTTTTGCCTGTCTTACTCAATAAAACCTTTGTGATGTAAGAGATTTTGGCCATTTTATATTTCCAGCATTTTCAACAGTATCTGGCATGAGGTAAGTGAATAAACCTGTGCTGACTAATTCATCGCTTGACTTTGAACTCCCAAGAACCAAAGTTCTAAATATTCAAGATTGGTTTATTTGATCTTAAGTGATTATATATTTTATTCCCTGTCTTTAAAATTTAAGCTGGGGCACCATAATTTGGACAAATGTGTGTGGACAAAATTTGTGCTTATGCTCACATAATGTAAATATAGCACAACATACAGTAGGCATCCACATATACACAATCATGCCAGCATATGTGGGAAGTACAAACAAAAATCAACAAGTACTAAAGTCTAATAAATTATAAATATCATAAAAGAAAGGTTAGCATGTGATTTAAATCTTGAAAGTATATTAAAATCTAGTTCAGTACTTTTGAATTTTAGGTATTTTTTGAAATTTCACAAATGTTTTGGCATTAGATGCATTCCATGATGCCTAGCCTATATTTTTTCATAGGTTGCATCAAATTTCAAAAACTAAAGTGAAGAACTATTGGTAAATGGTATATTTAAAAAAATTATGTGGGGATTTTTAATTCATACTCAATAATTATTCATTTATTCAGCAAACATATACATGCTTAGGGTATATACTAAGTGTGTGCTATGTGCTCCAGGTAGGTCCTTGGGATAAACAACAAATAGATGCAAATAAGTCATACCCTTTGTTAAAGTAACATAACTCCAAAAAAGTACCTAGTTTTGGATCGAATCCTATATAATAATCTTATATAATAAAGGATAATGTGCTAAGTGTTCTTCCGTACATTCAATCGTTCAACCAGTCGTTATTATGCACACTGACCACTAGGGGGCAGATGCTTTGATCAGTACGTTAGCTTGCTGCTAGGGTCCAGCCAATCAGAACTGGGAAAGATGAGCCAGACGTGCCCTAGAGCCTTTCTGTGGTCCCTTCCTCACCCCAATCATGCACCTGTGGGGTCCCTCAGCTTGGCCTACTCTCTTGCAATCTGAGACCCCTCAGGGGATGTCAGAGAGCTGGTTTTGGCCTGATCCCCACAGGCCAGGCCCAGGTGCTGGGACTTACCAGCAGCCCCTGAATGATGGATGAACAGATTACTCAGACACAGTTTGAGTGTGCAAGAGAGGGCTAAGGGGCTTCCCCAGATTTAGTAGTCAGAGAAACCTTGATTGCCTGCCTTTTTAGGCCTTTATTGGGATTTTTAATCTTTAGATACAATCAGTAGGGTGAGTAATCTTGGGAGGACACATGTTTATATTGTACTTTAAGCAAGGGCATCCAGGGCTTAAGCATAAGGATTCCAGTAAACATCTGGGAGTCTGCATGCATGCAGACTTGTTTGGAAAGGTAAAGAAATAATTAGGGGTGTCACCTTCAACACTCCCCTAAGTTGGAATTCCAATAAACAGGGCAGGCAGCAGCTTTTGACACACTTCCCTTTTACCAGAATATTCTCCTTACAACTTTCCAACTAAGTCTCTTGTGCTCCCCAACACCAAGGACCCCACTGGTGCATGAATCTGTAGACTGAGCCTCTAGTAATCTTATAAGTATTTTCATCATCCTGTTTAATATTACTTTGCTAAAAATAAAATTCGAATATTCCAATAAATTCAGTTTATAAGCATAAACATAATAAGAACCGCTCTATTTCATGTTTATTTAAATATCATGAAAACATACATTTCTTATGTGGTGTGATATCATAAATTATTGATAGCTTTCTTTTACTTGTTAAAACATGCAGCATTTGGTTCTGATATTTTAAGTGTTTTTACATATTTGCAAAAATAAAATAGCACTTTAGAGTTGTGATCCCCAACCTTATCTTACTACAAATGTAAAAATTTTCTTCTTGCAAATTAATAACAAAAATACATAAAAGAAAACTAATTTGAAATCACTCTTATTCCATTTCACTACTCACAGACTTTCTTTATACTGTTATAGGTGTTTTAGAAGTGTAAGCCCTTTCATGTACTTAATGTGTGAGGTTTTAGTTCCTCCGTTATCAGTCTTCTGACATAAGATAATATGACTCTTGTGTAAAGTTCTCAAATTTCATCAGTTTTCCTGAAGTATTGCTAATCAGGTCAAAGGTCTGTCTGAAGACCTTATGAGATAATGGCTGTTGGTTTCAGATTCATTTTTTCTCCTTTCTACAATTCTTAATTCCACACAACATGATGGAGATGTGAGCAAATTGTGATTTCATTTCTATTTTTGTAATCTCTCTACCTAGTTGGTATTATACCTTATGCTGCTACAATAAAAGTGAGGCTTTTTACTATCTATTCTATATAACAAAAGGCTAATATGCAAATCAACCAAACAGCAGAATGACTGGTCACTATGATGCACACTAGCCATCAGAGGGCAGATGCTCAACGCAGGAGCCACCCCCTGGTGGTCAGTGCACTCCCACAGGGGGAGCTCTGTTCAGCCAGAAGCCAGGCTCATGGCTGGTGAGTGCAATGATGGTGGTGGGAGCCTCTCTTGCCTCTGTGGCAGCTCTAAAATGTCTGACTGCCAGATTAGGCCTGCTACTCATGGAAACAATTTGAATCCATGATATTTAAATATATGTTAACACATGTGTTTTCTTCTGCCAGTCAGAAACTCATTCTAATAAAAGAAGACCAACACTTGAAAACTGTTTGTGGCCTGTGAGAAATTAATCCACACCTTACTTTCAGAAAGGGGTTTCTCCAGGTTCCTTCCTAGAGCCAGGAATGTCACACCAGCACTTTTGCCTTTAGCATATACCTTTAGCATATACCATATTATATCACAATTTTCTAATCGGGTGAGCCAGCTGGATGATAGATTTTTTTTCTCTCAGATGTGTCCTGAGGATTGGCAGAAGTTTCCAGTACAATGGTGCAATGAGGTCCTGGCTCTTAGGAAAAGTCTATGATCCTGGTGGTCCAGAACTGTGAATCCTGCTGTCTGCTGCCTCTTGGCTGTCTAGGAGATTGAAAATATCTCTAAGGAAGAAGTGGCTTATTCTGTCCCTCATTATTATGTGAGAAACTCATCAGTGTATTAGGATGTGTTTAAGTTCAGCTTTTCTGGTGCCTTTCACAAAAGCTGTTGTGAATTACTAGGTCACCAGTTGATAGAATTGGATTTTCCCCAAATGTTCATTTTTCATAGACTTTTAAAAATGAGAAATAATAATTGTATACTTTTTTCTATTGGCAGTTATTTATATAATAGTTAAATAAACTGTATAGTATCGGATGAAGCTCTAATGACCAGTTTCAACACAGTGTTAATCATACTTGCTGTTTTTTATTTCTTGTGACCAATAGAATAAAAATGTTAGGCAAATATTACAAAATGATATTATCAATTCATATGAATACATAAGTTGATAAAGTATACAGATTTAGAATAAAATACAACTATATATATGCATATATACAATATGTATGCATTTATACATATAATTTTTAGAAAATTACAGATCTAAATTACTTTTTATCCTTATTGTTGGGAATATTACAGATGCCCCCTCCTTTTTCCCCATATTGCCCCCCACCATCTGGCTTCCACCTCATCCCAGACCATCACACACTATTGTCTGTGTCCCTGGTCAATGCATATAAGTTATTTGGTTAATCTCTTCCTGTCCCCTCACCTCTTTCTGAATCTATTTTGTTCATCAATTTATTTTGTTCTTAGTGTTCATAGATTCCACATATAAGTGATATCATGTGATACTTATCTTTCTCTGCCTAGGGCTTATTTCACTTCTAATACCTGCCAGAATGGTTACCATCAATCTATATGTATAAAATCCTAAGCAACCAGAATGATCTGTCACTATGACATGCACTGCAGGGGGTTGGGCAGGTTGGCCAATTTCCTCTGTCCCCTCCCCCTGGCTGGCCTGGCCCCACCCATGCACAAGTTAGCGCACCAGTCTAGTAAATCAATAAACAGCAAGTGCTGGAGATGATGTGGAGAAAAAGGAATGGTAGTACACTGCTGGTGGGAATGCAGACTGGTGCAGCCACATTAGGAAAAAGTGTCGGTTTCCTCAAAAAGTTAAAAATGGAACTGTTTGACCAAGTGATCCCATTTCTAAAAATATATCTTAAGAATCACCAATCATAAAGAATTTATGCACCCTAATGTTCATAGTAGTGCTACTTACAATAGCCAAGATCTGGTAACTGCACAAGTGCCCATTAGTAGATGAATGGAAAAAACAAACAAACAAACAAACAAAAAAAAACCCAAAAAACACAAATAGGGGTATATTTACATACTTTGCAACTGTAAAAATAAAGAATTTCTTACCCTTTGAGGCAGCATGGAGGAAGTAGAGATTATTGTGCCAAGTGACATAGTCTTTTTAATAGACAAATTATATCTGGAAGAAGTTAACAATTTAAAAATCTGTATTTGAGAACTTAAAAATATTAACTTTTACTCTAACAATTATACTCTAACAGTTTATTTTAATCAAAGAGACAAACAACTATGGGGACACTTTGTACAAAATATATTAATTATAATTTTTAAGCTGTAAGAAAAAGTGAAAAAAAATAATGTATTAAAGAAAAGTAGGAAATGTGTAAACTGTTGTTTATCCATACAATGGGTAAGTATTTAGCAATTAAAAAATGTTTCCTTATAATCATGCTACCTAAAATTCAGAATATAAAATTTAACAGATTATGTAATTAAAATTACATAAATAAAAGAAGCAGGTCTATGAATTAAAACTACTAAGAAACAAATCACTAAAAACTTACAATAGTTGTTTTTGAATGTTGATTTTTATTTGCATCTGTTTATGTTTTTAATTATTAAAAAAGCCATACCACTTTTAAAAATCATAAAAATATGATTTTCAATCCATCTGAAAGGAAATACTGCAAAATATAATCACTAACTTTATTTGGGTAGTGATAATTTATTTCTCCCCCTTTTCAATTTCTTTTTAAATATTTCACAAATTTTGTAAGATTAGCATGCACTATTTCTCATGATCAAAACAAAATATTTTTAAACTAAATATTTAAAAATCCAGGTCTTTATTTATGCCTGAAAATAATGTTACATAGGCTGTTGCTTATATGTGTTAAATAAAACTGTCCCTAATATAAGGGTTAAATCATCAAAAGCATATGTGGTAAAGGTCTACAAATTTTTTTTCTGGGCCAAAAAGTAGAAGTGTTTTTGGCAATACGGATTCCTATGAATGTTTGCAAAAATAGTTCACAAAGCAATCAAAATAACCTGGAAGAAATCTTTTCAATTTTTTTTTTCTGTTCAAAAAAATTTGGCTATAACCTAATTCACTTACACTATTTAAATAGCAGTTAAATAAGACTAGATATAAAGGAGCATTTCTTATGGTTTTAGTTTTAATAATTTTCTCAAAGTAGAAATATAGCTAAACAAGGGAAAGCAGTCTTTAAAGTCTTTATATAGAAGTAAAATATCACTTGTTATAAAAAATATAGTTAACTTTTTAGAACAAACCTTTTGTGTAATAAATACCATACATTTGAAGAGTAACATAAATTGTTTGCATAGAAGTACATACAGTCTTTGGTCCATGTAATTTTGTTCCTTTCTCTTCAAGAATTAAAGTACTGCTTGAAAAGGATCCATAAGTACTTTATCTCATTGTGAATTGTGAAGGGAAAAAAAAGTTTGTAATTATGCCTACTATTTTCTTGGTATCTAAATTGAATGCCCTAATCAATCACCTTCTATTCATTCTAGTATTTGTTTTATCTTTTTGTTATTAAATATTTTGGTTAATAATATCATATGGGTTTCAAGAATACAGTTCTCTGATACATGATTTGTGTATTGCATTTTGTGCCCACCACCCATCATCATTCATCTTTCATCACCATATATTTGACTTTCTTTTCCCTTTACTACTTCCACCCTCTTCACTCTGGTAACCACCATATTTTCTATGTCCATGAGTTTCACATATAAGTGAAATAATGTGGTTCTTAGCTTCTTCTGACTAACATATTTTGCTTAGTATTCTCAAGGTCCATCCATGTTGTTGCAAATGGAAGTATTTCATCTTTCTTTATAACTGTAGTATTCCATAGTATATTTGTACTACATCTTCTTTATACAATCTTCTATTGAAGGGCACTTGGCTATCTCCATGTCTTGGTCACCATGAATATTGCTTCAATGAACATAGGGCTAACTAGTGTTAATGTGTTGTTCTTTTTTTTTTAATATATTTTATTGACTTTTTACAGAGAGGAAGGGAGAGAGATAGAAAGTCAGAAACATCGATGAGAGAGAGACATCAATCAGCTGCCTCCTGCACATCCCACAGTGGAGATGTGCCCGCAAGCAAGGTACATGCCCCAGACCGGAATTGAACCTGGGACCTTTCAGTCCGCAAGCCGACACTCTATCCACTGAGCCAAACCAGTCGCGGCTAATGTGTTGTTCTTGATTTTCTTTTTAATATACTTTATTGATTTCAGAGGTGAAAGAAGAGGGAGAGAGAGATAGAAACATCAATGATGAGAATCATGGATCAGCTGCCTCCTACACATCCCACACTGGGGACAAGCCTGCAACCTGGGCATTGAACCCTTGACCAGAATTGAACCTGGGACTCTTCAGTTCACGGGCTGACACTCTATCTACTGAGCCAAACTGGCTAGGGCAGGTGTTGTTTTTTAATCACTTCTGGCAACAATTCTGTTTCTGTTGCTGCAGAAGCTGTTTGCATAGTATTTATGAACTTACAGGTATTACTTTGTTCACAATAGTCTTTTGTTACTGAAATAGTCTTTAGTTACTGAAATAAAACAAATCAAACAAAAAAAGCATTATGCCCTTGAATTATCCCCTGCCTGTTCAGGAGGTTAATTGTGACCACAATGTAAGAAAAGAATTGTTAATTGAGCTTATAATTGGGATATTAATGTGGTTTAACTTTTATGGAAAACAGGACATTGCTCTTTGCAAATTAATCCTCTACAATATAATTTTAACAAATCAATGACTTTCAAACACATATTTGGTCATTTTTTATAATTGGATAAACAAATCAGTAAATGCTTTTATATTCTAAATTTGTCAAGATTTTTAATCCTGTTTTCCTTGTAAAGTTGGTTGACCAGATGGTTCAGGCAAAAGTTAAATATACATTCTTCTCTAGTGTACACGGGTCATTTTCAAAGATAGATCATATGTTGGGTCATAAGAAAAGACTCTTCAAATTCAAGAAGATAGAAATCATATCAAGCATTTTATCAGATCACAGTGGCATAAAACTGGAAATCAACTATAATAAAAATAATAGAAACAAATCAAACGCATGGAGACTAAACAGCATGCTATTAAGCAACGACTGAGTAACCAAAGAGATCAAGGAAGAAATAAAAACATCATGACAACAAATGACAATGACAACACAGCAATACAAAATTTATGGGACACAGTAAAAGCAGTCTTGACAGGGAAGTTCATAACCCTACAAGCTTACTGCAAAAAAACAGGAAACAATGGTAATAAATTACCTAACCCTACAACTCAAAGAGCTAGAAAGAGAGCGACAAAAAAAAAAAGCCCAGTGTGAGCAGAAGGAAAGAAATAGTAAAGATCAGAGTATAGATAAACAACATGGAGACCAAAGAAACAATTCAAAAGATCAACAATACAAAGAGCTGGTTCTTTGAAAGGATAAACAAGATTGATGGACTTCTAGCCAGGCTCACAAAGAAGCAAAGAGAGAAGACCCAAATGAACAAAATCAGAAATGAAAGAGGAGAAATAACAACAGACCTCTCTGAAATACAAAGGATTGTTAAAAAAATACTATGAACAACTCTATTCCAACAAATTGGACAACCTCAAGACATGGACATATTCCTAGAAAAATATAACCTTCTAAAATTCAATGAGGAGGAAACCAAACATCTCAATAGTCCAATAACTATGGAAGAAATTGAAGCAGTCATCAAAAAGTTTCCAGCAAATAAAAGCCTGGGACCAGATGGCTACACAGGAGAGTTTTATCAAACATTCAAGGAAGAATTAAAACCTATCCTCCTCAGACTATTCAAAAACATTCAAGAAGAAGGAACACTTCCAAACACCTTCTATGAAGCCAGCATCACCCTAATACCAAAACCAGATAAAGACAAGACAATGAAAGAGAATTATAGGCCAATATCTCTCATGAACATAGATGCCAAAATCCTCAACAAAATTCTAGCAAATCGGATCCAACAGTACATCAGAAAGATCATACACCATGACCAAGTAGGATTCATCCCAGGAATTCAGGGATGGTACAATATCCGCAAATCAATAAACATGATACATCACATAAACAAATTGAGAGATAAAAATCACATAGTCATATCAATTGATGCAGAAAAAGCATTTGACAAAATCCAACACCTTTTCTTGATAAAAACTCTCAGCAAAGTGGAAATAGAAGGATCATACCTCAACATCACAAAGTTGAATATGGAAGTTTTAAATACAAAAACCTTTTTATGATTTAAGGTAATTTATAAAATCAGTCTTTATTCAAATCAGTCTTTATAAAATCAGTCTTTATTCAAATCCATTTATATATTTGCAACCCAAGCAAGCTTTTTAGACAATAAAGCTGTTTATATAGTCCCAAAAATTAATACTACTTTGAATAATTATTAATTCCAATGGGTTAAATCTAAAAAGAAAGAAACATCTATTGAGCTATCAGCTCTTAAGTGTGCATACATATATACATTTTTGGGGCCACTATCCTAATATATAAAAAGCCAGGGTCCTCGCAACCAAACAATCAGATGGATGACCAAACACAGGCTGCCTGGGGTGAACAGACCAGCAGGGAGATTAGTGAGGGATGACCAAATGACTGAACTGCAGGTTGCGTGGGGTGACCAGGCTGGCAGAGGAATTAGTGAAGGACAACCAAATGACTGAACAGTGGGCTGTATGGGGTGGCCAGACTGTTAGGGGGGTGTTACTGAGGAATGACCAAATAATTGAACATCTGGCTGCATGGGGTGACCAGGTTAGCATGGGGAGCAGTTTGTGGTGACAAGGCCATCAAAGAGACAGTTAGGGGTGATCTGGCCAGCAGGGTGAGTGCAGTTGGGAGCAGCCAGGCAAGTGTGGGATGGGTGGCAGTTAGGGGTAACCAGACTGGCAGAGGGGGACAGTTGAGGGCAACCAGCTTGGCAGGGGGGCCGGAAAGGGGTGACCAAGCTGCTGGGGGACAGTAAGGGGCAACCAGGCTAGCAGAGGGGTGCAGTTGAGGGCAACTAGGTTGGTGTGGAGGGCAGTTGGGGTCAACCAAGCCAGCAAGGGGAGGCAGTTAGGGGCAATTAGGCTGACAAGCAGAAGTGGTTAGGGGTGATAGGCAGTCAGGCAGGTGAGCAATTAGGAGCCAGTAGTCCTGGATTGTGCAAGGGTTATCCGATTGCCAGTTTTGGCCTGATCCCCCTGTATGAATATCATGGACCTGGCCTCTAGTCCTACATAATAAAAGGGTAATATGCAAATAGACTGAACAGCAGAACAACCAAACAACCAATCAAAGAATAATATGCTAATGACATGCTAAGGCTGATTAACTGCTCACTATAACGTGCACTAATCACCAGGGGACAGATGCTCCTATTGGTAGATTAGCTCTCTGCTGGGGTCTGGTTGGTCTGGAATGAACGCGATGGGTGAGACATTCCCTGCAGCTTTCCTGCGGTTCCTCCCTGGCCCAATTGTGCCCTGGTGGGATCCCTCGGCCTGGCCTGCACGCTCTCTCAATCCGGAAACCCTCAGGATGTCAGAGAGCTAGTTTCAGCCTGATCCTGCAGGCCACTCCCCTTGTTAGGGTGCCAGATGCAGGGCTCGTGGCTGATGAGTGCTATTATGGCAGCCTTTTCTGATCAGGGACTGATTGGGTGCAAGCCCACAGCAGACACAGGGGGCAGGTTGAGCAGGAGTGGCAGGTGAGGTTAGACTGCGGGTTTGGGCACAATCCCTGTCAGCTACCAGAGAGACCCTACACATGCACGAATTCTTGCACTAGGCCTCTAGTATACATACATAAACTTTTTTACTAGATAGGATATATATACACACACACATATATCCTATCTAACAAAAGAGTAATATGCAAATTGACCATACCTCTACTACACCAACAAACCATCCCCCTCACCCAATCAGGAGCGAGTATTCAAATTAACCCAGCCAAGATGACAGCAGCCATGGAGCAAACAGAAGGCTTGGGTTTCCCTGGCAATGGAGGAAGCCAAGCTTCCAGCACACCCTGGCTGACCGAGGCCTCCATTCAAGGCTACAAAGTTTCAATTACAGAAGTTAAATAAATTCCAGATACCAGGGCCTCTGCTTGGGTCACCAGGGAGTGTGGCTGACCTCCAACCCACTACAGGTCTTTCGCCCAGGCTGCCCCATGCTCCAAGGGAACCCCCACTCTGATCCAGGACACCCTTCATGAAAAACCAACTGGTCCCCACCCATGCACCAAGCCTCTATTCTATCTAATAAAAGAGTAATATGCAAATTGACCATCACTCCAACACAAGATGGCTGCCCAAATGTGGTCAAAGATGGTTGCCCCCAAATGGACACAAGATGGCCACCACAAAGTGGCCAGCAGGGGACCACAGTTGTGGGTGATTAGGCCAGCAGGGGAGGCAAGTTAGGGGTGACCAGGGTGGCAGAGGAGGGAAGTTGGGGATGATCAAGCCTTTGCAACCCAAGAAAGCTTGAAGGGCAATTGAGGGGCAACTCTGGCTACATGGGAGAGCAGTTATGGGGGACCAGACCTATAGGGAAGGGCAGTTAGGGGTGACAAGGCCTGCAGAGGAGGGCAGTTAGGCATCAATTAGGCTGGCAAGGGAGTGGTTAGGGGTGATCAGGCTGGCAGGCAGAAGCAGTTAGGGGCAATCAGGAAGGCAGGTAGGTGGCAGTTGGGAGCCAGCAGTCCTGGATTTTGAGAGGGATGTCCAACTGCCCAATTAGGATTGAGCCTAAAAGGGCAGTCAGACATCCCTCAAGGGGTCCCAGATTAGAGAGGGTGCGGGCTGGGCTGAGAGACATCCCTCATTCATGAATTTCATACACACACACACACACACACACACACACACACACACACACACATAGATATATATATATATATATATAAAAAGAGAGAGAGAGAGAGAGAGAGAGAGAGAGAGAGAAAGTCATAAAATTAATAGATGATAAAAGTGGGACATATCCCAAGAAAACGGAAACACCAATCAGAAAGATAGATGCACTCCTATGTTCATAGCAGCATAATTTACAACAGCTAAGATTTGGAAACAGCCTAAATGCCCATCAGCAGATGAGTGGATTAGAAAACTATGATATATATCTACATAATGGAATATTATGCTGCTATCAAGAAGAAGGAATTCTTACCATTTGCAACAGCATGGATAGACCTGGAGAGCATTATGTTAAGTGAAATACTACATCATCTCACTCATTTATGGATAATAATAATATGACAACATGATGAATAAAATGATAGATACAGAAGCAGAGAAGCATCAAACAGCCTGTCAAATTACAGTGGCAAGGCTGGGGAGTGCTGTGGGGAGTAAGAGATCAACTGAAGGACTTTTATGCATGCATATAAACACAATAAATGGACACAAGACACTGTGATGGGGGAGAGGGGTGAAGGCATGTGCTGGTTGGGAGGGGAAGCTGGGGGAAGGTCAATGGGGAAAAAAGGAGACATATGTACTACTATTTGTAATACTTTAAACAATAAAATAATATTTAAAAAAAATAAGGAAAATAACAAAAAGAAAGGTAACATAAAACAAACATGACATTCATACATGAAAAGCTCACCAAGGAGGTTCTATAAATCTGTTGGCTACAGTATATATATTTGACCCTAAATTAATTACTAATGTAAATATAATTCTAATAATTAATTTAACATAATAATTATAGTAAGCAAATAATTTAGTAAGAAAATGATTTTTAAAAGAATTATCATTCTGTCTGATACTAAGACCAGAGAAAAATTTATTTTGTGAATTTTTACAAAAGGGTACTTAATTATCTAAATAATGTTTTTTATAGAAAACAAAACAACTTGGTCAGTAGTGCTGTTTTTTATATAACACATTCATTCTGGATGAATGGGAAAAGACTCTCATTCAATTCAGGAAAACAATTAGATAGGGGACTTGGGATGAGGCCAAGTATCTAGTTCTCTTCTGATCTAGTTTAATTAAATATTCCTTAAAGATTCTTTTCTATAATTAAATGTTCTCATATTAAGCAAATATCCATATTAAATAGCAGTGATTCCAAGATTTTAATTCTTGGCTAGTAGTAATTTTATGTTTCAAATTAAGCCAAAAGCTACAGACAATATCAGTTGAGCAAGTATTATGTGTGACATGCACTTTTGAAGATAGAGCACACTAGCAAGCATCTACTTAAGGAGAAAGAAAATCTCACCTGTGCCTAGAAATGAAGGAATACATATGGCAACAGTGTCTCTTGAGATGAGTTGTGGATATAGTTCCAACAGGTGCTGCAACTTGTCGCTATGCAGGCGGTGCTATGAGCAATACTCTTCTTGTTAGTATGTTGCCTAAAGGATTACATCCATGGATGTTTGGGGACACCTCTCTTTAAGTTACATAAAGGCTCTCTAGAAATTAGCATTGACCAGTTTGAGATGTATTAATGAATTGAGTATAAGCAGTCCTTACTTTGCTATTAGAAAAATGTACACATTTTATTAACAATGATTTACTTAAGTAACACCAGGCCCCCAACAACACAGTTTAAGTTTCAGTTATCATGGTATATGAGTTGTAAGTAATAACATCTATATATATAAAAACCTTAACAACCATCACAACTGAAGAGACGACCAAACAGGCTGCGTGGGGCATCAGGGGGGTCAGTGAGGGGTGACCAAATAACTGAGCAACAGGCTGCGTGGGGTGACCAGGCCCACGGGGGGACAGTTGGGGTTGACCAGGCAAGCTGGGGGGGGGAGAGTGAAGGGCAACCAGGCTGGCAGAGGAGGGCAGTGAGGGGTAACCAAGCCAGCAGGGGGGGCAGTTGGAGGTGACCAGACTGGTGTGAGGGTAATTAGGGGTGCTAAGGCAGGCAGGTAGTCAGTTAGGAGCCAGTGGTCCCAGATTGTGAGAGGGATGTCTGACCTAAACTGGCAGTGGGACCTCCCCCGAGGGGTCCCAGATTGAAGAGGGTGCAGGTTGGCTGAGAGCCCCCTGTCCCTGTGCACAAATTTTGTGTGCCAGGCCTCTAGTAAAAGTATAAACTCCACTACTATTTCTTCAGGCCACAAATCACTAAGCAAATAATAGATGTAAGTCATGATCCATGTCCAACTGGTTTACTTGTTCCAGAATCTGTTGGTAATTGATTTCTGAGCAAATGTTAACAAATCCACACACAGATAGCAAAGTACATAATTGTGTTTCCTTCATGTCTCTCAGTGGAAAATCCATATGACATTTTACAAAAAAAAAAAAAAGGACAATTGAAGAAGAGAAATAGTAAAAAAAAGATGAAAATGTAGGGAAAAAGAAAAGGAGGATGAGAAAAAGGGGGAGAGAAAAAGGGTAAAGAAGACCAAATAACACTGGAAGTGAAATTCGAATCAGATATATATGGAGATACAGAAGAAAGCTGTGTGTGGGTATGTTGATGCATCATTCAAGACATTCGAAGCATGTAGGCATAGTAAATTAGTGAAGGTGAACTTGATGTATTTGAGTAAAGTGCTTGTGATGAAAGGGTGAAGATGTCTCAGAGGAAGTGTTGCCAACAAAAACTCCACATTAAAGAAACTCTCAGAGGTATTTCATAACATTCAAAGCACAAAGAATAAAATGTTGGAACCTGATACAAACTTTAAAAGGAGTAAGGTAACCCTCCAGAGCATACCAAAGATGCTCATTTCGTGCTGTAAGTCACACAAGGAAAAGAAAAAAATGCAAATTACTCTTGGTAAGTTTCTCTAAAAAAGTAATAATAATAACACACTAAATTTCAATGTCTCCAATGTTTTAAATTAGTGTCAAAATAAACATTAATTTTATTAAATTTTTATTTATGTATATACATTTATACAGATTAAATTGTTTTTAAGGTTTTGACAATTTTCTTTTATTTTTTTTAAGAAAGAAAAGCATTTTTGCTTTTTGTTTTCCTTTAACAAACATGTTCATAAGCATTATGGTCAGTACATTCTTTAAAGTTAAAAGTTACATTCTGGCCCTGGCTTGTTAGCTCAGTGGTTACAGTGTCTGCCCACTGAATGGTCCCAGGTTCAATTCCTGGTCAAGGTCACATACCTGGTTTCAGGTAAGATCCCCAACCCTGGTCCCCAGTCTGGTGAGTGCAGGAGGCATCCAATTGATGTGTCTCTTTCACATCGATGTTTCTCTCTCTTGTCCCCACCCCTACCTCCTTCCATTCCTCCACTCTGTCTGAAAAAATATCCTCAAGTGAGGATTAAAAAAAAAAGCAACAGAAAAAAATAGTTACATTCTGGAAATTAAACAAAAACTTTGAAGTTAACAATTAACTGTCCTGGCAACAAATTTAAAGGGTCACAGAAAAATCCTAAATTTCCTAATGATTATAAAAATTGTTTAATATAGTTACCTCATTCATGACCATTTGGATACCCCCACACCAGTTTGCAAAGAAAGAACTGCTTGAATTAAAAATTGTAAGTATGTAAATAAGTAAATCAAACAGATAAGACACAGTATTGATAAAACATAAGTAAATGTTATATATGAAAAAGCATTTTGAATTATAATGAAGGCAGAAAACATTCATTTTAATAATATTAATAGCTTCTTTAAAAGTGAGAATTAAAATTAAAAGGCAACAAACTAAAATATGTATTTATAACATGTATGCTATAGAAGGCTTAATGATTAAGATAAATAATTCAAATAAACAAAAAAAAACCTGACAAATATTCCAAAGGTAAAATGGGATATCATTGAAGAAAATGAGCTCGAGGAGAAAAATTTTTTTGATTGCAAGAAACTAAAATACATTGAGGCTTGCATAAATTAAAAGGAAATAAGTAAAAATAAAGCATTTCAATTAGTCTTTATGAAGATTGAACTTTCCAGATAGAAAGTCAGGAATGAAGGCTGTTTTGTTTTCCTTCTCATGGATTCTCTGACTCTCTTACGGTCTCTCTGCCTTCAAGGAAATTTAACTCTATTTATACATCTTCTGCTTGGACATAAAATGCTACCTCAACTAAAATCTCATCACTTTTTTGGTTAAGGGATTACTATGTTTGATTGTCTTCTGGGATACATCTGTACAAATACTCAATAAAGAATTCAGTCAATTACCTATTATTTGGCTGATCTCAAGACATGTTTGATATCAGGAGATAATTTTGTAATTTCTTGGCTGCTATTTTCAGGATATCTTAACAGGGCAGATACATTCACTGATGTGTGATTCACACAATTAAAAAAAGAAGAAATTCAAAAGACTAATGAACCCTAGCAGATTTGGCTCGGTGGATAGAGTGTTGGCCCATGGACTGAAGTGTTCCAGGTTTGGTTCTCCATTAAGGGCATGTACACTGGTTACAGGTTCAATGTCCAGCCCCAGTCAGGGTGCATGTGGGAGGCAATCAATCGATAAGTCTCACATCAATGTTTCTCTCTCTTTGTCCCTCACCCTGTCACTCTCTCTGAAAAGCAGTGGGAAAAATATCCTCGTGTGAGGATTAATAACACAACAACTAATGAAAATATGTAGATACTTAAAATTGCAATAGAAAAATTAGTCTGTTAAAAAATGAGATATTAAATTTTAAAATATTTTATCTATTTATTAGTAATAAAATATGAAGAATCAGGAAAAGCAGACAAGAAGAAAAATGATCCACTTATGGGCACTGCTTGAGAAAATAAAAATTAGCACAGTGTTTTATAAAATCTGTCAAAAATCTGGATATCCAATGACCTAATTTCACTTTCACAAATATATCTTCAAGAAATAATTATGGACCTGTGAAAAGGTTTATAATCAGAATTTGTATAGGATTTATAATAGAAAAATGAATTGAAAAAAATAATATTCAATGAAAATAATTACTAGGTAGTCATATTTTCACATAATAAAATACTATTTATTCATGACAATTCATAAAAGTCCCAGAATTCATTTTTGTAGATATGTACCAGTATGTTCATGTACAATAACATAGAGAAATATGTATATTCTGTACAGTCTCAGAAAATTTGTTAAGTATTTGAAGGTATTTGATAAACTTCTTAAAAAAAAAAAAAGAAAATTATATACCAGTGCTTCTTAAACTACATTTGGTAAAAGACCAGTGTTTCTCTTTTTAATCCCAATTCACTGTAGACTAATGATTAAAAAAAAACTATGATAAAATGAATCAATAGAAAAATAAAATTAATGTAAGTGTTGATTTTTTATTGAATAGAAAAAACATCATTTCATATCATATAAGTTTTAAACACTTTCATTTTCTGAACTAATCACAGACTGATAACATATTTGAAAACTGACAAGTTATGAGACACAATTTAAGTAACACTACAATTGATCTACATTATATTGTCTCTTAAAGAGATTCAGTCTTATTAACTGCAAAACTTTTGACTTGTTAAGTGATACATAGGTTTATAATTAAAATATGAATTATGATAACTAGCATATATTGATTGCTTGCTATATCAGACACTATCTGTTTTCTGTACAAAAAGTATTTAAATCTCAAAATAACCATTTAAGATAAATAAAATTATTGCCTTCTTTTTACAAACACAGCTAATTAGACCTGGGATTTGAATGGAGGCAGTGTGACTTCCATATCACACTGCCTCATGCCTGGAGGCTGAACTGTTTGGAACCATGGTGTGGAAGTCAAGCAATAAATCTGAACTGTGGTTGATGGCAGTCTTCTGGAGGCAGGACAGAACTCACAGATAGACACAGTTTAAAGGAAGAATTGAAAGAATTTAATGTGGGATGTAATCTAAGAACTCCTTTAACTTCCTGTCAATGTGGCTTGGTTGTTTGGATCATGGCCTCATACACTAAAAGGTTGTGGGTTCAATTCGTGGTCAAGGAACATGCCCAAGTTATGGGTTCCATACCCAGTCAGGGTGTGTACAAAGGGCAACAGATTGACGTTTCTTTCTCCCATCAATGTTTCTCTCTTTCTCTCATTCTCTCTGCCTCCTTCTCTCCCTTCTTCTCTCTAAAAAAACATATCATCAGGTGAGGATCTTTTTTTAGAAGAATTATTTTATCTATTTTAGGGCATTTTTGGTAAATTTGGATCTTCTAACTCCTCAAACTATTGAGCACAGTTGTATATATGGGGAAAATATAAAAAGGGCTGAGGTGTATTTCTCTGTTTTAGTTGTCACTATCTTTTATCAATTATGCTATATAACACAACAAAATAAACTGTATTAAAGGTTACCTTTTTAAAATTAGAAACTTATTTTCTTTCATTTCTTACTACTTTTTGGACTTCACATATAGAAGGCTGTATTAACCATACAAGTCAATTTATGACTCACATTGATCTGGACAAGATTGCTCTTTTGTTTTATTTTAATTCTCTTTTGTCCCAGTCCCCTACTCCCATTTTTCTCTCCACCAAAAAAGGCAATCATTTTAATATGTTATAAGATAAGTAGATAGATAGATAGATAATATATAGATATAGACCAAGCTATCTCACCTGTTTATTTTAAACAAATATTTATATTTGTATATATTGTATTGGTTTCCTTTTGCTGCCATAACAAATAGCAACTAACAGTGATGTAAACAATACAGATTTATTATTTTATAGTTCTGTAATCTAAAAGTCCAACACAGAATTTACTGAGTTCAAATCAAGGTGGCAGCAGGACTCCATTTTTTCTAGAGGCTCTGGGCTTTCTAATCCCTTTTATCGAACATTTCAGTTCTTGGTACAATTCAATTTATTTCAGTTGTAGGACTAAGATCCCAATATTTCTGCTGGCTGTCTGCTGAGAGCCATTTCAAGCTTTTAAAATCCACCTGGATTTCTTGGCCCATTGTCCCCTTTCTCCACCTTCAGTGCCATCACAATGATCCAGCCCTTTTATGCTTGAATCTATCTTCCATCTTTCTTTGTCATCATTCTCACCTAGAATAGGTTCTCCACTTTTATGGATTCATGTGAGAAGATTAGGCCAACTGAATAATGCAAAACCAATTATCTCAGGGCAACCTCAAAGATATGTATTCATGATCACATCTTACTGTCATATTTGCCATGTAAAACAATATATTCTCAAGTTCCAGGAATTAAAGTCTGGATACCTTTTAGGGGGAGGGTCATTATTCTACTTACCACATGTAACTCTAAAGTGGAGGTCTTCACCAACAGGAAAGGCTACTATGAAATATTTTGATTGATCATTTTGCAATTAAACTGCTTCTTTGTTTAGCTTTTTATGTTGTAGATGTTGTTCTGATTTTGATGGGGTTTTGCATACCAGTTTTTTTATTATTTATAAATGTTTTTCAATTAACTCATAGATGAGACACTTACGTCTCTATTTCCATATTTTAATTGAATATATGTGAGGGAAAACCCATTTTTCCCATGCACCATCAACCTAATAGAGGGAGTTGTATTTTATCTATTTATTTTTTAATTAACCTTTTTTCCTTTTTCTCTTCTTAAAGAGTACCTTTCAGCATTTCATAATACTGATTTGGTGTTGATGAACTCCGTTAGCTTTTTCTTCTCTGTGAAGCTCTTTATCTGCCCTTCAATTCTGAATGTTAGCTTTGCTGGATAGAGTATTCTTGGTTGTAGGTTCTTGCTATTCATCCCATTTAATATTTCTTGCCACTCCCATCTGATCTGCATAGTTTCTGTTGAGAAATCAGCTGACAATTGTATGGGTGCTCCTTGTAGGTAATTAACTATTTTTCTCTTGCTGCTTTCAATATTCTCTCTTTGTCTTTTGCTCTTGGTATTTTAATTATGATGTGTCTTGGTGTGGTCCTCATTGGATTCCTTTTATTTGCGGTTCTGTGTGCTTCCTGGACTTGTAAGTCTATTTCTTTCACCAGATGTGGGAAGTTTTCAGGCATTATTTCTTCAAATAGGTTTTCAGTGTCTTGTTCTCTCTCTTCTTCTGGTACCCCCACATTTCTGATGTTGGTATGCTTGAAGTTCGTCCAGAGGCTCCTTATATTATCTTCGCATTTTTGGATTCTTTTTTCTTCTTGCTTTTACAGTTAAGTGTTCTCTGATTCTTTATATTTCAAATCTTTGACTTGATTCTTGCATTCCTCTAGTCTGCTGTTAGGTCTCTGTATAATATTTTTTATTTCAGTCAATGTATATTTCATTTCTGGTTGGTCTTTATTCATCTCTAGTTGGTCCTTTTACATCTCCTCTTGGGTCTCACTAAATTTATCCATATTTTCTAGGAGATTCTTGAAAAACCTTATAACAGTGGTTTTGAACTCTATATCCAGTTGTTTGTTTTCCTCCATTTCTATTGTTTGTGATCTCTTCCTTTGTCTCTGCATTTTCACTATGCTGGGAGAACTTCTGTGCTGGATTCAGCCTTATGATACAAGACTTGCAAAACTGCAAAAGCCTCTCTGTTGAGCTTGGGAGGAATGGAGTCTCAGGCTTAACAGACCACCTTGCCTTCCAGTCAGCCCTGCCCTGGGACTCACGTAACTCTGAGTAATCCCTGGAGCAGTCCCTGTGAGCAGGTGCAGTGCCTCTAGACTGCTGCCCTGCACTCTGAGACCATATGAGTCTGGGTCCCCAGGGCCTTGCCCAAAACTTGGGTTTAGTGGAGTTTGAATTGGAGCAGTTGGGAGGCTCTGTCTCCCGCCCACTAGTGAAAGCCAGTGGCACAGTCAGCAGTCCGTTTTCTTCGTGCAGTGCTCTGCGCGTCACCAGACTTCTGCCCTTTCTTGACTACCCTAAATTTCTGTGCACTTCTCCCTTTTCACAGTCCAAACTCCCCCCATGTGAGTTTCTGCTAGACCTGGGGTTCAGTGCCGAGGGATAAGGGGTTTAGTGCAGTTGGGAGTCTCCTATCTCCCTCCTGCCAGAGGAAGCCAGCCAGGCACTCTGGCACCTGCTCTTTCCATGCAAGCGTCTCCTTACCTCGGCTTTTTGCAGCTCCTCTGGGTCTTTGTGAGCCTCTTTCTTTTCTCCTAGTTGTAGGATTTCCACTCAGCTAGCTTTCCCATGGTTCTGGATGATATCCATTATGTCATTAATTGTAGTTTTGAAATTGTTGTGCGAGGCAGCAGTTTAGGTGCTCACCTATACCACCATCTTGGATTCTCTCTGGGAGTTGTATTTTAGATCATGGGCTGTCAGATTGATCAATAAAATACTATTATCCTGCCAATAATTTAGCTCTAACACACACACACACACACACACACACACACACACACACACTCACACACACACCATAAAAAGATAGTGACCCAGAGCCAGACTGACCACAGTTTTGAATACATTGAAGGAGCAAGTTTTGACATGCTTACCTGAATCTAATTGCAAATTCAGATCTCTGTGCAGTCATTTATCTTTAAGTTCTAAGCCATTAAATTTCATATGTTATTTATGATCTCATTTAGATTTCAGAAAAAAATCCAATACTTCATGACACATCTTAATTTATACTTTACTTTAAAGATTTGGTTATTCTTTGAACCAAGAGCACAACACTTACTCATGTGCAGAGGAGTTATGAACCGCCATCAAAGGTGAATGAAGATAAAGTTATTGATCCAACCTTGGCGTCTGAATGAGGATTTGAATAGTGATGAAAATGTCAGTATTCTTTCTGATAGTTACAAAGCAGAATCTTCCTTGGGATCCTCATTTTTGTCAGCTACTTCCCAGAGCACCTAGAGGAGTAGAGGAAAGAGGGGATACGGATATCCATCCTGGGGTTATTTTCACAAGCTCTAGCCACTGGAGGCTGATATCATTGCTGCCCAAAATGGAACTCAAAAATGCAGCAGCAAAACATGGCATGTATCTAATGTCCATCCAGAAAGAGAAAGTTGGTTTCTTTTCTCTCTCATTTATGATACCAAAGGGCAATAGGGCAGCTAGCAGAAAAAAGTCTAGAGGCACAAACCTAGCAACACAGACTTAAAAAGGTGCATTTCACAAGTAGTAGACACATAGCATGTTTTCTTTGCACCCTTTGGAGGTCAGCTTATTTCTCAAATGCCAATTCCAATCACAATTGGCACTTCTGGCACTTAGAAAATATTCAGTGTTTTTCATTCAGCTCAGGAGTTCCTGTGTTCAGAAAACAGGGACTGAAAAGACGCAAGTTCAGTTACTGCCAATCTCCACTCCTCACTCTACAGGGATTTATTCAAAGGCGAATACAGTTGCAGGTCTCCCTTTAGGAACGTTTCCTTCTCGTCACCAGAGTGAGTCCAAGTGAATTCCTCACTGTCCTCTAAAATCCTGACAAACAATAAAAGAAAAGAATAGCACATTTCTGAAAAAGGAAAATGCACATAAATAACATTACGTGAAGTAAAAATTACAGAACTTAGTGAATATAAAGCAGTACCCACTACATGTGTTTGGAAATATCACAGTTCAAAGGCATTTGGTGCCAAGGTTTTAATGAATCTCACAAATACAATGAGCACATTAGTTGAGTACATTGTTGCTTTCAAAGAGTCTGATTAATTTCTGAACACAAGAATGGCAAAACGATCTCTCAATCCCAAAGGGTCAAATTCAGGGCATATTACAAAACTGCTTTCAGCTGCACCTTATGACAAAGAAATTTTGAGAATGATTAAACCAGTCTCATGCCCCAAGGTAGAAAAATAACAAGCTTGCTGG
This sequence comes from Lasiurus cinereus, assembly GCA_011751065.1. Taxonomy (NCBI): domain Eukaryota; kingdom Metazoa; phylum Chordata; class Mammalia; order Chiroptera; family Vespertilionidae; genus Lasiurus; species Lasiurus cinereus. The sequence continues at coordinate 42,274,772 of JAAGEH010000393.1, read as the reverse complement.
TAAACCTGCAGTAGATGAGAGAATAGCCTTTGGAATGGCCTTCTTTGAAACTAAAAATCTTTTGAATGCATTATAGAGTCTACCATCAGCAAACATTGAGAGTGAAAAAGTAATTATCAAAATCCAACCAGCTGTTAACTTCCATTTACTGGAAAAATATTTCTCATATTCTGATGTGAGAAAGCATAAGGATTTGTTTTATAAAGATCACCTTATGCTAGAGGAATTATAAACAGCAGGCACTGTTAACACTTAGATTAGTAGATTTCTTTTTTCTTAAGAAATGAGACTGAACCTTAGCTATCCCATCACTGAGGCAAGCATCTGGAGGTGAATTTGCAAATACCAAGCAATTTTATGAGCAGCTGAAAAGTCTGAAACTCCTAAGTCCCTTGTATTTTCTAACTGATGGAATGGCTAATTTCAGTGCATAGCTGTAGGGAAGAAATGATACTTTTACAGTATGGAGTTTCCTCAAAAAACTAAAAATGGAGCTCCCATTTAACCCAGTAATCCCACTTCTAGGATTATATGCCAAGAAACTAGAAACACCAATCAGAAAGGATATATGCACCTCTCTGTTCACAGCAGCACAATTCACCATAGCTAAGATTTGGAAACAGCCTAAATGCCCATCAGCAGATGAGTGGATTAGAAAAGTATGGTACATCTACACAATGGAATACTATGCTGCTATAAAAAAGGAAGGAATCTTACCATTTGCAGCAGTATAAATGGACCTGAAGAGCATTATGTTAATTGAAATAAGCCAGGCAACGAAAGAAAAATTCCACACGATCTTACTCATTTATGGAAAATAAAGAACATGATAACCTAATGAATAAAAAGATAGAGACAGAGGTAGTAAAAGCGCCAAACAGACTGTCAAATTACAGCGGGAAGGCTGGGGAGAGTTGGTGAGGGAAGGAAATAAATCAACCAAAGGACACCAATGGACACAAAATACTGAGGGCAGAGGTGTGGGATGAAGGCACGTGACAGTGGGTTGGGAGCCTGGGGGAAGGTCAATGGGGAAAAAAGGAGATATATGTACTAATATATGTAATATTTTAAACAATAAAAATAAATAAATTTCTGTCAGATACTTTGGAAATGTTGTTTAATTTGAATTTGCCATATATTGACATTATATTTTATTGGACTGTTTTATGAGTGTTGGTAAAAACTTAATACTTAAAGTCTTTCACTAAGTCTACTATAAAACATCATGGAAAATAAAGAAAATGGTTTGAATCACCAAAATAAAACAAAACAAGAAATGATACTTTTTATTTTACTTATGCAAACTTATAGCTACTTATTTGTGAAATCTCACAAAATCCCACTCTGAAGTACTTTGGGAAGACCTTCAAATCTCTGGGAAATCTTTCTGGCTTAAATTCACATGAGACTTGCATACAAATTCTGAAACAGCCTTGTTTCTCTTCTCCCATTACATTGCAGGTCAAGAGGACATGACTATGTGCTGGCAGTAAATGCTTGCAGCATAATATATGTTAGCATTCCCTCCAAATAAATATTCCCTTGAAGATGCAAACAGTGTAGAAAGGCCAGACAGAATGCATTGCATTTATTTAGTTTCATTGCATCATTGTATTTAGGGCCCCAAGCTGATCCCCTTAGTATAGCTATAATTTCTTTTGGTCTTACACAGTGTACATTGGGTTAATGAGGTCAACTTCATCTCCAAATGGTACCTTACACTCATGCCATCTCTTAATAAAACATAACTCTTTAGTGACAACAGTGAAATAACAAATTTAGATAGTCAGACTGAAATTGGAGCATTCTAGATTTTCCTCATTTTTTTATGACACATATTTAATTTTATAATGAAACTTTCTCTGCAGTTAGCTTTCTAACTTCATGGCCTACTGTCCTAGCTTTAAATAAGGCTATTATTTCTCATCTGGATTATGGCAGTAACCTATTCCTCATCTACTTGCCTTTCTTTATATTTATTCTAACATGTAGACAGATACCACAGTAATATGTCTAAAGCACATATTTTATATTTTTTCTACCTTATTAAAATCTTTTGGTTCCTCACAAAGACAGAACTACCATTACCATTATTAAATCAATATTGGGCAAATAACATCTAAATACACAAATAGTAGTCAAGCAATATACGGCTGGGACCTTAAACCTTTATGTGAAACACACACACACACACACACACACACACACACACACACACACACATCTTGAACACGGTCCCTAATAGGGTAGTCATGTTTGATAGATAACGATGCCATATAGCAATTGATTTTATAAAGTAACGAACTGTGGTCCTGAGAGAGAAAAAAAGATCTTTGTGAGAATAATGTATTTATCAAGGTGGGCCACATCCAACATCAGGGACAAGCGTTTAAAAACTATTAGCTATTGTTTGAGATGCACTTTGAAGGCAAACTGTGTGCCACACCCTCAAAGCATCTGTGCATTTTGTGAGGTTCAGTAAACAAGTAGTAAAACAATATATAGTAGTAATTATGTCACTATGAATCTCAGGATCTTTTAGTGTATCTTTCTTTCTTAATTAAGCTCCTAAATAAGAAAGCCCTTTCTTTACAAAACTGAAAAAAGTAAATAGCTGAGATGAATTGAACAGATGCTAATGAAGTCTGGAGATAAAAATGAAGTGAATACAGATATTCCTCAACATCATAAAGGCCATATGTAATAAATCCTCAGCTAATACCATATTCAATGGTGAAAAACTGAAAGTTTTCCCTAAGCTCAGGAATAAGACTGTCCACTCTCACCACTCTTATTCAACATAGTGCTGGAAATCCTAGCCAGAGCAATAAAGCAAGAAAAAGAAGTAAAAGGCATCCAAATAGAGACAGAAGAAGTCAAACTGTCACTTTTTTGCAGATGACATGATGCTGTATATAGAGAAACCCTAAAAACTCCACACACACACACAAAAAAAACAAACAAACAAACCAGTTAGAAACAATAAATACAGTCAAGTTGCAGGATACAAAAATCAATGTGCAAAAATCTTTTTCCTTCCTGCACACTAACAACAAAAACTTCAGAAAAAAAAAAGGAAAAAAACAATTCCTTTTGCATTAGCAGCCAAATGAATAAAATACCTAGGAATAAACTTAACAAAGAATGTGAAAGACCTATATATGGAAAATTACCAAGCAGTATTAAAAGAGATTGAAAAAAAAAACACACATAACAAAATGGAAAAAAAATATCCCATGGGTTCAAGAATCAACATAGTTATAATGGCCATACTATCCAAACCAATATACAGATTTTATGCAACCCCCATCAAAATTTCAATGTCATTTTTTAAAGAAATAGATGAAAAATCATCAGATTTTTATGGAACGACAAAAAAACAACCCACAAAATAAAAAAGGAATGAAGCTGGAGATATCACATTACCTGACCTCAAATTATACTGCAGAGTTACAATAATCAAAACAGCATGGCAGAGAAACAGACACACAAATGAATGGAACAGAATAGAGAGACCAATTATAATCAAGTGTATCTGAACAGATAATTGTTGACAAAAGAATCAGAAACACACATTGGAGTAAAGATAGTCTCTTCAATAAACTGTGCTGGGAAAAACTGAAAAACCACATGTAAAGGAATGAAACTGGATTACAGTTTGTCCCCATGGACAAAAATTAATTCAAAATGAGTCAAAGATGTAAACATAAGACCTGAAACAATAAGTTACATAGGAGAAAATATACGTACCAAACATAGAGACCATTTTATGGACTTGAACCCAAAGGTAAGGGAGGTAAAGGCAAAAATAAATGAATGAGACTATATCAAACTGAAGAGCTTCTGCAAAACAAAGGAAATGGACAACAAAACAAATAGGCAGCCAACCAGATAGGAGATGATATTTGCAAGCAGTAGCTCTGACAAATGTTTAACGTATTTCCAAAATATATAAAGAATTCATGAAACTTCACACCAAACAAGCAAACAAACAATCAAATGAAAAACTGAGCAGAGGACCTGAAAATACACCTCTCCCAAAAAGGCATACAATAGTATTCCAATATGTATATCTACCATATATACTTTATCTAATCCTCTATTGCAGGACACTTCGTTCACATGTTCACTGGCAAGTAGAGAAATGCAAATCAAAGAAACACAGAGATATCACACTACACTTGTTAGAGTGGCCATTATCAATAAGACAAGCAATAACAAGTGTTGGAGAGGTTGTGGAAAAAAGGGAACTCTCATTCAATGCTGGTGGGAATGTACATGGGTATACCAGTAACCACTATGGAAAACATTCTGGCAATCCCTCAAAAAATTAAGAATAGAGCTACCATATGACCCAGCAATCCCACTCCTGGGTATATACTTGAAAAACTTGAAATCATGTATTTGCAAAGATATATGTACCCCTGTTTTATTGCAACATTAATCATGGTGGCCAAGACATGCGAACAAAGTGTCCTGCGATAGAGGCTTAGATAAAGTATATATAGTAGATATACACATTGGAATACTATTCAGCCATTAGAAGGAATGAAATAGCCCTATTTGCAACAAGATGGATGGACCTTGAGAACATTATGCTAAGTGAAATAAGTCAGTCAAAAAAAGCTAAGAACTATATGATTTCACTCATATGTGGGATATAAAACTGAAACTTATGAACACAAACAGCAGTGTAGCGGTTACTAGATGGAAGGGTGTGGGGGCAGAAAGAGATCCTAATATACCAAGCATGTCAAACTCAAAGGCTAAGAGGGGCCAAATAAACAAGGTTTAAGTTTATGTAGGCTGCAAAAAAAGCAAAAGCTTCAATTTTCATAGAAACATAGGTTTATTTCAATAGAGACATGCTGAATAAAAAAGGGCTAAAATAAATGAGTAATCATTAACATAAAATAACAAAACATTTTAATAAAAATCTATATTTTTTTCTTCAACATTAACTTACCAGATAGTGAATAACTGCACAAATTAATAAGCATAATGCAAATAAACCTATTTTTCTTATTCTCTGAAAGTGAAATATTTCCTGTTGCTCACACCAAACAAGTCAGTGCAAGACTAATAACTGGCAATTGCATGCTAAATTATTTGAGAGAAATGGTGCACCTGTGCATAAGGTGAAAAAGGGAAATGAATGCAACTCGATTATAGTAATCAGTCATTAGCAAACATTGTAGTTTGTTATTAATAACTAGAGGCCTGGTGCACTAAATTCATGCACTGGTTGGGGAGGAGGGTGTCCTGCAGCCCAGCCTGCACCCTCTCCAATCTGAGATCCCTCAGGTGATATATCACTGCTGGCAGTTGGACATCCATCTCATAATTTGGGATTGCTGGCTCCCAACTGCTCACCTATTTGCCAGCCTGATCACTTCCTAAACACTCTCTGCCAGCCTGATCAATGCTTAACTGCTCCCCTGCCAGCCTGATTGTTCCTAGCTACCCTTCCCCTCTAGCCCGGTCACCCCTAACTGCCTTCCCCTGCTGGCCTTATCACCCATAACTATCCTACCCTACCAGCCATCTTGTGGGACGGCCATCTTATGCAAGAGCATAAGGGTAAATTTGCATATTACCTCTTTATTACGTAGGATTATGTATAACAGGGTATTTTAAAAAATAAGTTACAAAATTTTTATTAAAACATTCTTACATACTTTGGCTGTAAAAATATTCATTGTGGGCCATATGTGGTCTGTGGCCCGCGTGTCTGACATACCTGATAAGGTGATGAGAGAAGATGTGACTTTGGGTGGTGGACTCATGATGCAATATACAGATCTTGTAACATAGAAACTCACACATGAAACCTATATGCTCTTGCTAACAAATGTCACCCTGATCAATTTAATAAATACAATTTTTTTTAAATTAAAAAATCTGAACAATAAAATGGTAATGAATACATATCTATCAACAATTTAATCTAAAAATTAAGATAAATGAACAATGAATCTAACAGAAAAAGTCATCTGATGAATAAAATAGAACCAGAGGCACAGAAACATGGAAGAGACTAACAAATCTCAGACTGAAATGGGGAGGGAGGAAAGAGATTAACCAAAGATATTATATTTATATATATATATGCACCTATGGACACAAACAATATGGTGATAAAGGCCGGGGTGGGGTGGAATCTGGGTGGAGCGGGGGCAATATGGGTAAAAAAAGGAGGACATCTATAATATTCTCAAAAATAAATATTTAAAAAGTAAATAAATAAGAGAAATGGCAAATAGGAAAATTGCAAATATGAACAAATCTAAATAAGTGTTTACAGTACAAAACAATATTAATACTTTGCTGACAAATATGGAGTGTAGTAAAAAAAAGGTAAAATGATAAACAAACAAACAAACAAAAACAATGCATCAATATTGTCAAAGAGAAAACAGGTAAATGAAAATAAATCTTTGTTAGTTTCTGTATTGTTTTAGTCTCCTAAATCCAAATATTCATATTACATTTTAAGGGTAACCACTAAAAAGAAATATAAATTATGTTGTTTTTAGACTAGTAAAATGAGTATGTAGACATATGTGTTGGGAGAATACAGTGAAAATATAAATAACACACAGTCAGTTCAAAAGAACATTGGAAATATGGATACTGGAATACATGGAGAAAAAAAAACACAAGGTAAACAAAAATCACAGAATTGTAGAAAATAAAATGACTGAAAATAAATAGACCCATAGTGGAAGAGCCAACAATGAAGCAAAATCCACAGATGATAACAACTGATTAGATTTGGGGCCCAAGGAAAGAGAATATTAAATATCTGCCATGTTTTAGTTGTATCTATTGCTGGAGCTGTTGGTGGTTGGGGAGGAGCATTATAAATGAAAGTGAAATAACCAGTCAAGTTTCTTAATAGATTGTTTTAAAAACCAATAGTTCATACTATAGTTTTAAACCAAGGTACTTTTGAATTTAAATATCTGACCTATTTGAAAGGAATTTTGAGGTTTATCACTTTTCTATTTTTTTTCTTTGAAACAAATAATATATACCATGAAATATAAGTGAAAAGCAGAATTGATGATATAGGAGAAACTCCTTGTTTCAAACAATATAAAGCTATTTAGTATACAATGAGATAAACTTTTTGAAAGAAAGTTAAATAACTTGCAGGTCACAAAGGATGGCCTGAATCCTGTGTCACTGGTCTTTACTCCCCAAGTGTTAAGAGTGGATGACAAAAGACCAATAGTTCAAGAGGAACCTCAATGCAGAAGGTCTGGTGATTTATTTTCTTATATTGGAGTCTGTAGGGAGCAAGTCCCAAGAGTAAATATTAGAGTATATGCATTGATAGAAGAGGTCCTTACTACCCATTCAGAGAATCACAGGACTTCTGATATTTTTTTCATTTTTATCCCAAGAAGACAAAGATAATTAAAGGCTATATAGTTGGGGCGAGGAGGGAACAGAATTTCTAAATTTTCACAGTGTTAGATGCCACAGAACTCAGAATTTAAGCAATGAAAATAAGAGGTTATGATTAAAAATTAGTGGAATTGTACACCATCGACTAAATTAACAAGATACTTATTAATGCAAGGATGAGAAATCTTTTCTCTCTATGAGAATAATATGTGAGCTCTTGACTGATTTCCCCCCTTATTAGTCTTCCTCTAGTCTAGATCTATTCTTTTCTGCCTTGCTTTGGACCTAAGGCTGACTGTATGAACTGCCTCATTTAGACAGGCCCTGTTACCATCTGAATTATGGTTGGATTTGGACAATAAGAAGTGCAAGAGATGAATCAGATAGAAAAAAAAATATGGTCAGGGTACTTATTTACACATCCAACTTATTCCCTTCATCCCTCATACTAATCCATCTCTTCCTGCAAAGACAAATTTTGGCAGTGTCTGCCTTTTTCTCCATGATATATGACTATTCATTTTCCCTAGGTTCCAGACACTGTCTCATCTGTTGGTTCTTTAAGTATTGGGTGATTTCAACTTCCTCTTCTTTTGAATTCCTGAGTGACTTGCCATCCCTTATTCATTTACCTTAACTTTGTCCATACCTCTGTAAATAATCCTGTCTTCAAACTCTCTCCTTTACTTCTTTGAGTGTGAAATTTATTACCTTATTTCTAATTAAGACCCCTCTGGCAAAACTTCAAGGAAAAGATGGAGCAGAAATTATTGAATTGATCAAATATTTACTCAGAAAACATTAGAAGCCATATTTTATGTTTTTTGTTTTTTTGAGCCAGTAGATGATTTTTTCACTGAAAAAGCACGTGCTGTACAAAAAGTAAATAAAATTCTATTAGACGTGAAACATACTTGCATTTGTGGCCTTTAAAATTCAACCAACTACATATGAAGACATTGCTTTTCAATTATCCTTTGAAAGTAATTCAAGAAAAAATTAGGACTCCTTCCAAAAGACATCATTTTTAAAGGAATTTGCTAGATTATTTTTTAAAGTCTCATAATTAAACATTAGTCTCAAATCAAATACTCATTTACATCTAAATTTTTTCAACTTTTCTATAACTTATTTGTAAAATCAATAGTGGAGTTAAATCATATGTTTAAGGAGTCATTTGTAATTTAGGAGTAATAAAGATGCAATTCTTAATTTACTTGGATTATTTTTAAATTTATAGGCTATTAATTTACTAGGCTTTGTTCAGTATATGGGTAACAAAGATTGGAAATTAAACCCACAATGTGTTTAAATTCACTATTCTTGATCTATGTTCTTTCTTTTTAAAGGAGATCTATGTGAATACATACATATGTGTATGTTTTTGTTTCCCTGTGTATAAGTGTGTTGAGCAAATCCTAGATAGGATGAACCCAAAGAAATCCAGGATAAGACACATAATCTAACTTCTGAAAATGAAAGTCAAGAAAAAAGATACACTGAAAACAGCAGAAATGATGCATTACTTACTTAAGAACACCAATTCGGATAACAGGGGATTTCTCATCTGAAACCATATAGTCCAGAAAAAAAAAATGGCACAACATTTTTCAAATGCTGAACAAAAATAACCCTAAATTCAACACCGGATGAAATTATCCTTCAAGATAAAGACATTCTAAGATGAAAAATAACAAAGAGAATTTGCCACTAGCAAATCTATCATTAAAGAATGGCTAAAGGAAGTTCTATAAACAGTAAGGAAATGATCATAGAAAAAGATTACGAACTTCAGAAAAGAAATTTGGAATGAATAAAAATGGAGTCAATACAAATAGAGTATTACCCTTCTTTCAAGAGCCTTAAATCATTTAACGATTGAAGAAAAATTATGACACCATCTGATGTGGTGTTCAATGTTCATAGAAGAAATATCAGTGTCTATTATATTTTAGAAGTAGGGAGGGTTAAAGAATATAAATGGAAGTAAAATTTCTACAATTCCCTTGAAATAATAAAACCCCAATATCAGTAGGCTTTAATAAGTTACATAAAAATACTATAATATCTGAGCGACCACTAAGAAAATAATGCACAGCTAATTATTGAAAACAGAAATAAATTAAGATGAGCCTTTAAAAATGTTTTAAGTATTACAATACATCAATTGGATTAGTTTTAAATTTATAAGCTATTAATTTACTAGGCTATTAATTATGGTTTCAGGTGGCATAAATGCAAAGATATTTGGGTGTTTCCCTCATAAGCAATGGATGCAGGGCTGTGATGCCTTAACTAGGGAGTTGACATTGGCTTAGGGATAGATTTGGGATCCACAGGGACAAATTCAAAATGAAAGAAGTGAGAGCCTCCACCAAGGATCATCTGGGTGATACAGAGTGAATGTAAAATCAATTATAAAAAGTTAGTAAGTGTAAAATAGTCACAGTCAAAAAAAGTTAAAATGCCAAGGTCAGCAGAAGTTCAAAGCCAAGCCAAATGAGATCTGAGAGGAGGTTTGTAGGAAGTATAGAGGTTGGGAAAGGAAGGCTGGTTCATGTTTGCTGCTATGGGCTGACAATTGTGTGGTGCATTAGCTAAAGTCATTGGACTGGTTTGATGTGGCATAGTCAGAAAGTAGGAAACACATAATGGCCATTATTGAGTTTCATACCATTGAGGAGCTTTTCTTATATTGCCTTGGTAAGCCTGAGTGACAAGGCATTCTAGCCCGATTTTATGAATGATTTAATGAAGACTTAGTAAATTTAACTACGTGGATGAAATAATTTAGCCGCGTATGACTAGACTAAGATATGCATCTTGTCTTTTATATGTTTTGCTTATAGGCACATTCTACAGCTGAACTGAGCAAAGAATCTGGGTTGGTAACCAATCTCTCCACTACCTCCTCTCTCTAATAATAAGCCATGTACTTATTCACTTCATGATTAAAAACTATTTTCTTAACTAGCTTTTTTATTAAAGAACAAACAAATTCTTAAAACAAAAGTAGGACCTTGGTTGAATAAGATCACAGGAGATTTTTAAAAATGAAGTACAAGTCAAAGGTAAAAAAATAAGAACTATACAATGGAATTGGAATCATTTTCTGTTAAAAGATTGGTGTGTTGTTTGCCTTCATTACTTATTAAATGATGAATTTTAAATGATGGTGTTTTTTCAAAATTCATATTTTTTTTCTTAGAAGTCAGTGTTTAAAAACATAAGCCTTAAGTTACCTGTAAATGACCTGGAGAAATCTGTAGATGTGATTCTTCTTTCTTAAAAAAAAATGTTTTGTACTGATTGTAGAAAGAGGAAGGTAGAGGGAGAAAGACAGAGAAACAGTGATATGCTGCCTCCTGCACACCCTCAACCTGGACATGTACCCTGACAGGGAATCAAGCCTGTGACCTTTTGATGCATGGGATAACAACCAACTGAGCCACACACACCAGGACCAGAATGTGATACTTAATTGTGCAACTGTGGGGTGATGTAAAACACTCTAAGATTTAGTATAATCATGTGTAAATTGGGGATAATTATTGGGGTGCTTAGAGATTAAATCAATGACACATATAAAATAGTTCAGTAACTTTTTGGGAAAGAATTTCTTGGAAAGTAATTTACTTTTTAATGAATACCAGGCAAACAATTTTGTTTAAAATCATTAATAGGGAATAAAGTTGACAAAGTGATAGTGATGATCCTCCATTAGAAATTTACCTCCACTTCTGTCTACACCTTGAACTTTGAACAAAAATAACCAGCAAAAGACCTATAGTCATTTGGGACATGGTAAAAGCCCTTTAAAGAAAACAAATGTAACAAAACAGAAAATATTTTTTAAAAATACAGTAGAAAGTGTGTGTGAGGGTCAATAGGGGAAAAAGGAGACATATGTAAAACTTTAGACAATAAAAAAATACTACAGAAAGATAATACTTATTCAGTTTTAGAAAGATAAATAAATTATTTGGGGGGTGGTGATTGTAAAGAAAAACAAGCTGCAGCTTCTCTCACAGTTAAAAAACATAGAATAAAAGAAGACAGCTAAGCCCCTTAGGCAGAATGCTATAAATTCCAATAGTGTACAGTAGAGAGAGGAATTGACAGAAGACTAATTTTTCAAGGAGAAAATGTTTGAAAAAGTTAGCACTTGGATCAATATATCATTCTGTTTTGTTTTTTTTAAATGAGTGGCATCTTGGGAGTGGATTTTTATTTTTTAATCAAATGTAAATATAAAAACAAAGATCCTTTACAACTTTAAGGTATCAATAGTACTATAAGTGATTGCAGTAATTTTATTTTTGTAGGGATCACAATGATTCAAAAACTAACACGTTGTTTCTGGTAGCCATTTATCAACAATATGATATTATTTTTATAAAATATTCTAAAATGATATAAACATTTTTCATTGTAGAAAATTCTATCCATTTCAGATAACTTAAAAAATATTAACTCTACTATAAGGGCCTATGTTATTTAAAAAATTAAAACTTCAAAATTAGGACTTTCATTTCATTACACAATATTTGTCAAGCTAATTAATTCATCATTCTGGTTCATTCTCACATCTTCCAGTGATAGTGGAGTGTGAATTTCTGGGAAACGAAGCATTTCCTAACATTGTCAGCTAAAATCATAAAATTCCCAGAAAACTGCAAAACATTTTTTTTCATTTAGTGGCTAGTCTTCAGTAATGGCAATATTTACCTTATATGTCACACTGAAATAAGTAAATAACTTTTAATGTAAAATTGCATTTGTTGTAGTTTAACAGCATATAAGTATAGAGACTAGGATACATTTGATTTGGGCAGATCTCAAGAAGATGTCTATTTAGGTTTATGACTATATAAATAAATTAACAAATGCTGCAAAAAGATCATATGTAATAGGTACAAAATAACAAAATGTTTGAAATTTTGGTGTGAGCTCCAAAATAGAAATTATATAAAAATTGAATGTCAAAAGATCATGAAATGCAAACATTAAACATAACAAGAGTTGTGTCAACACATAACTAGAGAAACATAGCTAACATCCCTAGAAAATGTGCAACAGGATTCCTCATTAGCATTAGTGAGTATATATTTGTTGAGAGAAGAAACTTCAAAATCTATCTTGCAATACCTAAAGACTTTCTCCTCAATAAATAAGGCAGATTGGGAGAAAATATTCAGAGTACATATATCTGGATGACAACTTTAATGCAGAATATATGAAAAAATTTAAAAATCTATATTAATAAGTAAACATTCAATAAAAAATGCTAAAAGTCACAAAGAGATACTGTATTTAAAAAGATCAATAAATGCCAGTAGGCTCAATAGACATCAGGTAATTGCAAATTCAGCCTCAATGACATGACATTTGTTATCCACTAAAATAGCTGGCATATAAAAGACTGATATTACTAAATAGTTGTAACTATATAGAATAACTAGATGTCCCATACATAGCTAATGAGAGTATAAAATAATACAATCACTGTAGAGACCTGTTTGTCAATGTATTATAAATTTAAACATATATCTATCCTATATGTTTCAACTACCAGATTTTTATTAAAGAAAATGTATATATACATCTACTACTTATATATATAACATTGTACAAAAATGTTATAGAGGCCTTATATATTAAGTAAAAAACTAGAGTTCTCTGGTGTCAATCAACAAGAGGAATGAATAAACATATTGTAGTATATTCATAAAATGCAGGGTCAGTATCAGAATGAAACAAAAAAGATATACATATGTGTATGTGTGTGTTGATATGTATTTTCTATTAAATAAATCTAATAAAATATATTATTAATGCCACATTAGCATGATTAATTTAATTTATTATTAATTTAATCTAATGCATTCTTAATATATTATAATGCATGTACATATATGAATACTTATACACATATCTATGCTATACATTTATCATAGCCAACTGCATAATTTATTGGGTCTATGGAAATGTGGGGCCTTTTGTTCAAAAAGCAGAGAAAAGAATGGCATTACTGTTCATATTTGTGTTGCACAAAGCCAGATTTCAATGAATATAAGAGCACTTACCAAATACATGAAATCACTGAAATTACACACTTCATATTTTGCAAATGGGACATGCAAGTTTACACAATGGAATACTACACAGACATAAAAAAGAAAGAACTCTTACCATTTGCAACAGAATGGATGGACCTGGAGAGTATTATGCTGAGCAAAATAAGCCAGTCAGAGAAAGATAAATATCACATGATCTCACTCATATGTAGAATCTAATTAACCAAATAAACTGATAATCAAAAATAGACCCAGAAGCATAGAAGCATGAACAGACCATTGAATCTCAGAGGGAAGGCAGGGAAGGGAAGAGATCAACCAATGAACTTGTATGCATATATGCATGACCCATGGACACAGACAATGGAGTGGTGAGGGCCTGAGGGAGGGGCACAAGACTGGAAGAGATTAATGAAGGAAAAGGAATACCTATGCAATATCTTACTGTCCCAACCCAAGGGTTAAGTCAACGAGGACCCTAGAGGGAGAGTGGGGATGAAAGGGACAAGAGACACAAGGAATGGAGATAAGACAAAGTTCTGATCAAGTCTCATTTATTCAGGAGGAGTTCGGGTAGTTATAGGGAGAAGGAGGAATGAGGAAGTTCCAGAGAATGAGGAAGTTCCAGAGGCGAAGCAACCAAATAGCAGCAAAAATTCCTAGCCCTTAAGGCGAAACACCTGGCTTACGGGAAAGAGATAGGGTTTGGGGTAATAGAAACCTAGCCCGAGGTTAGTGCTAACATGGCTGGAGCTTACTATAAAATGGCTGTCAAGCACAACAAGTTTCCCACATCTTACCTAATAATAGACAAACATGTAAATTGACCATACCTCCACGCCCATAGCCAATTAGAGTGAGTGTGCAAATTAACCCAACAAAGATGGAAGTTAATTTGCATATATAGGCACCCAGTGCCTCTGTCCCGGGAACATCCTGGCACCCAGGTCACCCCGTGTGGACCTTGAGCAGCCTGGGAAAGGTCTGAGCCAGGGACCTCCTGGGCAGGCCCAAGCATGTGATCAGAGCCAAGGGGGCAGGGGCAAAGCAGGGGCAAAGCTGGTGATCTGAGGGAGCTGGGGATCTGCTGTCCAGGCGGAAAGCCTTGGCCAGAGGCTTTAGGCCTGGGCAGGGGCAGAGCTGGTGGTCAGAGGCTATTGGCAATTGGTGTGAACTACAGAGGAAACACCTTTTCTGGCTGCTCATTGGCTAAGTTTCCTCTATGCCACTGGTAATATTCTTAGTAATTTGGGTAATAAGAATCCAAAAAGGTGATCTAGGGTTTTTCCACCACACTTCTGGAGAAAAAAATGAAGGTCCATTGCTGGAGGGCTAAGGAATGTCATATCCTGCTATAGCCAGTTTGGTTCAGTGGATAGAGCCTCGGCCTTCCAACAGCAGGGTCTGGGTTCAATTCTGATCAAGGTAATGTACCTAGGTTGCAGGCTTCTCCCTGGCTGGGGCCCAGGTCAGGGCTCATTCAGGAGGCAACCAATCAAAGTGCTCCTCTCACTTTGATATTTCTCTCTGTCTTTCCCTTTCTCTTCCACCTTCTCTAAAAGTCAATGGAAACATATTGTCAGGTGAAAATAAAAAAATAAAAAAAACAAAAGAAAAAGAAAAAAGAAAGAAAGAAATGTTAGATCTTTTGAAAAACACATCTTGAAAATGCCTAAAGAAAGTTGTCACTTTTTCATGGTGAAGGGACTAGAGTCCATGTTGATGAAAACATCTTGGTGGTTGTATTGACTGGCAGTAGCTGTTGCAGTGGGGTGATAGAGCTGGTGCCTTCCCTTGATCAGGCCCATCATCTCCCACAAAGGGAGGCCAGACTGTGGTTTACGCCCCCTCCCCAGAGGAAGCAAGCCTAAGCCATCAGTAAGACATTCCCTGAGGGCTCCCAGAATGTGAGAGGGGGCAGGTTGGGCTGAAGGAACCTCACCCCCAGTGCAAGAATTTTGTGCATTGGACCCCTAGTTTTCAATAATAAAGGTTAAAAAATAAAACAAATACAGTGGTACCTCGAGATATGAGTGCCCTAACATATGAGATTTTTGAGATATGAGCCCTAGAGCAAGTGATTTTTTTGCTTTGAAATACGAGCAACATTTGAGATATGAGTAATCGTGCGGATCGGCCGGCTGCACACCACCCACCAGTTTACCACGACTCCAGCGTCTCATAGTTTCGCACGCCTCAGTCAGTGTGCTTGTTTACCTCGTTGTCGAAGCACCTTTTGTGCATTTACATACTTTATCACATTTCTTTTTATAACCATGGGTCCAAAGAAAGCGAGTGGAAAGGTCAGTGCTCAGAAGAGGATGATGTCTATTGAATTAAAGTGTGAAATCATAGAAAAATATGAGCAAGGTGTGCAAGTGGCTGACTTGACAAGGCAGTACAGGTGTAGTACTGAAGACTCCCCCAGCAAGTCTTCAACTGTGACGAGACAGGGATTTTCTGGAAGAAGATGCCGAGTAGGACTTATAGAACGGCAGAGGAGAAGGCGATGCCAGGCCACAAACCCATGAAGGATAGGCTAACTCTCGCACTGTGCACCAATGCCAGTGGCGACTGCAAGATCAAGCCTCTGCTCGTATATCATTCGGGAAACCCCAGAGTCTTTAAGTCACATAAGATTTTAAAAGATAAACTGCAAGTTATGTGGAGGGCAAACCTGAAGGCATGGGTCGCCAGACAATTCTTTGTCGAGTGGATAAACCTGGTTTTCGGCCCTTCTGTTAAGAAATATCTACAGGAAAACAACCTAACCATGCAAGCCCTCCTCGTCCTCCACAATGCTCTTGCTCACCCACCGAACCTCGAAGATGAACTCCTCGAAGACTTCAAGTTTATAAAGGTTGTCTACCTACCTCCCAACACCACTCCTATCCTGCAGCCTATGGATCAGGAGGTGATTTCTAATTTTAAAAAGCTGTATATCAAGTACCTGTTCTGGCGTTGCTTTGAGGTGATGGAGAACACAAACCTCACTCTTCGAGAGTTTCGGAAGAACCACTATAACATCATGATATGCCTCAGAATTATTGATCAGGCCTGGCTAGGTGTTACAACAAGGACTTTGACCTCTGCATGGAAGAAGCCATGGCCTGAGGCCATAGCCGAAAGGATCTTCGAAGGATTCGAACCCGAGGTGCCAGTGGAGGAGGAGATAGTGTCTCTGGGAAAATCCATGGGCCTGGAGGTGGATGAGAGAGACGTGAATTAGTTTGTCGAGGAGCACTCTCTGGAACTCACCACGGAGGAGTTACAAGAGTTGCAGTCTCAGCAATATGCGGAGGTTCTCCAAGAAATTAGTTTCGAGGAGGAGGAGCCAGAGGTGGAGGAGATCTCTACAAGTGAGATAAAGGAGATCTTAGGAATGTGGGAGAAGGTGTCACACTTTGTGGAAAAGAAACACCCCGGAAAAAGTTGCTACTGGTCGTGCATCGGAGCTATTCAATGAAACTTGCTTCACCCATTTCAGAAACACTCTGAAAGCGAGGAAGAGGAAAACCTCATTGGACACATTTTTTTTTTTAATTGGCCAAAAATGAAAAGACCAGTAGCAATTAAGTTCAGTGAAGATTAGTTAAATTACATTCAGTTTAGGGATAAAGTGTAGCATTAAGAGTGCAAAGTGATGATAATGATGACCTATATTAAAATTTGCTGAGGAATGAAAGATAAAACTAGTGAAAGAAATTAAGGAAGATGCAAATAAGTGGAAACATATACCATGTTTATGGATTGAAAAATTAATATAATTAAAACATCCAGAAAAAAAGAGGACATATGTCATATTTTCAACAATAAATATTTAAAAAAAATGTCCATACTACCCAAATCAATCTATGTATTCAATGCAATTCTTTTTAAAATACCAATGGCATATTTCAAAGATGTAGAAACAAATTTCAAAAAGTGTATATGGAACCAATAAAAGGCCCTGAATAGTCACAGCAACCTTGAGAAAGAATAAAGTTAAAGATATCACCATGCTGGATATCAATCTATACTACTAGTCCATTGTAATTAAAATGGTCTGGTACTGGCATAAGAACAGGCGTATAGACTAATGGAATAGAATAGAGAACCCAGAAATCAACTCATGCCTTTATGGTCAATTAATATTTCATAAAGAAGGCAAGAACATACAATGGAGTAAAGACGGTCTCTTGAACAAATGGTGTTGAGAAAATTGGACAGGTACATATTTAAAAAAGTGAAACTAGATAAAAAAAACTTACACTGTAAACAAGAATAAACTCAAAATGGATGAAATACTTAAATGTGAAAATCCTATAAGAAAGCAAAGGCAGTAGAATATCAGATTCTCTTGCAGCAACATTTTTGCCTATATGTCTCCAAGGACAAGAGAAACTCAGGAAAAGATAAGCAAATTGGACTACATCAAGCTAAAAAGTTTCTGCACAGCAAAAGAAATCATCAACAAAATGAAAAGGGAACCCTCTGTATGGGAGAACACATTTGCCAATGACACATCTGATAAAGGGTAAATTTTGAAAATATATAAAGAACTTATAGAATTCAATACCAGGGAGACAAACAATCCAATTTAAAAATTGGGCAAAGGACCTGAATAGACACTCTTCCATAGAGTAGGTACAGATGGCCATTAGACAGCTGAAAAAATACTCATCACTAATCATCAGAGAGATGCAAATTAAAACTACAATGAGCTATTACCTCCCACCTGTTGGAATGGCTACTATCAATAAATCAACACAAGTGCTGGAGAGGATGTGGAGAAAAGGGAATGCAGACTGATGCAGCCATTGTGGAAAACAGTAAAAATTAAAAATAGAACTGCCTTATGATCCAGCAATTCCAATTCCGGGAATTTATCCCAAGAATCCCAAACACCAGTCAGAAAGAATATACTGTATGTACCCTTATGTTCATAGCAGCATTACTTACAATAACAAGCATGGATACATGGAACAGACTTATGGGTGCCAGAGGGGAGGAGGTGGAGGTGACTGGATAAAGAAGTTGAAGGGATTAGCTAAAAAAACATACGTACAAGTATATGCATATCTCATGGACATGGACAATAGTGTGAGAAGGCCAAGGAAAGGAGAGGTGGGCAAAAGGGCAAGGGTGGATGGAGAAAATCTGCAATAATATCAACATTAATTTAAAACAGATAAAAAAGTGTTATCTAAACTGAGTACTCAACAAAATTTCCCTTTTACTCAAAATTATCTCCTTTCTCTGGTTCATTTTCCATGTGTTCTCCATAGATGTAAAAATAAAACATAACAAAAAAGTCATTTTATTTTTTAATTTGTATTATCACTATTTGTCTTCTTTTTTCCCTCTTATGGAATTTATTGTGGTGACACTGGTTAACAAAATTATACAGGTTTCAGGTGCACAATTCTATAACACGTCATCTGTGCACTGCATTGTGTGTACACCACCCCAAGTCAAATCTTCATTAATCACCATTTACCCCCTCATGCCCTCCATCTCCTTTTACCCCTCCTACCTCCAGTAATACCTTCAAATATGAGTCAGTTGCCCAGAAAAGGAAATATGTCTTGATCATCTTTGTAACTCTACCATTGAATATATTGCCTGGAAATCAAAGACATTATTTTTTCCCCCTAAAGAATGAATGTACTCTCAGCCAACAAGGTCAATTCCATTGCTCTAATGAAGCCTTTACTACAGCTCCTACTCCTTTTCAAGACTATTAGGAATCTAACCTATAAGAAATAATGTTTCACATTTCTCTGTTATGTTTACTTGAACTCTTATGAACTAATTAATTCAATAATAAATTTATCATATTTTATCTTCTTGAGTAAAAATAAATAACAGTAACATTTTTAAACATGATAACACCTATGATAAATAAGTAAATATATATATATATATATGTATATATATATATATATATATGGATGTTGGATTTTATTAAATACTTTTTCAGCATCTGTTGATATGATCCTTCATTTTTCTTATGTGGTATATCATATTTGTTGATTTTCAGTTAATATACCAACTTTTCATTCCTGGAATAGTCCACTTGATAATGGTGCATGATCTTTTTAATGTATTGCTGGATATGGTGTGATAATATTTTATTCATTGTGTTTATTTATTTATTTTTAATTTAATAAATCTTTATTGTGCAGATTATTATAATTGTTCCTCATTTTTCATCCCATAGCTCCCCTCCACCTGGTTCCCACCCCACCCTCTGCCCTTACCTCCAGTCCAGGAATTTTGTTTGTTGGGAGTTTCTTGTTTATATATTTTTTTTCCTGCCACAATTTCATTTGTGTTAATCTGTTTAGATTATCTGATTCTACCTGATTCAGTTTTGGAAGATTGTATGTTTCTAGTAATTTAGTCACTTCATCCATATTGTCCAATTTGTTGGCATATAGTTGTTTGTAATATTTTCTTTCAATCCATTGTATTTCTTTGGTGTCAGTTGTTAGTTTTTCTCTTTTATTTCTGGTATTATTTATTTGACTCCTCTCTCTTTTTTCCTTGGTAAGTCTGGTTAAAGGTTTGTCAATCTTGTTTATTTTATTTTTTTAAAGGAATTCTAAAGACAAAATATATTTAGGGAGTCATAGAGATAAAGAGAGAGGGTCATTGGGAGAGGAATGCATAGACGGATTCTTGTAGATGCCAAAATGCTTATCTTACTTGTACAGAGGATAAAGGAATGTTGCAATATAAGGGGGAAGAATGAAGGGAGCACCTTGTGGGCTTTGAGCTTTGAAAATAATACCATGTAGCAGAATGACCAATGAAGAAAGCAGTGGGGTCCTAAATTAAAAAAGGATCCAGTTAGAATGGGTGAGGCTCAGACAAACAACTGTAGCCTTTATAAACCTGGAGACAAAGGGACATGAAACACACATTCTTTTAGACTTTTTCTCATGAGAGAGAGAGAGAGAGAGAGAGAGAGAGAGAGAGAGAGAGAGGACATGCAGGCCTTTCCCATTTGGAGGCCCCTTCCCAAATGGATCCCCTTTGCCCAGATGGAGTTTATATCTGATTCCAAGAAACTTAATTTTTATTAAATAAGACTTTTTGTATGTCAGTTTATTCTTCAAACTATAAATGCAAGAACCCATGAGAAGAAGACTGTACCCTAAACCTCACATTTCATTTTCACAGAACCAGCTCTTGGTTTCATTGATCTTTCATATCTGTTTACTCTATTTTATTTACTTCCTTCCACCTACTCACTTTGGACTTTTTTGTTGTTCTTTTTCAAGTTCCTTTAAGTGCAAAATTATTTTAGTTGAACTTTTTCTTGTTTCTTAACATAGGCCTATAATACTATCAATTTTCCTCTAAGGACTACTTTCACTGTGTCCTACAGATTTGGGGCTGCTGTGTTCTCATTTTCACTTGTTTCAATATATCTTTTGATTTCTTCCTTGTTCTGTTATTATCCTATTCATTTTTAAGTATCATGTTATTTAGTCTCCATGTCTTTGTGTGTTTTTCCTTTTTGTCTTGTGATTAATTTTTAGTTTCATACTGCTAAGGCCAGAGAGGATTCTTGATATGATTTCAATCTTCCTAAACTTAGTGAAACTTGTTTTATTTCCTCACAAGTAGTCTACTATAGAAAATGTTCCATGTACACTTGAAAAGGATATATATTCTGATGCTTTGGGGTAAAATGCTCTGATGATATCAACTAAATCTATCTGATCTAATGTGTCATATAAGATAGAAAATTTATCCATTGATGTAAATGGGGTGTTAAAATCCCCTATTATGATTGTATTAGTGTAAATCTCTCAATTTATGTTCCTTAAGATTTTCGTTACATATTTAGATGCTCTTATGTTGGGTGCTTAAGTGTTTACAAGGTTTATATTTTCTATGCTACCAGGCAATAGTAAAAAAAGAGCATGGTACTGATGTAAAAACAGACATATAGATCAATGGCACAAAATAGAAAACCTAGAAGTAAACACATATCTTTATGGTCAATTAATATTTGAAAGAGGAGACTAGAACATACAATAGAGAAAATATACTTTATTCAATAAATGGTATTGGAAAAATTAGACAATTATGTGTAAAAAAAGAAAACTATACCACATTCTTATTCCATACACAAGAATAAACTCAAAATAGATTAAAGATGTAAATATTAGACAAACCATAAAAGCTCTAGAAAAGAATATAGGCAGTAAAATCTTAGGCATTTCTTGTAGCATTTTTTTTCTAATATATCTCTTTGAGCAAGGAAAACAAAAGGAAAAATAAACAAATGATGCTATATCAAACTAAAATGTGTTTGCACAACAAAGAAAACCATCAATAAGATGAAAAGACAACTCAGTGAATGGGAGAACATATTCAGCAGCAATACATCTGATTAGGTCTTAATATCTAAAATTTATAAGGAAATTATAAAACTCAATACCAAAAAAACAAAACAAAACAAAAACAATCCAATGAAGACATTAGCCAAGGACCTGAATTGATACTTCTCCTAAGAGGACATAGAGATGGCTAACAGACATGAAAGGATGCACAAGAAATCTTCATCAGAGAAATTCAAATTCAAATTACAATGAGATATAACCTTACACTTGTCAGAATAGCTATCATCAATAAATCAACAAATGACAAGTATTGGCGAGGATGTGGAGGGAAGGGAACCCTTTTGCATTGTTGGTGGGAATGCAGATTGGTGAAGTCACAGTGGAAAGCAATATGGAGTTACCTCAAAATATTAAAAATGAAATTACTTTATAACATAGGAATTGTACTTCTGGGAATCTATCTAAAGAACATACTATTTTGTAAGAATCTATACACTTCTATGTTAACTGCAGCACTAGTTACAATAGCCAAGATTTGGATGCAGCCCTAGTGTCTATCAGTAAATGAGTGGATAAAAATGATATGATACATTTACACAATGGAATATTACTTGGCCATTAAAAAAGAAGAAAATATTACCCTTTGTCACTGCATGAATGGACCTGCAGAGCATTATGCTAAGTAAATAAGGCAGTCAGAAAGACAAGGACCTTATGATTTCATTTATATCTGCATCTAGTGATCAAAATAAACTAACAAAATAAAAATAGATGCAGATATACAGAACAGACTGAAAGCTGTCAGAGGAGAGAAGAGTTAGGAGGCTAGGTTTAAAAGGTGAAAGAATCAAGTAAAACAACAGTGCGCGCGCACACACACACACACACACACACACACACACACACGCATACACACTAAAACAACAACAACTTATAGACACAGACAACAGTATGGTGATTACCAGAAGGAAAAGTGATTAAGGGGAGGTGGAAGAGGGTAAATGGGGGATAAAAGGATTGATGAAAGGAGACTTATCTTGGAGTGGTGAACACATGATGCAATACATAAATGATTTTTATAGAACTGTACATCTGAAATTTATATAATTTTATTGACCAATATCACCCTAATAAGTTAAATAAATTTTAAAAAATTAATTCCTCACTATATAAATAAATTAAATAAAGGTATTCTAAAAAATAAAATTAAGTAAGTGTTTCATGGGGAGCATTTGTATATAAGCTGTTAATAAGTAATTTCCAGTAATCCTGAGATGGAAGAACAAAGTTGAAGGAATCACAATACCAGATATCAAACAATATTACAAAACCACTATTCTCAAAACTGCCTGGTACTGATACAAGAACAGACATATAGACCACTGGAACAGAACAGAGAACCCAGATATCAACTCAAGCCATTATGCTCAATTAATATTTAACAAAGAGCTAAGTGCATACAGTAGAGTTAAGACAGTCCCTTCGATAAATGGTGTTGGGAAAATTGGACAGTTACATGCAAAACAATGAAATGAGACCACCAACTTATACCATATACAAAAATAAACTAAAAATGGATACAGGACTTAAATGTAAGATAGGAAATCATAAAAATCTTACAATAACCCATAGGCAGCAAAATATCAGACGTATGATGTACCAACATCTTTACCAATATAGCTCCTAGGTTAATGGAAACTAAGAAGAAAATAAACAAATGGGACTACATAAAAAAAAAAAGCTTCTGCACAGCAAAAGAAACCATCAACAAAACAATAAGAAAGCCCAGTGTATATTTGCCAATGTTGTATCTGATAAGGGTTTTATCTCCAAAATTTATACTTCAAAATTTACATCTTAATAAAAGGAAGATAAACAATCCAATCAAAAATTGGCAAAAGAACTAAATAGACACTTTTCAAAAGTGGATATACAGAAGGTCAAAAGACATATGAAAACCTGCTCAAAGTCACTAATCATCTGAGTAATGCAAATCAAAAGGACAATGAGGTACCATTTCACACATGTCAGAATGGCTATCATCAATAAATCAACAAATACAAGAACTGGTGAGGACATGGAGAAAAAGGAACCTTCGTGCACTGCTGGTGGGAATGCAGACTGGTGCAGCCACTGTGGAAAACAGTATGGAGTTTTCCAAAAATAAAAATAAAAATGGAATTCCCATTTGACAGTGATCCCATTTTTAGGAATATATCTCAAGAAACTAGAAACACCAATCAGAAAGAATATATGCTCCCCTATGTTCATAGCAGTGCAATTTACCATAGCTAAGATTTGGAAACAGCCTAAGTGTCCATCAGCAGAAGAGTGGATAAAAAAGCTATGGTACATCTACACAATGGTATACTATGCTTCTGTAAAAAAAAAAAAAAGAACTGTTACCATTCGCAATAGCCTGGGTGGACCTGGAGAGCTTCATGCTTAGTGAAATAAGCCAGTCAGAGAAAGATAAGTATCACAAGTTCTTACTCATTTGTGGAATATAATGAACAACATAAATTGATGAATCAAAATAGAACCAGAGACTTAGAAGCATCGAATAGACCATCAAACCTCAGAGGGAAGATAGGGGATAGGAGGGGGGTAAGAGATCAACCAAAGGACTTGTATGCATGCATATAAGCATAACCAATGGACACAGACAATAGGAGGGTGAGAGTATGTCCTGGGGGATGAGAGTGGTCAGGGAGAGGTCAATGGAGAAAACAGGAGACTTATATAATACTTTAAACAATAAAGAAATTAAATGAAAAAAAATTAAAGAGGGAGAAAAAAGAAGTAATTTCCGTGGAAGACTAACTTATAACTAAACTGTATGTTGAAAAAGAAATCAGCACATATTTGGTGGGGAGTGATGATGAGATAAGAGAATGTTCAGAATGTATTAACTTCATGCATCCATTTAAAGCCTGGCTTTACCAGCCCCCCCCCTCAACTTTTTTATTTTTTAAACTATATTGTTCAAAGTAATGCAAAGGTCCCCTTCCCCTTCCCCCATTGACCCCTCCATCCTGCTCCTGCTCATCCCTCCCCCCCCCCAGGTCTTCCTCGAAGCATTTTTTGTCCATGGGCTCTGCATATATGCTTGTAATCTCTTTGTTTAATCTCCTCTTGTACCCAGCTTCTGAAATAAGTCATTCCATCCTCCCTTTTAAGATCCAATGTGATCACATTCCACCAATGTCATAGTAAACATGTGTTACTATAGGTATATAGTTACTCAGCCATAGGATTTAGTATCAAGTTGCTCTGCAAATAAAGAACAAAGAAAACTATTTTAACAGCTGCACAGCTACTTCTGTAAAATGAAATTTTAAGTAGTTTCTAGGAGGACATGATGTCCAGCAGCTACTGTTGTAATCCAATAGGACATCTGGTGACCTAGCCTTTTTATATTCTCATAAATCCGGATCTGCACTTCTATTTCTTTAGCCATTCTTATGACTCATTTTTTCTTATTACCTCCTTTCCATGTGTGCATTTTCCTCAAATGATTAATTCATTGCTAACTCAGTCTAAAGTTACTTATCCATCTCTAGATTAGAAGCTCCCTAAAAATGTTGCAATCTAGTAAATTAGGCAGCATCCTATAGGGAGCCTATATTGAGCAGAAGTCTCAGATTTGCATAGAAGCTTCAATAAGAATCACATTCCAATTCTGCTTTAAGACTGAACATCCCCATATTTCTCCTATAATATTAATGGACAGTGGTTCAGGCAAATTTAGCAGATGACTAATTTTATCAATTTCATTTTTATATTTTTCTAAATTTTCTCTCAAAATTATAAATACTATTAAACCTATCTGCTAACCAAGCATTCACTATAGACAATGAATTAGCTGCTACTCAAATTTTTCTAATAAAAGTGATCTCATTATGTAATTTGGCTGCCTATTCTACCATTGCAAATCATTCATTATTCCCAAGATCTTCTTTTCGAGTAGCAAATGTTTCACTAAAACTTCAATAAAGAACACAAAAGATGGCTGAAAGACATATAGAATATGTAGACTCTATTCTTTCTCCATCACAATAGCTACTCAGATATTTGAAAGCATCTATTGTGTTTTTCCTAGGTCTTTTTATCTCCAGACTGAAATTCCTCAGTTCCTTTTATTTTTCTTTATGTGTCAGAGTTTTTAGACACGTCACTGTTCTAAACACATGCTAATTTGTCCATGTCTCTTTTACATTATGGTGTATAGTATTAGATAAATCATTCCAAGTGTAAACTGCATTGTAGATGAAATGAATAACTTTCTTTATCTGGACATGAGACTTTGATTAAGCAGCTTAATTCTGTGTCATTGTAATATTTTTAGTGTTGGCTCCTGCTACACTTGTTATAACCAATACAAACACAATTATTTTCTATTCAAAGATGCTATTATATCAGTTTTTCTTTCTTTACCTACACAATTGATTGTTTTATCCTAACTAGTAAAAGAAGTTATAGGGATATGTCTCTTTAAAATGTCATAATATTGATTTGATTCTTTCATGGACAATGATTTGAAATGTTAAAATCACTGAATCTTAGCTCTTAGAAATTGTTTAGTTGTATCTATAGAATTAAAATAAAACAAAATGGAGAAGATAATCCCTATATTCCAGAGTTAATTTATCTTCCTTATACAAATATTCTGTTATTCCTTGATCTTCTACTTCATTCATGCATGAATCAGTATTTGGTATGTCATAACTCTAACTAGAGGCCCAGTGCACAAATTTGTGCATGGGTGGGGTCTAGGTGGCTTGGCCAGAATCAGCTGATTGGGGCTGGGCCTGTTGGGAGGAGGAGATGACGGAGGTTGGCTGGCTGGCCTACCCCAATTGGGGCCTGATCAGGGATGGATGGGCTTGGGCAAGGGGATGCAGGTGATTGGCTGGTGGGCCCTGCCCCCGATTTGGGTTGGGGGGTCCAACTGGGGGCAGGGATGGCCATGGGGAGGGGCTGTGGGTGGTGGGTTGGCAAGCCCTACTCCTAAATAAGGTAAAGGGTGCTAATCCTGGGTTAGGGGCCATGGGTGGTTGTCAGGCTAGCGCCACCTCATATTGGGGTGGAGGATAATTAGGGGTGGGCCCAGCTGGAGGGAGGGGTTGTGAGTGGATCAAGGTAGTAGGGGCCCATCAGGGGCATGGCCTGCCAGGAGGAGGGGCTGCAGGAGGTTGGCCACCCAGGCCCACCCCCTATTGGGGTGAGGGGTGCGATCAGGGGTGGGCTGGCAAGGGTGTAGGGGCTGCGGGCCTATCATGGTAAGGCAGGCTAATCAGAGACAGGGCTGGCCTGGGGGAAGGAAGGCGGTGTTTGGCCTTCAGCTGTCTCTTGCACGCCCCCTACTGGGGATGTGCCCGCAACCAAGGCACATGCCCTTAACCAGAATCGAACGTGGGACCTCTCAGTCCACAAACCAACACTCTATCCACTGAGCCAAACCGTTTTTGGTGGTGTTTGGCCTTAAGCCCACTCTTGATCGGTATGGGACAGTCTGATCAGGGACAGGCAGGCAGTGGGGAGGAGCTGTGAGGTTGGCCAGGGGGCCCTATGCCCTGATCAGGCTGGTTCACTAGCCACAGTGGGTGTCATAGTGACCTGTCATTATGGCTATTATGGCTGCAGGCTTTTTACATATATATAGATTATTGCACTGAATTTGGTTACCAGTTATCATCTGGTGTTTACAACATCTCTGGTGCAGTCAGGTGAAATGATAGACATCATTCTGAGACTCAGAAAATAACTAATCTAAGAAGGACAGAAACTACACCTGGGAAGGAATGAAGTTTACAAAGAAGTTTAGAGAATCTTTTAAGATGATGGATATATTTATTATCTTGATTGTGGTAAAAAATCATAAGTGCATTCTTTTTTTTTTAATATATGTTATTGATTTCTTACAGAGAGAAAGGGAGAGTGGTAGAGGTAGAAAGATCAATGAGAGAGAGACATCAATTAGCCACCTCCTGCACGCTCCCTACTGGGATGTTCCCGAAACCAAGATACATGCCCTAGACCAGATTTGAACCTAGGAACTTGCAGTCCGCAGGCTGACACTCTATCCACTCAACAAACCAGTTTCGGCCATAAGTGCATTCTTATGTCAATTTATCATTTATACCCTATATATGTACTCATATAAATATGTTAAAATTGTTATAAACCAGTAATATCCCCATAAAGCTGTTAAAATAAATTATCAAGGATTTCAAAGACCTTCATTCATGTCAATAATACCTATCAATATTACTAAATAGGTAATTAAATCTGAGAATGTTTGAAAACATTTGTTACTTGTTTTAAAATAATGTTAGTGCTGGCCAGTATGGCTCAGTTGATTGGAACATCATCTCACGCATCAAATGGTCATAGGTTCAGTTCCCAGTCAGTGCATATACCCAGATTGCAGGTTCCATCCTTAGTTGGGGCATGAGGCAACTGACTGATATTTCTCTCTCACATAATTGTCTCTCTCTCTCTCTCTCTCTCTCTCTCTCTCTCTCTCTTCCTTGACTTAACAAGCAAACAAAGAAACAAACAAATAAATATTCTTGGGTGAGGTTTAAAAAATAATGACAATAATTCCATTACATGCTAACATTTTGATGAAAACAGCTATTTTCCAACATAAAAGTGTTAGTAAAATAGGAATACAATTTTACATTTTTGTAAGTATCTTTTACATCTGATAATAAAAGGAAACTGAGTTATTATATGCTTTCACTTCAATTTATTGCTAAATGTTATACTGATTAATGTATCTCTAGAAAATACAGCCTCACCCAGATGAATAATTAAAAATAAGAGTATTTTAATAACCTTTTCAAATAATTGTGGATATTCTTGGATGCTATACAAAACTCAACAAGTGGTCATTGCTTAAAGGCACATTGCATTGTAAAAATTAAAATTAAATTAATAAACTTTATATGTTGTTACTTTAAAATCCACAGGATTATACTGCACATTAAGTAGATTTAACCCATGGGTGAATGTGTGCCATGCTTATAAATCTGAAAATAATATTGATTCTCTGTGTTCTGCAGTTTTCCCTAAACTATGACCATTTCATTTTATAATATCAAAATGACAAATTCCAGTTTCATGTTGATAAAAAAGAGTGTTTCTTCTCTGCCTCACTCTTGTTTTCTTAGTCCTTGAGGTAATGTTCTAATTCAATAAGTTAAAATATATAAGGTCATCCTTTTATGAGTAAATCTCTAACTTACAGTGTTTTTGTCTGTCCTTTTATGTACAAAGACTTTAAATATAAAACATACACTCATAACATTTCTTCCAGAGGGTAGGAGGCCTTCAAGATCTAAGTTTATTCATATATATATATATATATATATATATATATATATATATATAATGTTTTCAATATTTTATTTACTCTACTCAGTTTCCTAAATTCAACTTGTTTGAATTGACTTTCAATATCTGTATTTATCCTGTTCTGGAAACTATCCTCTGATCAGAGAAGTCTCACTATCTACAAAGATGATATTCCTACTCATTATTTGAGGTTAGCTTCCTTGACCATCCAAAACAAGACAGGGGATCTTTTAGATACCAGCTGCTCCCCTGATCTTTTTCATGAATTATGGAAAAGGCACTACTTCTAGTAGGATACAGACAGGCACATGGCTTGGCCAGCTGATAGCACTTTATACATGAAAAACAGGCATGTCTTCCTTTTACTGTACATAGACTCCAAGGAGGCACAGGGCTAGAAAGAAGAATTGGCTTATATTTTAACTGCTATTGGATAACCAGTCAGGAGCCCTTATAGGGGCACAATATACAAAATCGTTTCTAGTTGTTCTGATCCTTTCAAAGCACTGAGCCACACGAGCCAGGGATGAAAATATATCTTAATATATTTACCTGACAATTGTATTTTATTTAAAAAGCATGTTTTCAAAGAATTGTTATAGCCAGGACCAGTTTGGCTCAGTGGATAGAGCGTCAGTCTGTGGACTGGAAGTCCCCAGGTTTGATTCCGGTAAAGGTCATGTACCTTGGTTGCAGGCACATCCCCAGTGGGAGACGTGCAAGAGGCAGCTGATCAATGTCTCTCTCTCATTGATGTTTCTAACTCTCTCGCTCCCTCTCCCTTCATTTCTGCAAAAAATCAATAAAATAGGAGGAGAATCCAAGATGGCAGCATAGGTAAACACCTACACTGCTGCCTCGCACAACAATTTCAAAACTACAACTAAAAGACAGAATGACATCATCCAGAACCACAGGAAAGCTGGATGAGTGGAAGTTCTACAGCTAGAAGGAAAGAGAGGGGCTCACAGAAACCCAGAGGAACTGCAAAAAGCTGAGGTACGGAGACGTGTGCGCTGAGAGAGCAGGTGCCTGAGTACATGGCTGGCTTTCTCTGGATGGAGGGAAACAGAGACTCCCAATGGCACTGAACCCCTTATAATACTAAACTAAACCCCAGATCCAGCCGAAACTCATACGGGGGGAGTTTGGACTGTGAAAAGGGAGAGGTGCACGGAAATTTAGGGGAGTCGCAAAAGATCAGAGGCCTGATGGCGCGCATGGCACTGCGCAGAGGACAGACTGCTGATTGTGCTGCTGGCTTTCGCAAGTGGGCAGGAGACCCACCCAACTGTGCCACTTCTGACTCCACTAAGCCCCTGTTTCGGGCGAAAACCTGGGGACCTAGACTAATGTGGTCCTGGAGCGCAGGGGAGTCAGAAAGGCAGTGGTCTAGAGGAACTGTGGGCGCGCACGCACAAGGACCTCTACAGCCATTACTCAGTCACGTGAGACTCAGGGGCCATGGAGGGCGGGGCCAACTGGAAGGCAAGCCAGTCCCTTAAGCCCTGAGACTACACCCATCCCCTCAACAGAGGCTTCTTCGGTTTTGCAAGTCTGGTATCATAAGGCTGAATCCAACACAGAAGTTCCCCCGGCATAGTGAAAATGCCGAAACAAGGGAAGGGATAACAAACAAAAGAAATGGAGGGAAAAAAACGACTGGATATAGCGTTCAAAACCACACTTATAAGGTTTTTCAAGAATATCCTAGAAAAGATGGATAAATTTAGCGAGTCCCAAGAGGAGGTGAAAAAGGACCAACTAGAGACACTGACTGAAATAAAAAATATTATACAAAGTCCTAACAGCAGACTACAGGAAGGAAGGCAGGAATCAAGTAAAAAATTTGAAATATAAAGAAGCAGAAAACACTCAACTGGAAAAGCAAGAAGAAAAAAGAACCCAAAAATGTGAAGATAATGTAAGGAGCCTCTGGGACAGCTTTAAGCGTACCAACATCAGAATTGTGGGGGTACCAGAAGAAGAGAGAGAGCAAGATACTGAAATTGTGCCGCTGGCTTTCGCAAGTGGGCGGGAGACAGACTCTCCCAACTGTGCCACTTCTGACTCCACTAAGCCCCTGTTTTCGGGCGAAAACCTGGGGACCTAGGTTTTCATTATTTAAAGAAATAATGGCTGAAAACTTCCCACATCTGGTGAAAGAAATAGACTAACAAGTCCAGGAAGCACACAGAACCCCATATAAAAGGAATCCAAAGAGGACCACACCAAGACACATCTTAATTAAAATACCAAGAGCAAAAGACAAAGAGAGAATATTAAAAGCAGCAAGAGAAAAACAGTTCATTATCTACAAGGGAGCACCCATACGTCTGTCAGCTGATTTCTCAATAGATATGATGCAGGCCAGACGGGAGTGGCAAGAAATATTCAACGTGATGAATAGCAAGAACCTACAACCAAGAATAATCTATCCAGCAAAGCTAACATTCAGAATTGAAGGGCAGATAAAGAGCTTCACAGAGAAGAAAAAGCTAAAGGAGTTCATCAACTCCAAACCAGTATTATATGAAAGTGCTGAAAGGTACTCTTTTAGAAGAGGAAGAAGAAAAAGGGAAAAGCCAAAAAAAATTATAAACAACAAATACATATCTATCAACAAGTGAATCTAAAAATTAAGTGAATTAAAAATTTGACCAACAGAATAAACTGGTGAATATAATAGAATCAGGAGCACAGAAAGGGAGGGACTGATCATTCTCAGGGGGAAAGGGGTGAGGGGTATACAGGGAGAGACTGGACAAAAATCACACACCTATGGATGAGATCTATGGGAGGGAGGTAAGGGCAGAGGGAAGGGTGGGAGCTGGTGGAGAGGTGCTATGGAGGGGAAAAAAGATAAATAAATGTAATAATCTGAATAATAAAGATTTAATTTAAAAAATCAATAAAATATAAAAAAAAGAAAGAAAGAATTGTTATAAACCAGTAAGAAAAAAGACAGCCAACCTAATAGAAAAATAAGGAAGAGACTTGAATGGACACTTCAGAAAATGTCTAATCAACATAAAAATAAATTCAATATCATTAATCATCAGAAAAATTAAAAATTAGATATACTTCTCTCTCTCTCTCCCTCTTCCTCTCTCTCTCCTACACACACACACACACACACACACACACACTAGAATGACTACAAAAGACTGGCAGTACCAATTATTAATTAGAACTGAAAGTAATTATACCTCTGATAATCTGTTGGTACAAGGTGAATTCACCAACCACTACAAAATTGGTTAAGTTTAAGCAGAATATATGTCTATCCCATAAACTAGTGTACACACACACACACACACACAAACACACACACACACACACACACGAGGCCTGGTGCACAAAATTCATGCATGGGTGGGGTGTCCCTCAGCCCCGCCTGCACCCTCTCCAATCTGGGACCCCTCGAGGGATGTCTGACTGCTACCGGGATCGTGCCTAAGAGGGCAGTCAGACATCCCTCTCACAATCCAAGACTGCTGGCTCCCAACTGCTCACCTGCCTGTCTTCCTGATTGCCCTTAACTGCTTCTTCCTGACAGCCTGATCACTCCCTAACCACTCCCCTGCCAGCCTGATTGATGCCTAACTGCTCCCCTGCCAGCCTGTTTGCCCCTAACTCTCCTCCCCTGAAGGCCTGGTTCCCCCCAACTGCTCTCCCCTGCAGACCTTACTCCCCTCAACTACCCTTCTCTGCAGGCCCGGTCACCTCCAACTTCCCTCCTCTGCCTACTTGGCCACCCTACTGGCTTGATTGCCCCCATCTGCTCTCCCTTGCAGGCCTGGTCCCTCCCAATAGCCCTCCCCTTCTGGCGATCTTGTGGTGGCCATCTTGTGTCCACATGGGGGCAGCCATCTTGTGTATTGGAGTGATGGTCAATCTGCATATTATTCTTTTATTAAATAGTATAGAGGCCTGGTGCACGGGGTGGGGCCAGCTGGTTTGCCCTGAAGGGTAGGTGATCAAGGTGGGTGTTCCCTTAGGGCATGGGGCAGCCTGGGCAAGGACCCTATGGTGGTGGTTTGCAGGCTGGCCATGCCTCCTGGTGACCCATCAGAGGCCCTGGTATCTGGGATTTATTTATCTTCTACAATTGAAACTTCGTAGACTGGAGCAGAGCTAAGCCTTCTGCTCACCTGGTGACAGCAGCCATTTTTGTTGGAATTTATTTATTTTCTATAATTGAAACTTTGTAGCTTTAAGCAGAGGCCAAGACAGGCCAGGGCTGAAGAAGCTTAGCTTCCTCCATCACCAGGGGAAACCCTACCCTCCTGCTCTCTCCAGCTCTGTGGCTGCTGCCATTTTTGCTGGGATTTATTTACCTTCTATAATTGAAACTTTGTAACCTTGAGTGGAGGCCTGGGTCTGCCAGGGTGTGTGCAAAGCTTGGCTTCCACCATCGCTGGGGAAACCCAAGACTCCCTCCTGCTCAGTCCATAGCCATAGCCAACTAGTTTGGGGTTAATTTGCATACTCACTCCTTATTTGCTTGTGGGCATGGCTTGTGGGTATAGAGGAGTGGTGATTAATTTGCATATTACTCTTTAATTAAATGGTATAATCTCCAATAGAAATGCTTTTATATGTATACCAAAGGACACATACTGATATGTACATGGAAACACTATAATAGCTTCAAAACTGAAACTCTTTAATGCCTGTTAGTAATAAAATTAATAAATTGTACTATATTCATAAAATAAAATTTTAAGCATTAATGTAAATTGATGAACCACTGTTACATATCATTAAATGGATGGATATTACCAACATATGTTGCATAAAATATGCCATATAAAAATACTGTACAATTATAGTTATATACATTTTTAAATGGAAAATTAATCTATGGTGTTGGAATTCAGAGAAAGTAGTTCCCTTTCAACAGTGTAATGACTAGGAAGTGGCACAAGGTGGCATTTTTTTTCTGTTTAATTTTTATTTGTGTATTTACTTATTTATTTGTTTGGAGTGGTTAAATAAAATTGGTAGCATTGTATATTGATTTAGTTATGATTTATGGCTTGAGCTATTTTCTGTAAATATATTATAATACAATACATTGTTTTTAAAGTTATATTCTATATTTGGGTTTTAATCTATGTAGAAAATGTTCTGGTAAGAAAGTTATGCTTGAATCAAATCTTCAAAATCACACAGAATTAATTTATAATGAAGACCACCAACCTCCCTAAGTAAGTGACCTATAGGAAACAGAAAGATCAGTTGGTGAAAATTTAAAAGTATTATTTTCAATGAAAACTGGAAATAGAAATGTTCCTATATCCCATTGTGATTAGATAGTTATTATTTATTTATATATATATGTGTGTGTGTGTGTATATATATATATATATATCCACATAACATTATATAGATGATACAGTGATATGTGACATTGTAGATATAAGCCATTTATATAATAATACTATTTTATTGTATTAGGCATAGCACATATACATACTTATAAATACTAATATTTTGAAGATTATCCAAGAGATTATTAAAAGTGACTAATTTTAAAATAAATTATGTTTTAATGAGCAATATAGTACAAAGCTCAATTTCTAAGTAAACAAAAGTGTCAAGTTAGTCTCTTCCCTGTCCCTCCTGGGATGTTCAGTGGAACCTTGGTTCTTGAACTTAATTCATTCCGGAAGGCTGAGAAGTGATTTGTTCATAAATGAATCATTTTTTCCATTAGAAATAATGTAAATTGAATTCATTTGTTCCAGACCTCCAAATGATTCTGTTTTAATATTTCTTATATACACTATATGTCTACTGTACTTATATGTTTAATCTATAAATAAACACTTAAAAAATTATCAAACCACTCCCTGCTAGCCTTAAAGGAACTTTCAACATTCATTCCATGGGTATTTTTCAGGGGGTCAAATACAGCATCTTCACCTTTTCACATATCACTACTTCCAGAATGCTGTCACTGGCTAACTGCTTTTTCTTTATTCAAATCAACAACAGTTTTCTGTCTCTTTAGTTACCTATGATAATTGTTTCTTTCACATTCTTAGCAACAGTAACACTTTGCTAGATGACCTGCCTCTTTATGTTTTAAAATTGTCCATTTCACCAGCAACAAAAGCAAAAAAAAAAAAACACAAATAAATTCACAGAACAATTTTTCTGAGATGTTAACAAGGTTTTAGGTAAGTTGAATCACATTCACTCTTTTGTTTGAGGCCTGACAAAGTTTTTTGTCATGTTGATGTATTAGCATGAACGGGTTGTCAGGTCAAGAACCAAAGTTTGGTTCAATAATGCAGACATTTCTTCCATGAACAACTTGGGAGAGAACTGAATTGTTTGAAATGGGAGACATTCAAGAATCAAGGTTTGACTGTAAATGCTGTGAACACTTGTTTATCCTTCTACCCTTTTTATACATATTTCTCCACAGAATACTATATATCTTATTAATTTCCCTCCCCCAAACCTAACAGACAGTACATTTTTATACATTTAGACCTGTTTATTCATTTTCATGCCTGCATGAATTCCATCCTATTAATGTACCATAATTGATTTAACTAGTTCTTTATTGATAGTTATTTAGATTTTCCTAAATCTTTTCTATCTCTACTCACTGCAATATATATTTTCATGCATTCATCATTTTACACCAGTGAATAGAGCTATAAGATAAATTCTTAAAAGTAAAATTGCTTGGTTAAGTGTTATGTGAATTTTTAATTTTGATTGATATTATCATGTAGTTGTCCATTAAGCTAAAAGCAATTTATATTCCTGTCAGCCATATATAATTTTAAGCCTTTGTGTTTTATAAAAATATTTCTGTGTGAAATTGGAACATGACAAGGTATAGTGATGTGTAGGATGCTGATTCAGAGGTAATATAATATAGCCTATGCAAGTAGGACAAAGGCAGTAAGAAGTGAGAGGAAGTACAGTTTCAAGAAGTATTGAAATAGTAGAGTTGAAAAGATTAAGATAATGATACCTTTGAGTACTCTATCTATAATGACGTTAAGTATATCTTTTACTAAATCATACAAACTGAAGTCCTAATAATTCAAGAGACATCCAGTCCATTATCACCTCAAACTTTGACTTGTCAGCCTTTCAGTGTCTTTTGCCAAATTCTCACTTCATTAAAGTGCTACTAAAATGAATTCTCTTTGTGGAATATTTCTACTATTCTCCATTAAGCCATTAACATGGGCTCCTTTCTCGCAAGACCTTTGGCCTTAAAGGCTACCAAACTTGAAGTTCAAGTATTCGAGCTTTATCATTAAAAGCTTAAGAAAAATCCATTTCTAAAACTTCCTCCATGTTTAACTTTTGAAATATATCAGGTTCAGTATTAACAACTCTATATTCTCAGAGGAGATCAGTCCTCATAGTTGCCTGTGGAGAAACATTTGAATTCTTCAGGAGAAACTGAAATTTATCGAATAATACTCACTTCCCAGGTGGCATAATTAGCTGATTACAATATAAGAATAGTTAGGGAACCAGAAAATGCAGTGTGATCCCTGAGAAGGCACACTAAGGACTTAAACTACAACTGCTTTTCTGTACCAGACACTTTGATTCAGCTTTAGATGCAAACTTCATGCTAACTAGAATATCTTTGAAATCTAAAGCTAGCATAAGAAAAATTGAAAGATGAGTAGGACAAACAAATAAAAACTAAATAAACATGCCTATTAGCTCAGTCAGGATATTTTCTGCTTCCTAATTGTTAGAGTCGATTTTATTGTTCCAGGAAGACCATGCACTGAAAATGTGCTTTTGCTAATTTTGAAAATGTAAAACAAAAAGGTTGCTTCAAGGGATGCAATTGCTCTGTAAGATAATGTGAAGAGATTGGCTGTGTTGCAAGTAGAGTTGCATATCTGCAGATTGTGCTTCCCTTTGAGGAATTTTTTTTTCCAAGTGTGGATTTAGAATGTGCTGCCTCTGAAAATTATAGCAAACCCTTGGGGGAAATTTTTGTAAAAATAATGGCCACAAGATGTCAGCAAAAGGGACCTCAGAGGACTTATGAAAGATAGGAACAGCCAATTAACTTGAGCTTGAAAATAAACTGTACATTGGCAGTAAATTGGGCTTGGCTAAACATTGGACTGTTTCATTGAATTGCTGATGTCCCACACTATTATTATTCAAGATAAATAATTTGTCAGAAAAATGGCTGATGCAGCTCTATGGTATTCTAAGACAATTGTTCTAGTGAAGGCATTGGGCCAGAATGCATCTCTATGGTTGGGGAAAAAATCTTCTTTAAAGGAATTAGAAATACTCATAACAACCATCTTAAGAAGAGGTCAAACTAGGCACAATGAACTTGGTAAATATTAGATTAGTAGAAAAGAAAGACATTGTCTGTCCTACACAGGGTAGAATAGTCATGTTCAAAAACATTCCTTTGCTGCTGAAACCGGTTTGGCTCAGTGGATAGAGTGTCGGCCTGCAAACTGAAAGGTCTCAGGTTCGATTCCGGTCAAGGGCACATACATTGGTTGAGGGCACATCCCCAGTAGGGGGTGTGCAGGAGGCGTGGGCATGCAGGAGGCAGCTGATCGATGATGTCTCTCTCTCATGGATGTTTCTAACTTTCCATCCCTCTCCCTTCCTCTCTGTGAAAAATAAATAAAATATATTTTAAAAAAAACAACAACATTCTTTTAAGTATGTGGGAAATAGAGAAATTAGGAGAGAGGAACATTGGCCATTAGCACATGGATACAGACTTAAAGCTAAATAGGAGCCATAGGAATGTCCTAACAGTAAGTCTAGTTTGAGATACTTTGAATTAACATCTAGTACTAGAAATACATTACACCCACTTTTTGCTTCTTTTCTATTATATCTTAATTTTCAATGACCTCAGTGGGAGGTTAAGAGAAAGTTTATGGCCTTGCTTTCGATAAAACAACAAGAGGGAATAAACACATTCAGAGACATCATGCTCATTTGTTCATTCTGTAAATGTTTGTCAAA
The DNA here is from genome assembly GCA_011751065.1 of Lasiurus cinereus. Classification (NCBI taxonomy): domain Eukaryota; kingdom Metazoa; phylum Chordata; class Mammalia; order Chiroptera; family Vespertilionidae; genus Lasiurus; species Lasiurus cinereus. Next base: position 42,236,572 of record JAAGEH010000393.1, on the reverse strand, counting down.
GCTGCTGTATACCAGGTACTATTACAGATAAAATGGACAGATTGGTGAACAAAATAGTCTTGATGAATGAAACAATGTCTCTCATAAAGTTAATATTCCAAAAGTCCCATAAAATAGACAATGAGAAATTTAAAAGTAAACAAACAAATAATATGAAGAATTTCAGATACTAATACTATATAATAAAAGCTAATATGCTAATTAGACTGGACAGCAGAATGACAGTCCAGACAGCCTTCTGGGCAAAGCTGGGGCTGGGAGGGGCTGGGAGGGCTGAGCCCCTTGCACAAATTTCATGCAATGAGCCTGTAGTTAGTGTTGTAAGAATAATAAAATTGCAATTAACATAGCAGGTGCATCTATTCAAATTAGTTTCAGGTTTTTTTAAATATATTCCCAGATGTAAAATCAGTGAGTCAAAATTTGGTTCCATTTTTAATTTTTGAGGGAAAAAATTGTTTTCCACAGTGGCTGTACCAATCTGCATTCCCACCAACAGTGCACAAAGGCTCCCTTTTCTCTACAGTCTCACCAGCACTTGTTGTTTGTTGATTTATTGGTGATAGTCATTCAGACAGGTAAGTTGTGATATCTCATTGTAGTTTCAATTTGCATCTCTCTGGTGATCAGTGACTTTGAACATCTTTTCATATGTCTATTGGTCATCTGTGTTAGATTTGGGGTTCTATGTTATCCAAGCAAGCTGCCAGGATCACTTGTGACCAATGCTAAGGCAATCAGTACATTCTATTCTTCCAGTGATGGGTGTAGGGATAAGAGCCACCCAAAATTATCCAATCTAATTGAATGTCTGGAGTTTTTCAAGATTTCTGAGGCTGAAAAATGAAGAAGAAAGCATGCAGTGCTGTGTGCTGCTAGGAATCATCTTTATATCAAGAGTGAAGAAAGTCTAACACAAAGTGGAAAGTCAGAAAAAGCAAAAAGCAAAAATGCCTTGTCCTTGAATCTCAAAATTAAATGTCATCTGGGGACAAAGCTGCATCAGATTTTTTATTTATATAAGTCTGAAAATTTCTCTTACTATTTAAGTCAATTTTTGCCAAGTTTATTTATTGTTACTTCCAACAACAACCACACACAAAAAGTACCATAAATGTGCCTATAAGATGAAGACAAACTTAAGGTTCATCAGAATGCAGTGACTGAAAATATTTGTTAAGTGATGTTGGAATTCTTATGAAAAAAGAGGATAGATAAAATCTCAAATCCGGTCAGAAGTCCACAGAGCTCAATATTATAGCACTTTAATAATATCACATCTTTAACACCACCATTGATACCTAACTGTTTTTATATTACCAAAGAAAGTATACTTATGAAGTTTGGTTTCAAGAAACTTGGAATGTCTTAAAAAGGATCTTATCAACCCCCTCTCTAAAGAATTGAGGTTATACGTAGTCTTGCTCATATTTTATATAAGGCAGGAGCAATTTAAAATTCTCATAATTCCATATCTAAAAGATGGAACTACTTGCCTGAACAGACTAAATAAAATGAGGCACTGAGACATGTTGGTCCTGAGTTTCTTTACAGTTCAATTCCTGAGGCAACTAACTGTATTGTCTTTAAGCATTTTAAAATAATGTTTTGAATGGAAAAAGCTGGTAGGGAAGAAAGTATCTAATGATCAATTTGTAACTATTGAAATGCAATTTTGTCATCCTGTTGAGACTTAATTATTGTTATTTTATATGTATAAAAATAACAACTAGTATGAAGTCATCAAATAGAAGCAATTTTTGAGATACTATTTTAATATTGATATTAATAATGGTGAATGATAGAATTAATATTGATTGAGCTTATCCACCCATCTCAGCATCAGTATTTCTCCTCACTATTAACGTGTATGTATTTTCAGAGACCAATTGTCAGAATTAAGAACATAACCTGTGGGGGAAAATATCTACTTTATCCAGTTGAGACAATTGATTAACAAACTGACGCTCATTATTTTGCTAAAAGGAGCAGATAATGAGCTTGGCTTCCCATAGTTATATTGTAAGTTTTAGTCTCTTTTTAGTCTCAACACTAAACATTGCACATACATCGGACTTACAATTAGTAAACTCACACTAGGAGCATTATCCTTATTAAATGAGTGTATCCTGCCCTTATAGACTGTCACAATATTTGGTGCTATAAATTAATGACCTTAACTCTTAACTATTCAATATCTTCTGTCCAAGCAGTCAAGTGTTCTTTACATATCTTTGTCATACAAATGATAAATGGTGTATCTTCCATTGACTATCAAGAAACTAAATACATTTTAATATACTTTTATAAAATCCCATTAAAATAAAAAATGATGAATTTTTGTAAATATAGACTCTTATACAATGTTTCTGAAAAATAAATAACTTTAACTCCTAAATGCTTTGTAGATGAATATATGTTACTAACAAATTCATTTTGGTGTGCATATCTATCAATTGAAGCTGTTAATTGAAATGTCCTGGCCACATAAAGGCACCTTAGATACTGCAAGGTCATGATTCCAAAAAGTTAAATATTATTTCCAGTAAAATTATCTCCCCAAATTAAATTTCAATGGTTTCTCTGATTCAGAAAAAAATATACTATTAAATTATAAATAGTTTTCATAGAAAGTAAAAATTAATATATCTGATTTTAAAATATTACAACTTGTTTTTTTCAATTAATTTTATTTATTGATTAAGGTATTAGATATGTTTCCTTATCTCCCCATTTCCTCCCTACTCTCCCACTCATGCCCTTACCCACCTAGTGTCTGTGTCTATTGGTTATGCTTATATGCATGCACACAAGTCCTTTGGTTGATCTCTTCCCCTTACCCTCCCTGCCCTGTCTTCCCTCTAATGTTTGTTGGTCTAATCGATGCTCCTCTGTCTCTGGATCTGTTTTTGTTCATCAGTGTATGTTGTTTATTATATTCTACAAATGAGTGAGATCATGAGATATTCATCTTTCTCTGACTGACTTATTTTGCTTAGCATAATGCTCTCTAGGTACATCTATGCTGTTGCCAATGGTAAGAGTTCCTTCCTTTTTATAGCAGTGTAGTATTCCATTGTATAGATATACCACAATTTTCTAATCCACTCATCTGCTGATGGGCACTTAGGCTGTTTCCAAATCTTAGCTATTGTAAATTGTGTTGCTATGAACTTAGGGGTGCATATATTCTTTCTATTGGTGTTTCTAGTTTCTTGGGATATATTCCTAGAAGTGGGATCACTGGGTCAAATGGGAATTCCATTTTTAGTTTTTTGAGGAATTACCATATTGTTTTCCACCAGTCTGCATTCCCACCAATAGTGCACAAAGGTTCCTTTTCCTTCACATTCTTCCCAGCACTTATATTTGTTGATTTGATAAAGATAGGCATTCTGACAGGTGTGAGATGGTATCACATTGTTGTTTTAATTTGCATCTCTGGGATGATTAGTGACTTTGAGCATGTTTTCATATGTCTTTTGGCCTTCTGTATGTTCTCTTTCAAAAAGTGTCTGTTTAGGTCCATTGCCCATTTTCTGATTGGATAGTTATCTTCCTTTTGTTAAGTCATATGAGTTTCCTGAGATTAAACCCTTATCAGAGATAACATTGGCAAATATGTTCTCCCATACAGTGGGCCTTCTTGTTGTTTTATTTTGCTGTGCAGAGCTTTTTATTTTGATGTAGTCCCATTTGTTTATTTTTTCTTTAGTTTCCATTGCCTTAGGAGCTATAATGGTGAAGATAGTGCTTTGGCATTGTCTGATATTTTGCAGCCTGTGACTTCCTCTAAGATTTGTATGGTTTCCTGTCCTTTATCCGTTTTGAGTTTATTTTTGTATATGGTGTAAGTTGGTGATCTAGTTTCATTTTTTTTTGCATGTATCTTTCCAATTTTTTCAAAATTATTTATTGAAGAGACTCTCTTGACTCCAATGTATGGTCTTACCTCTTTATGACCTGGTTTTAAAATTAATATTTTTCAAATACACACCAGTTCCTTTCTAAAATTGTAAACATATTAAGGCAATGATATAAGCCAGCTTTTCTGCAAAGGAAATGCAATTAATAGTATAAAAATAGTTAGACAATCTAGAAAAATAATCAACTATGAAAAATAAAAAAATGATCTCACTCATTTGTGGAATATAATAAATAATAATCTTGAGGACACACTTAGCTAGTAAATTATCTATAAATTAAATGCCTATACATTTCAATTCATACTGTTAATAGCATTCATCATCAAGTCTTACTCAGGATTTTAAATTTGAATTTGTCAGTTAATAGCATTAAATGTAGTTCAGTTGAAACATTCCTGAAGTTAGTTTCATTAAGAAATATCAACTTTATTCGTCTAATTATTTTTCCATATGTTATATTCATGAGCATGCACACACACACACACACACACACACACACAAACACACACAGGAATGTAATCTTCATGATAGAGTTCTGCATCACCTCTTCATGAAGTATAGTGAAGAAATGGGATTCAGGTTTGGATAGGGATTTGAGAGTGTAGTTAACTAGAGGATGTAAGGTAAACCTCAGGTATAGATTGTGATTTCAAGGACGAAGAGAAGGATGAGGCAGTTTCAATAAAATGGTTATAGTAAATTATAATATTTAAGGAAAGAAAATTTATACAAGAATTTTAGAAAGCAATTTATTAACTTTAAGTTCTAAATAATTTTAACTCAGTAATTTTGTTTTTGATAATGATTTTTAATCCTACATAATAAAGAGAACATATGCTAATTGACCCTCACACCATCAAAAAGATGGTGACGCCCATAGCCAATAAAGAGAGGGTATTCTAATTGTCTGCCTCACCCTTAAAGATGTGGCACCCACAGCCAAAAGGAGGGAATATGCTAATTGACTGCCACACCCTCAAAGATGGCAGCACCCACAGCCAAAAGATGGTGGTGCCCAGTCTCCTCAGCCCACAATCCACTCAGGGCCAACCTGAGGCACAGGCAAGCCTCGGACGGTGGCTGCCCAGCCACCCAGAATCACCTGAGGCTCAGGTAACCAGGGCTGGCTAAGTCTTGCACTGCTGGCAGTAGCAGCTGCTGAGGTGTGATGGGACATCACCTTCCTCTGAAGGCTCCTGGACTGTGAGAGGAGGCAGGTTGGGCTGAGGGATCCTGACACCAGTGCATGGATTTTCATGCACCAGGCCTCTAGTAAAATATATAAAGACAATAAGTGATAGGAGATCAACTGTATAAAATGAAAATACTTTTTGTTCTGACATTTATATTGACAGATGTTACAAACAATAAAATAATTCCAACAATTTTAAATGCACCTACTTAATGAAAATTTTCACATCAATTTATTTATTTAGCAAGAGCTTATTGTCCTCACTATTTCAGTAAATATCTTAAGTATTGGAGGTAAAGTGGTATAATATTATTCATGGTTCCTGTTTTGTTGGAAGCAACTACATATCATTCACCATCAATTATAAGAATTTTGAATGCTGTATAAGTACATAGAACAATTATTATAAATTATTCAATATTGACTTTAAAAATATTTACATGTAAGTTACAAATATAATACAGAGCATTCTCATGCATTTTTCAGCTGATGAACATTTTAAATAACCAAATTCCAACTATCAAAGCCAGGAAATTGAATGTAATTCCTAGGAATATATAAAACCAAGAAGGTGAAAGACTTTTGAACTGAAAACTATAAAACAATGAAAAACATGAAGATGCAAATAAAATATACAAATGATGCTCATGAATTATTAGAATTAACATCAATAATATGTTTAAATTACCCAAAGCAATCTACAGATCCAATACAATTCATATAAAAATTCCAATGGTATTTTTTTCACATAATTCAAACAAACAATTCTAAAACTTGTATAAAACCATACACAAAAATAATCCAAATAGCCAAAGCAATTGTGGAAAAAAAAAAAAGAACAAAGCTGGAAACATACAGCCCATGATTTCAAACTCATATTACAAAGCTGTAATAATCAAAACAATATTGTATTGGTATAAAGTCAGATCAATGAACAGAATAGAGAACCAGAAATAAACTCACACATTGTCGGAACTGGTTTGGCTCAGTAGATAGAGCATCGGCCTGCAGACTGAAAGGTCCCAGGCTCGATTCCGGTCAGGGACATGTACCTTGGTTGCGGGCACATCTCCAGTGTAGGGTATGCAGGAAGCAGTTGATAGATGTCTCTCTCTCATCGATGTTTCTGACTTTCTATCCCTCTCCCTTCCTCTCTGTAAAAAATCAATAAAATATACTTAAAAAAATAAAATAAAATAAAAATAAATAAACTCACACATATATGGTAACATAATTTATAATAAAGCAGCCAAGAATACAACATGGGGAAAGAATACACTATGTCAAGGAGCTTCCCACCTATAGGAGCAATAGGAAAGCTCCTTGACATTGGTGCTAGTGATGATTTTTGAATATGACACCAAGAGTGAAGGTAACAAAAACAAGCCTTAACAAGTGGGACCACAACAATTCAAATAGTTTCTCTAAAGCAAAGGAAACCATCAACAAAATTAAAATTATATCTCAATTAAAAAACAGAAAAATGACAATGTGATACTATTAACTCAACTACAGATCTTATTTAGATTTCTTTAGGTTTTATAGTCATTCTTTGTGTGTGTGTAGTTACATACAATCTTGTCACATCTATAGATTTGTAACCACCACCACGACCAGTATACATTAATATACCCTCATTCCACACAAAATTTATCTTGTTACACTCTTATTGTCACATTTTACCCAAATTGTAAACTTTGTCCATCACTGATATGTTCCTCATCATTTTATGATTTTTAGAATGCTATTGAAGTGGAATTATACAATAAGTAATCTTTTTAAACTGGATTTTTTTTTCATTCAATGCAATGCCCTTGAGATCCATCCAAATTGTTACATATCCCAAAAGTTTTTCTTTTTTATTGATGAATACCATTCTCTTTATAGATATATCAGAATTTGTTCACACATTTATCTATAGAATATTCAATAACTGACATTTAATAATATTAAAGTAAGATATGTGTATTTATTTTAAAGTTATAAAAGTACACGTGCTTCCTTAAATCTTCAATTCCTAGAAAGATTATTAAGTTATTAATATTTATTAGTTTGACTTCCAGAAAAGAAAAAAGAAAGTAGATTAATTTATTTTGTGAAGCAGAGCTCTGTTTTGAAAAGGCCATGGAATGTTTTACCTCTACCTCTTATTTTCTACTAGAGACTCAGTGCACAAATTCATGCATGGGTAGGGTCTGGCCGACCTAGCCCCAATAGGCAGATTGGGGCTGGGCCTGTTGGGAGGAGACAACAGCGGAAGATTGGATGGCCAACTCACCCCAATCAGGACCTTATCAGGGCCAGGCCAGCTGCTCAGAGGGGCCTTGGGTGATTGGCCGGTAGACCCTGTTTCTGATTGGGGTAGGGGAGCTGATTGGGGGTGGGGCCAGCCATGGGGGGATCTATGGGTGGTGTGCCATCTGGCTCTACCCCCAAATGGGGGAGGGCAAATGGGGGCCAGTGACCTTGGGGAGGGGCTGTGGGCCAATAAGGGTGGTGGGGCCAATTGAGGATGAGGCCTGCCAGGGGGAGAGGCTGCAGGAGGTTGTCCAGCCTTGCCCCCTATTGGGGTGGGGGGATGGTCAGGGGTAGGGCTGGCCAGGGAAAGGGGCTGAGGAGGTTGGCAGGCTGGCCCCATCCCTGGATTGGGCCAGTTTACTGGCTGTAGTGGGCATTATAAGCAACTGGTCATTCTGGTCATTATGGCATTCTGGTTGCTGGCTTTTTATATATACAGTGGTACCTTGAGATACGAGTTTAATTCATTCCATAACCTTGAGGCATGGGAAACTATGAGACGCTCGAGTCACGGTAAACTGGTGTGCCATGTGCAGCCGGCTGATCTGCACAATTATTCCTATCTCAAATGTCGCTCGTATTTCAAAGCAAAAATCGCTCTCTCGAAGGCTCATATCTCAAAAATCTTGTATGTTACGGCACTCGTATCTCGAGGTACCACTATATAGACAACTAGAGGCCCAGTGCACAAAATTTGTGCAAAGGGGGGGGTGACCCCTCATCCCAGACTTCACCCTCGCCAATCTGGGACCCCTCGAGAGATGACTGCCTTCATATTTAGGCCCGATTTGGATCATGCCTAAATGGGCAGTCAGACATCCCTCTCACAATCCAGGACTGCTGGCTTCCAACTGCTCACCTGGTTGCATGCTTGATTACCCTAAGTGTTCTGCCTGCCAGCCTGATCACCCTCTAACCACTCCCCTGCCAGCCTGATTGATGCCTAACTGCTCCCTGCTGGCCCAATTGCCTCTAACTGCCCTCTACTGCTGGCCTGATCACCTCTAACTGCCATTTCCTGCCAGCCTGTTCACCCCTAACTGCTCTCCCCTGCAGGCCTGGTGCCTCACCAATTGCCTTCCCCTGCTGGCCTGGTTGCCCCTAACTGCTCTCCCCTGCTGGCCTGGTCTCCCGTAACTGCCCTCTTCTGCTGGCCTGATCACCCCAACTGCCCTCTCCTACAGGCCATCTTGTGGTAGTCATCTTGTGTGCACATGGGGGCAGCCATCTTATGTGTTGGAGTGATGGGAAATTTGCATATTACTCTTTTATTAGATAGGAGACCTTTGACATGCTACCAATAATTTTCTCTACACTCTAGATTCTGTTATCTCTTTAATTATCACAATTAAAAAATCCATGAAGTACTATTTTCCCATGTTTCTGATAAGAAAACTGAGGATAAGCAAATAATGAACTCCTACAAATTTATAAAAAATAGAGTAATGCAAGACAGAAAAATGAAAAAAGAAAATTAATGGAATGCCTAATAATTTTTTAAAATATTAAATTATCTTGTAAGCAAACTTAAACATCAATATTGTTTAAAAATCAATATTATTTTAACTATGAATTTATCAAAAAAATTTTTTATCCTCACTTTAGGGTATGTTTTTATTGATTTTAAAGGACTGAACCTGCGACCTTTTGGTGTACTGGATGACCTTCAACCACTTGAGACACCTGGTCAGACCTCAAAGATGTTTTTAAAAATTTAGAAATACCGAGAAGTAGTGACTCACTACTTATGGGATGAAAAGTTGATATGAAGTTATACAGGGCAATTGACCATAAGATGACTTAAAAATAATTGTACGTGTGTGTATATACACACATATATATACATACACACATATACACAAATATATACTAGTACATATATACTTGTTTACAGGTTGTTCATGCTAATAAAAATCCAGATGTTACTTAAATATATAAGAAAAAATGAGTGGTTATATAAAAAATCAAATAGCAAATTTATAAAGTTTATATTTATAATTAATGATTTCTATAATTTTATATGTCCTATGTTTTACAATATGTTGTAAATTTATATACAATTAGTATACATTTTAAGATAAAAATATATATGTAAAATATATACTTTGCATTGTAAAACCATTGTCTATGCTTAAAAATCACTTCTCATTTATGTTTCGTTTTAACAATAATCATCTAAGAATGTTATTATTGTTCCCACATTTCTAACAGAATACTGAGGCCTAAACTGATAAAGTGATTTACCAATATTGCACATACAGTGAATGTTGAATTTAGTTCTGTGATTCAAATACATAATTGTAATCATTGTGAAGCATTCCCTCAGAGCATAGGTGAAAAATTGTATGCTCCTGAAACAATTTAGCCACTGCTTCACTTATTTAAGGACTCTGTGACTGAAAACAATATGACACAATTGTGTATATAGGAACATAAAGAAATTGGTAGAAAGTTGTGGATCAAACAGTTTTCTTGAGTATAACACCAGATGAGATTCGTGTTTTCAAACTTAATGCTTTCTTTCTCAAAGAGTTGTGCTGTTTGTACTACATCAAATGCATAAATACAGTTCATGGGTAATAAATATACTATTATACCATATTAATGCAGTTTAAAAGTACATTTGCATAAATAGTAGTTATAAGTACACAGAGCTAACAGGATTTTAATGATGTTAAAAATTATTCAGTACTTGACAAACGTAAACTGGGACAAAAACATTTTTCATCAAAAGAAAGATTGTCTAATAGCTAAACATTTGAATGAACACTGCCATCAATATTTCCAATATTTGGTTGCTATGAGGGATATTGAATTTCTCTGTAATGCAAGTATAGCCCAGGGGTGCTATATTTAAAACTACATAGGCATTTCTATTAAAATCCCAGCTTTTTAACGGTTTATGTATAAGCTATAAAAATTCTATTAGATAGTAAGGCAGAATTGAAAGTCTCCATAGAGAATGTTTATTTTTCCCTTTTCATATAAAATCAACCTACCTGTATGTTTTCTGCATGGGATCCAAACACTTTAGCAGAACGGGAATTTTAGGTCACTTTTAAGGTATACCAGCTGTTTAGGTGTTCCAGCACTCTCCCAATCTGAGAAAATGTGAGCTGGTCAAACTGTCTGAGGGTTTAGCTGTTCTACATTCTGTTATTATCTATCTAAAAAGCTTTTTATTACTACTAGTTGACTCATAATTTTTAATCATTATGTCAACCATTTATATTGAACAAAGAAATAAAATGTTAGATTGTCCATGTTATTGAGAAAACTCTACGTTTTACATTTTATTTTTTAAAGGGTGACATGAGCGAGTCAGCTATCATACAGATCCATGTGAATTTAAAGACTCAGTCTTTGTAATTCTTTTCCTATTATTCAATTATATACGCTGTTATTGAACCCTATCATTCTCTGCTTAGAATCATTTTATTACTGTGGGAGATAAAGAGAACTGTGGAAATGGTTCTGTCCTCTAAGAACTAACAGTTTCAGAGGGGAGAAAAGATAAACCCATAAAGCAGTGTGATTCAAATACATAATTGTAATCATTGTGAAACATTCCCTCAGAGCATAGGTGAAAAATTGTATGCTCCTGAAACAATTTAGCCACTGCTTCACTTATTTAAGGACTCTGTGACTGAAAACAATGACACAATTGTGTATATAGGAACATTAGGAAATTGGTAGAAAGTTGTTGATCAAATAGTTTTCTTAGTTATAACACCAGATTAGATTAGTGTTTTTAAACTTAAACTGGACTGTGACACCTCCTTTCAGTAGTTATGAAATCAGTTAAATGGCTCACAAACAGCATTCTTTTACAAAATCAGTGTGTAAAATAAGAAATGTCAAAGTGTATCATATAGTGAGGCTAAGTGTTTTTTCATGAAACTTTTCTAAGTTGTATGTTTATGTATTTGTATATGTAATCCACCGTAAGATATATTTCTTTCTATGGGTCATAATAAATAAAGTTTAAATTTGAACGACTAGTTTCATTCCATCTCTTAAGGTCTATAGTTTTGAAACTGTAACAGATTTCATCAGACTATAGCAACATAGTATCATATTAAATATTAATTCCCATTGGCTTTAAGCTTTCATCAGTTTAAGCAAGAAATGCATCCCTGTATTGTAGAAAATATGAAGGTTGGTGGTACCTCACATGTATAATTCTTTTTAGCATAGTTTTTCTATGCTGGCATTCTTTTCTAGGCATTGAACCATATCTGTCTGGAGACTCATTACCAGTTCATGAAATCTCTGCAAATCTGTACTTTGTACACGCTATCATGTTGACCCTGAAATACCAAGACTAATTCCTAAGGACTCAGGGCAATTAATTAATTATTTCAACTTCTGGCTTCAGTCCTTTTTTTTTTAAACCAGAGATCAAAACTTATCCAACTGGCTGGTACAGTTATAAATTAGGCTCTACAGCAGCGGTCGACCCACTATCAGGGTCGCCTAAGACCATATTATGATTCATAACAGTGGCAAAATTACAGTTATGAAGTAGCAACGAAAATAATTTTATGGTTGGGGGTCACCACAACATGAGGAACTATATTAAAAAGGGTCATAGCATTAGAAAGGTTGAGAAGCACTGATTTGAAAGGACTAATCACTATGATGCACACTGACCACCAGGGGTCAGTCTAATTAGCATATTATGCTTTTATTATTATAGATTTTGTCAATTTACTCTTTTTTCTAGTAAGTATTTCTGAAGAGTTATTTTGTCTTCCTCCAGCCAAAATATAACAATCCTTTGTGTAGACCTTTTTCTTTCTTTTTTTTTAAAAATGTATTTTATTGATTCTTTACAGAGAGGAAGGGAGAGGGATAGAAAGTCAGAAACATCGATGAGAGAGAGACATCGATCAACCGCCTCCTGCACGCCCTACAGTGGAGATGTGCCCGCAAGCAAGGTACATGCCCCCGACGGGCATCAAACCTGGGACCCTTCAGTTTGCAAGCCGACACTCTATCCACTGAGCCAAACCGGTCTTGGCTAGATCTTTTTCTTAATTGCTGTTGTTCTTTAAACTCTTTCCTAGCTGTGCTATATATTATAAAAGTCTTCAGGTTCATGCATTATATTTCCCATCTTCCTTTGACAGCTGGATCTTTTTTAAATTAACTTTTTATTGTTCAGATTATTACATTTGCTTCTCTTTTTTCCCCCTCAATAGCTCTCCTCCACCCAGCTCCCACCCCTCCCTCTACCCTTACCTCCCCCCACATTGACCTATATGATTTTTGTCCAGTCTCTCACTACACCCCTTACCCCTTTCCTGCTGAGAATTATCAGTCCACTCCCTTTCTGTGCTCCTGATTCTATTATATTCACCAGTTTATTCTGTTCATCAAATTTTTAATTCACTTAATTTTTAGATTCACTTGTTGATAGATATGTATTTGTTGTTCATAATTTTTTGTCTTTTACCCTTTTCTTCTTCCTCTTCTTAAAGAGTACCTTTCAGCCTTTCATATAATACTGGTTTGGAGTTGATGAACTCTTTTAGCTTTTTCTTATCTGTGAAGCTCTTTATCTGCCCTTCAATTCTGAATGATAGCTTTGCTGGATAGAGTATTCTTGGTTGTAGGTTCTTGCTATTCATCACTTTGAATATTTCTTGCTTCTCCCGTCTGGCCTGCATAGTTTCTGTTGAGAAATCAGCTGACAATCATACGTAGGTAATTAACTTGTAGGTAATGAACTGTTTTTCTCTTGCTGCTTTTAATATTCCCTCTGTCTTTTGCTCTTGGTATTTTAATTATGATGTGTCTTGGTGTGCTTCTCTTTGGATTCCTTTTATATGGGGTTCTGTGCACTTCCTGGACTTGTAAGTCTATTTCTTTCACCAGTGTGGGAAGTTTTCAGTCACTATTTCTTCAAATAGATTTTCAGTATCTTGCTCTCTCTCTTCTTCTGGCACCCCCACCATTCTGATGTTGGTACGCTTGAAGTTGTTCCAGAAGCTCCTTACATTATCTTCACATTTTTGGATTCTTTTTTCTTCTTGCTTTTCCAGTTGAATGTTTTCTGATTCTTTATATTTCAAATTTTTGGCTTGATTCTTGCCTTCCTGTAGGCTGCTGTTAGGTCTCTGTATATATATATTTTTTATTTCAGACAGTGTATGTTTAATTTCTAGTTGGTCCTTTTTCATCTCTAGTTAGTCCTTTTTCATCTCCTCTTGGGTCTCACTAAATTTATCCAACTTTTCTAGGAAATTCTTGAAAAACTTTTTTTTGAACTCTATATCCAGTCGTTTGTTTTCCTCCATTTCTATTGTTTGTGATCTCTTCCTTTGTCTCCGAATTTTCACTGTGCTGGGAGAACTTCTGTGTTGGATTCAACCTTATGATACAAGACTTGCAAAACTGCACAAGCTTTTCTGTTGAGGTTGAGAGGGCTTAACGGACCACCTAGCCTGCCTGTTGGCCCCGCCCTACTCGGCCCCTGGCTCTCAGGTGACTCTGGGTAATCACTGGAGCGGTCCCTGTGTGCATGCACAGTGCCTCTAGACCACTGCCTTTTTGACTCCCCTGCACTCCACAACCATATGAGTCTGGGTCCTCAGGGTCTTGCTCAAAACTGGGGTTTAGTGGAGTTAGAAGTGGCACAGTGTAGGCTCTGTCTCCTGCCCCCAAGCCAGCGGCACAATCAGTAGTCTGTCCTCTGTGCACAGTGGAGTGCGTGCCTGCAGACTTCTGACCTTTCACGGCTCCCTTAAATTTCCATGCACGTCTCCCTTTACACAGTCCAAACTCCCCCTGTACCTGGGGTTTGGTGTTGTAGGATAAGGTGTTTAGTGTAGTTGGAAGTCTCCCATCTCCCTCCTGCCAGAGGAAGCCAGCTAGGCAGTCCGGCACCCACTTTCTCCATGTGCACACATGCGTCTCCATACCTCAGCTTTTTGCAGCTCCTCTGGGTGTCCGTGAGCCCCTCTCTTTCCTTCTAATTGTAGAATTTCCACTTAGCTAGCTTTCCTGTGGTTCTGGATGATGTCTGTTCTGTCTTTTAGTTGTAGTTTTTAAATTGTTGTGCAAGGCAGAGTTTATGCCGCCATCTTGGATTCTCCGATAGCTGGATTTTTATGAGGTCTTACTATCTTATATAATAAAAGCCTAATATGTAAGTGTCCAGTTGTTCAGTCATCCATTCAACCAATTGAGGTGCAATATGCTAATGATATGCTAATGCCGCTCAACTGCTCGCTATGATGTGCACTGACCACGAGGGGGCAGACAGTCAACCGGTTGACCAGTTGACCAGTTGCATCTACCAGGAGGCAGATGCTTCAATTGGTAGGTTAGCTTGTTGCTGGGGTCCAGCCAATCAAGACTGAGTAACACAGCAGGATATACCCTGGAGCCCTCCCACAGTCCCTCTCAGGTTGGCCAACCTCTTGTGTTCCTCCTCTGTCCCAATAGTGCACCAGTGGGGTCCCTCAGCCTGACCTGTACCCTCTAGCAATCTGGGATGCCTCAGGAGATGTAGGAGAGCCAGTTTCAGCACAATCCTGCAGGCAGACTGAAGGACCCCAGTGATGCATGAATTTGTGCACTGGGCCTCTAGTTAGAAGACAAAACAGGAGATCAGAAAGTGGGTGGAAGAGAGAATCTTCCTACTTTTGACTGCTTGAATTTGGTAGCTGTTAAAGATTGCTAGAAATGCAGAGAGAGGTCAAATACTAACTAATACAGGTTAAATATTTCCCAGAAGAATCTGGTTCCAACTCTGGGTTAGCCCATGAAATAATAGCAGAAAATATTCACCTTGATTATATTAGTAGCTTTAGCAATATATTCATTCCCTAAAAGTACTTGAAGTAGATTGAGATCTTTTAAAATAAAATCCATTCTCTCTTACTTCCAAATAGAGACTAAATTTCTTTGCAATATAGAAGTGGGCATGGCCATCTGATTTCTTTTGGTTCGTATGATAGCATTAAAATAATGAGCCTAGTCCTTTTGGGGCACCCACATATTTCTGTGAGACCCTTGGGGAGCTCATGGGTGTTATCATAATAAAGTTATGGCCCAGTTGACTTCAGCTGCTATAGCTTAGGAGCTCAGAGTGAACATGTATGAAACAGAACCAGCCCAAATACATGTGCATTTGCAGCATGAAGTGGAATTGCCTCTGTCAATCCACGGGCCTGTGAGCATGAGAATAAAAGTTATCATTTGCCATTGAGGTTTTGAAATTGGTTGATAGGTAGACAATACTACCAATGCCGTAGATTTCTTCCACCTTTTAGTTTTTTCTATCTTGTTGACTTCTCTCTATGTATTTGCTGACATAGATAATCCTTGCAATCAATATTTGTATAACCATGACCTAACCATTCAGACTTGCTCTGACATGCTACACAACATCTGGTGGTTTCACTTAGAGCCTTAAGAAATGAAACTGTGCTTAACTATTCAGGATTTAGATAACACTTTTAAGAAAATAATATTTCTCAAAAAATATTAGATCCTGCTTAACCTAATTTTTTTATCCTTTATTTTTTTGTTTATTCATTTATCATTATTTCAAATATAGGAGATGCAGCAGTAAATCAAATGAAGTTCACTGTTCTCATTCTAGGGGTGAAGACAGACTGCAAAAAATAAACTAATAAATCTATAATTAACATATTGCAATAGACTGTTTTAGGCAGGGTAATCAGGGAAGAACTTTGACCCTCTACTACAGCTGTAATAAACATTAACAAAACCTCTCTCTCTCTCTCTCTCTCTCTCTCTCTCTCTATATATATATATATATATATATATATATATATACTAATGTTAGTATTTATATATAAAATATTGTTAATGTATGTATAATTAAGATACATATCTTAGTTTACTTGTGAAGTTAGTTCAGAAAAAAAGTATTTTTGTTTCATTCAACAATAATTTTGTTAAAAGAGTTCCTGTGTCTTTCAGAGTACCTGATGACAAAAAAAAAAAAAAGTTGGCTGGCATTTACTAGAAAATTACAAAGGGTATCCTTTAGGAACTGCACCCAAATATGTCAAGTGATTGAAACTAAACATTAGAAAAGTACCCCAAAAAACTACATTCTCCATTTTTCCCCCCAGAAGCTATATTGTTTCTTTGTTTCTGCTTTGTATTTTGCTTGATAAGTGCCTTTTTTATTCCTTTTTTTTGCAAGCTGACTTTTTCTAATTACACATGATTTAACATGACTACTTCAGCCACAAATTTATGATATACAAGGATAACAGGTAATACTCCCTAATTTCAAATTGGTAGTAAAGGGAATATTATTGGCCTCGCCTAAGCTCAAAATTTCTGTATATCAGTGATTCTCTGTGTGGTCCCTATACTTATAATAGCAGCATCATCTGAGAATCTGTTAAAGATGCAAATTCTTACTTCTAGCCCACTTAATTAGAACCCCTGGGGTCAGAAGTAGGAGTATATGTCTTTACAACCCTTTCAGATGACTCTGATGTATGTTAAACTTTGAGAATCATTGTTCTATTTTGTCTCCCACACGGATAAAATTAACTCTAATAGATTGCTTGGTTTACATAATAAATGTATTCATGTATATGGCCCACAGTAAGGAGTGGGGAATGGATGTTAAAAATCTATATGTATAAAAGCCTAAGAGAGTGTTATGACCAAAGGATCAGAAAGACCAGAATGACGAGCCAACCAGTCACTATGATGCACACTGACCACCAGGAGATAGACACTCAATGTAGAGCTGCCCATGGTAGTCAGTGTGCTCCTACAGCAGGAGTACCACTCAGCCAGAAGCCAGGCTCACGGCTGGCAAGCACAGCTGCGGTGATGGGAACCTCTTGCACTTTCGCAGCAGTGCTGCCGAGCAGTTGCAGAAGCTGCAGGTACAGTGGGGCTGGGGTGAGAAGGAGCAGTACAGTGCCCCACCCAGGCTCAGGCTTCTCCCTGGCTGTCTGCTGCTTAGCGCATTGCTACATCCCTCATACCCCATGAGCCTGCAGTTACCATCTCCAGAGAACGGTTGAAGCACAGATACTTGGAATAACCAGGATGAGCCTGATACTGCCCCCAGGCTTCTGGAACTCTTCCTTGGGCATCAAGATCATATCTAACCCCTTACTGATTGCCTGGAGCTACAAAGGAAGGCAGCAATATAACAATGGCCACAAGCAGTGACTGACAATGGGGGTAAAAGTCAAAGAGGGATTGATCTGAAAAGTGGGGGAGTGGACAAGAAGCACCCTTACCACCACCCCTCCTCTCCCCCCCAAGATCCCGAACTTTGTATTGTTCACCTCAGAACATCTCTTATCTGGCTCCAAGTGGTAGAAAGCATCCAGCACAGCCCAAGGCATCCATTGGGGACCTCCCAGCTGCTGGCAAGGTATGACCCTGACCACAGAAAAGATACTTGGAAATATTATTTCAGGAAGCTTCAGGGAGGAGTATAGATTCTCCATACAACTTCCTGGTTACTCACGGGGACGTGGAAACTCCCTGGGCATGCAGGCACAGGCTCCCAATTTCCTTTCAATGTTCATGAATTCATGCACAGAGCTAATAATTTTCAATAAAATAGAAACAGGAAATATGGAATAGAAAAGAAATGATTATGCATAGGTTTCTTTCTATCTGAAAGTTGAGTTATTTTTATTAATATAAATTGCTTTGATTAAATATAAAAATATATTTTTGCTATTTAAGTAAGTCATAATTTGGAACACAAAAGAAACATGTACTATTATTTTTTTTCTTATGGATTAGTTCCAAAAAACATTTTGAAAAACAGTTATATAGGTTCTTAGTAAAAAGTATGTTGGGGAGCACAAGAGACTTGGTTGGAAAGTTGTAAGAGGGCATTCTGATAAAAGGGAAGTGTGTGGAAGGCCACCTGCCCTGTTTGTTGGAATAGTCCAACTTAAAGGAGTGTCAAAGGTGACAACCCTAATTATTCCTGGACAAAGAAGTCTGTGCATATGCAGATCCCCGTGTTTTTACTAGAATCCTTATACTTAATCCCTGGATGTCATTGCCTAGAGGACAATGTAAACATATGTGTCCTGCCAAGATTACTCACCCTACTGATTGTATCTAAAGATAAAAATGCCAATAAAAGTCTAACGAGGTAGGCAATTGAGCCTGCCCTGGCTCCCAGAGCCCATTAGGGGCCCCTTAACCCTGTTTCACAGTCAAACTGTGTTTGAGTAATCTGTTCATCTGTCATTCAGGGGCTACTGGTCAGCCCCAGTAAAAATAGAGTATTTGAATCTTTCCTATATTGAGTTTTGGATTTGAAAATAGTGTAAATATTGTTTTTAGAGCAGTTTGATAGCTGAATAACTCCATAGGAATTTTAACACAATGTAGTTCATAAATATTAAATAAAGCTATTTTGACATTCATAAATCTTTCTATAACACCCTTACAAGCTATGTTAATATCAAATTCATAAAGGCAGCAATGAGATTTAAAAGTATTACTTGTTCTGATTCTTTTCCAGTAAAAATATAAATAAAGGCTTTGGTATTTGAAAATATCAAAAGAAAGAGAAAATAAAATTTTTGTGACTTAATAACCGCTATTTACTCTGAAGAAGTAGAAATCACAGGAAATCCTCACTACTGTAAATCACAGAAAATTCTCACTACCATAATACTGTCCAAGGCAATAAACAAAGAAAACTATAAGATGTTCTTTGTCCCTCGAGATTACAATCTGTGAACATTTATTTTGCCTTAAAGAAACTGATTTAAGTGACCCAGGGCAAAGCAGAATTCACACATACCTTCCCAAGCAGTGAACATGTGGCTGAAACAGAAATGGAAAAGACATTTTATAGCAGTGGAAATGCAAACCTTCCAGGGTGGAAACATTGATCTGTTTACCTGTGTTAAACACTAATAGGATACAAAATAACTTTCTTGATTTCTGTTCATATTCTTTTTGCTGCAGTTCACTATCTTTGCTTCTCTGTTTCTCTCTCAACTTTCAACTGCCTAAAGAAATCATAGTCAGTGAGACAAAAATACAGTTGTTTTAGAAATAACAGAGGCAAATAAAACACCTAGAGACCAATTTCAAGCAGAAGGCAACATAGAACATTATGATGGTAGAAACAGGGAGAAAAATAAAAGATCTGGCCATATTTTAATGATGGTATCAAGGTGCATAAAAAAAGCAGTGAGAAGTAGAAGATGCTTGAAAAAAATGAAACTATAGAGTGAAGTTAGTGAGTTTTTTGTTATATTTAATACATACAAAAATATGTACATTAAGAAACACACCTGAACCCATTCACCAATAACATAAAAACTATGACATTACATACCTGTGTACTCTTTCTTGATTTAAATACTATCCTGTTATTTGTCATAATTTCTTTTATTATAATATTAGAGATCTGGTGCATGAAAATTCATGCACTGGAGGGGGCATCCCTCAGCCCGGCCTGCCCCCCTTCACAAAAAGGGACCCTCAGGGGAGGGAGGTGACCTGGTGACCAGGGGAAGGATTTATTAGATTGGATTTTTTTTCTTCATTTCAGAGAGGGAGAGGGAGAGAGAAATGGAAACATCATTGGTCATCTGACTCCTGCACGCCCCCCACTGGAGATTGAGTCTGCACCCCAGGCATGTGCCCTGACTGGGCATCAAACCGTGAACTCAGGATGATAACCACTGAGCACACCAGCTGGGCTATGTTTGTGTTTATACAGTCTACAAATATAAGGTGGTCAAATTTAAAGGCTCACATCTCCCTTGGTGAAGGCGAGCTTGCACGCGGCACTCTTTCCCTTTTAGAGAAAACACACCAGGGCTGCTCAGGGCCCTCAGGCAGCGTCCCCACCCACCCGCAGAGGGCAGCGTGCTGGATATGGAGAGAGCATCCTCTTATGTCTGAAGTTTCTGGTTCACTTTTCAAATCCGAAGGACTGGTACAGTGGGGGCCAGCTTTGCACATCAGGACCCTTTAGGCCACAGACCTGACTTGGGAGGTGCAGGAAGCTCTGAGAGCCAGCACCCCTGGAGGAGAGTTAGAGGCCTCCCAGGAGCTACACAAAAATGTAGGCCCCAACTCAGACTCCTGGGGCCTCAGTCTGGGGTGTGGGAGGAGGGCAGGTGTCTGCGGCCAGCTCTGATGCTCAGAGTGCTGGTGGAGAGTGGAGGTAAGGACAATGTTTTGGCAGGATGGAGGCTGGGCGCATTTGGAGAGGCAGGTGCAGCAGCTTGGAAACGGGTAGATGGGCCATGTAGAGGGGATGCTGTGAGGGCACAATTGGAGGTGAAGCTGCAGGTTCTGTTCCGGGTTGGGGGTTGGGCCTAGAACCGGGGATGTGGGAGGTAGAAGGGATCAGCCATGCCATGGGGGAAGGTGTGCAGACTGTGTCAGCTTCGGCATCTAGAAGGTCCAGCCAGGCCGGGGACATGGACCAGGGCCATGCGGCCACCACCGGGGGCACGGCCCTAGACTGGAAGCCCCAGGTTGTGTCCACTGGGCTGATGCATGTTCACAGCAGCCACAGCATGGCTCAGGGCATGCCCCCAGTCCAGCCCTCCAGGCCAGAGAGACCAGGGCACTTGGCCATGAAGCCAGGCATCCTGTCCCACCCTGACCTTTGGGTGCCTGCTTAGAGTCCTGCACTGCCACTGGATGCTTGGTGGCCAGCACTCACACAAGTGACTGCCTTGCTCCTGGCCTCTTGGTGTCTGCTCATGCAGATTAATCCACCATCTTTGGCAGGTTAGCTTTCATACTCGCTCCTGAATGGCTTGTGGGCATTGTGGAGATACGGTCATTTTACATGTTTGTCTATTATTAGGTAAGACTAGAGACCCAGTGCATGAAATTCATTCATTCATGGGTGTCCCTCAGCCCAGCTTGCACCCTCTCCAATCTGGAACCTCTCAAGGGATGTCTGGCTGCCCCTTTAGGCCCGATTCTACTGGGATAGAGCCTGAACGGGCAGTTGGCTATTCCTCTCGCAATCTAGGACTGCTGGCTCCCAACTGCTTGTCTGCCTGCTTTCCTGATTGCTCCTTACCGCTTCTGCCTGACAGCCTGATCACCCCCAAACCACTCACCTGCCAGCCTGAGTGATGCCTAACTGCTTCCCTGCCTGCCTGATTGCTCCTAACTACCCTCCCCTGCTGGCCTGGTCACCCCTAACTGCCCTCCCCTGCAGGCTTGATTGTCCCCAACTGCCCTCCCTTGAAGGCCTGGTCTCTCTCAACTACCCTCCTCTGCTGACAATCTTGTGGTGGCTATCTTGTGTCCAAATGAGAGCAGCCATCTTTGACCACATGGAGGCAGCTATCTTGTGTATTGGAGTGACAGTCAATTTGCATATTATTCTTTTATTAGATAGGAATAGATAAGATAGAGACCTAGTGCACAGGTGGGGGCTGGCTGGTTTGCTCTGAAGGGTGTCCTGGATCAGGATGGGGGTTCCCTTGGGGCATGGGCAAGGGGACTGTGGTGGTCTGCAGGCCAGCCATGCCCCCAGGTGACTCAATCAAAGGCCCTGGTATCTGGGATTTATTTATCTTCTATAATTGAAACTTCGTAGCTTTCTGCAGCCATTTTTGTTGAGATTTATTTATCTTCTATAAGTGGAGGACAAGGCAGGCCTGCAGAAACTTATCTTCCTCCATCGCTGGGGTCAACTCAAGCTTCCTGCTCTCTCTAGCTCAGTGATTGCAGCCATTTTTGTTGATATTTATTTATCTTCTATAATTGAAACTTTGTAGCCTTGAGTGGAGGCCAAAGCAGGCTAGGGCAGGTGGAAAGCTTGGCTTCCTCCAATCCCAGGAAAACCCAAGCCTCCTGCTCTCTCCATGGCCACAGTCATCTTGGTTGGGTTAATTTGCATACTTGCTCATGATTGGCTGGTGGGCATGGCCTGTGGGTGTGACAGAGGTATGGTCAATTTTCATATTGCTCATTTATTAGATGGGGCTAGAGGCCCAGTACACAAAATTTGTGCACTCAGGGGGGGTTCCTCAGCCCAGCCTGTGCCGTTTCACAGTTTAGAAGCCCTCAGGGAATGTCTGACTCATTGATTGCAGTTGGACATCATTATCAATGCCATGGAGGTGGGAGAGGCCCCCATCACCACTGCTATGCCTGCCAACTATGAGCCTGGCTTCTGGTTGAGTGGTGCTCCCTCTGTGAGAGTTTACTGACCATAAGGGAGGAGCTCCTGCATTGAGCATCTGTCTCTTGGTGGTCAGTGCACATTATAGTGACCAGTTGTTCCACTGTAGGGCCAAAACCAGCTCTTTGACATCCCTCAAGGAGTCTGGATTGCAAGAGGGCACAGAACAGACCAAGGGACTCCACTGTTGCATAATCGTGCTCAGGGAGGAATGTGAGAGGTTTGCCAGCCAACGAGGGTCACAGTACTCCAGGGTATGTCTGGCCCATCTCACTCAGTCCTGATCAGCAAGACTCCAGCAGCAAGCTAACTTACTGGTTAACTGTCTGCTCCCTGGTTGTCAGTGCATATCATAGCAAAAGGTTGAGCAACCTTAGCATATCATTAGGATATTATGCTTTGATTGGCTGACCAGATGACTAGACACTTAGCACTTTTATTATATAGGATGGATCTTGCCACATACACTCAAAAGTTTTTGATAAATATAATATCAAGTATATTTATTTACTAATTCTCAGTATTAATCATAGTAATTTAAATTTATACAAATAATATTATTTTGTTAATAATAAATTTCTGATTAAGAACATGAAAAAATGAATATTCATATGCCAACAATGCACTGACAAATTGTAAGAAATAGTGATTTTTAGCCAAAACCGGTTTGGCTCAGTGGATAGAGCGTGCAGGAAGCGGCTGATCGATGTCTCTCTCTCATCGATGTTTCTGGCTTTCTATCCCTTTCCCTTCCTCTCTGTGAAAAATCAATAAAATATATTTTTAAAAAAAGAAATAGTGATTTTTAGTTCCTGAAGTAGAATAATTTTGGAAAAGAATTTGGCAATATATGTAATATTGAAAAGATACATATAGTGTAATTTAACAACTCTGATTTTAAGCCTTCAGATTGAAAAAGTAAATTCACAAATGCATAAGAAGATGTACTAAGGTGTTTTGTGAAGACTTCTTATGAAAATTAAATAATAAAACAAATTTAAAACTATAGTTAGTTTTAAAAATATAGTTATATCTAATTTGTTCACTTGTTGGAATAATATATAGCAGCTATGGGGAATTAACTAGATGCATATGAGTTAGCATAAACAGATTCAAAATATGTTTGAATAAAAGAAAAAAGCAAATTGCAGGGAAGGTAGGTGGATGGGAAGATATCAACCAAAGAACTTGTATGCATTTATGGATAACCCATGAACACATACAATTAGGTGGCGAAGGCTTGGGATGGGGGGCGGGCGGGGAGCGGGGAAGCTGGAAGAGATCAATGGGGGTATAAAGGGAATATATGTAATACTTTCAACAATTTTTTTATAAAGCAACTGAAAAATCATATGTGCACTACATTGTTGTTTATGAAAAAACTAGTGGCCCAGTGCCCAAAATTCATGCACATTAAAAGGGAATTAATTAGAAGAAATATTTTATATTGCTATTTGCCCTTTCTCTATAATAGAAGTGTCAGAAAAGAAAGAAAATTAGTAAAATGTGCATAAAATATTCCTCCTATCAAAGTCTAGGGCACCCTGCAGGACCTAGAGTCAAGTTCCTGCCCACCACCTGCATGTGCTTCAAAAACGCAGGAGATTTTGTTTTCTAGAAATTTCACATACCTTGAAAAAAAGGAGATAGAGAAGTACATTTCACAAGTAGATTTTACTCCAGAGAATTCAAGGTATATTAGGACAAATTAGCAATTTGATATTATAGAGATGAGCATCAAGGAAGGTCAACATTAACTTAAACCTTGAGAACTAAAAGGAAAACTAAAGTATGCTGAAATTGTTATTTTGATCCTAAATGGGATGTACTTTATCAAAAGATAATATATTAATATAACATTTTAGACTTTGATTTTAAGACCTTACTGTAAATGGTAAAGAGTTCAACAGAGCCTCCTGCTGAATGAGTGTTTGTATGGAAATGAATAATGTCTTCAAATAGCAGTCAGCCAGGTAGCAATTGTGAAATGGATGCTATTGTCTGTACATGGACAACTACTGAAATGCCATATCAACTGATTGGGCATCATCCTGAGCACCACAGGGTTACAGGTTCGATTCCCAGTCAGGGTATATGCCTAGGTTTTGAGCTTGATGCTCTCTCTGTAGGAGGTGTGCAGGAGGCAGCCTATGGATGTTTCCCTCTCACATCAATGTTTCTCTCTCTCCCCTTCCCTCTCTCTAAGAGTCAATAAAAACTGATTTTTTAAAAGCTTGCAGAAAAGGTTTCAATGCCTTTTCAGATAGCACAGACTAAATACTGGAACACATCCATCCGTCAAGACACCGAATCAGGCAGTGCTTAGCACCATTCCTGACACAGTACTTAAAAGTAAGCTAAATCATCATAATTGCAAAGTTGTCTTAAAAGCCTATTACTAAAGAGTTTCAATTATTTTGTGTAAGATTGTAAGAAATGCTGTATCAACATTTTTGAGGCAGAAATTAATGACCGAATTGAAAAATTTGTCAGAAAACTTGCAGTCTGATTATGTAAAATTTTAGAAACAACCAATTTACTTTTATTATAGTTCCCTTATATGTACATACAATAAGATTGATAAAAATAAAACCACATATGTAATTGTTTAGAGAAGATTTTCAGTATAAAAGTATAAAATATGAATTTAAGTGAAAATAAACATTTAATTGTAGTTTAATTGGAAGCATATTTTTAGAGATAACAGTGAATCTTAAATAGTAATTTAAAGTCAATTAAATACAATATATAATTTAAAGTTATGGCTTTGTCCCAGCCATATTGATTGAATATTGTCCTGTGCACTGAAAGGCCACTGGCTCAATTCCTGGGCTTTGGATTTGGCAATCGATCAATGTTTCCCTCTCACATTAGTCTCTTTCTCTCTCTTCCTCTCTCTCTCTCTAAAATCAGTAAAAACACATATTTTAAAGTAAGTTAAATTAAAATAATTTAAATAAATAAAGTGATGGATTTTTATCAAAAGTAAGATCAAGTTCCCTTTAAAAACTGTAATATCATAGGACATGAACTGGCTGGTACCCAAGAGGTCTAGTTGTGACATTAACTTTCTGACACATTACGTAGCAATGCAATTTTGTTTTATTTTGTTGGTCACAAATGCAAAAGTGGAAACAAATGCAAGGTAGGAAGTAAATTACCTGGCAGAAGTAACTGTGTCCCAAACATTTCAATAAACTTTTAGTATGCTTTCTTATATACAAAACAATAATCCACATGGCACATAATGTTATAGGAATTATTTTACCAAAGATATGGCAATGCAATCCATATAGCAACTTTCCAATGATCTATAAAAGCTCAACTATAATATCAACTCTTAAATCAATGAAACTACCTCTTCAGGAACCAGGGATAATATGATCCTCTGGAAAATCTAGAAAAACAAAGTATCTTGTTTGCCTCTTTGCTGATAGAAGAGTAAAATTTATTACAATTAAGTAGTTGTGTTATTTTTCTGTCTACCACATATAAAGTAGCATCCTAGTCATTCTCTGTCACCTGCTTCTATCTTATGCAGTCATAGCATGTATTATATTAGCATTTTATATTATTTCTTTGTTTATTGTGGCCTTTCTCAAGAGAGAGCATAATCTTTATGAGAGCAAAGATAGGTCAGGCCTCTTTACTACTGTACTTCTGTCTCCTAGTAAGTGTCTGATATACAGGAAGTTTTCAATAAAAATATTTGTGTAATCCTATAATAAAACCCTAATATGCAAATCAACTGAACAGTGGGAAGACTGGTCACTACAATGCACACTGACCACCAGGGGCAGGCCCTCAATGCAGCAGCTTCCTCCTAGTGGTCAGTGTGCTCCCTCAGGGGGAGCACTGCTCAGCCAGAAGCCAGGCTCACAGCTGGTAAGCGCAGCGGGGGGTGGCGGCAGCCTCTCCCTTCTCTGTGGCAGTGCTAAGGACCCCTTAGAGAATGTCTGCCTGCCAATTTAGGTCCACTCCTCATGGGGTCCAGAAGTGCTAGAGGAGGCAGACTGGGCTGAGAGACATCCTCACCCCAGTGTACAAAAGTCATGTACCATGCCTCTAGTGAATGAATAAATCAGGTGTTTGAAAAAATCTTTACATAAATATACCAAGTATTATATAAATGCAATAGTTGCTGAGAATGAGACAAAGGACAACATGGACCTTATTCTATATTTTAAAAGCCACACATTTAAAAGTATATATATATATATATTTACTTGGGGGCAAACACACTTATCTATGATTTACTGGGAGACATATTTTCAATCCAAAGGGTGAGGCAAGGGTTAAGAAAATCAAACTTGATCCTTTTCTTTTCTGATTTTTCTTGTTTTCTATTCCATTCTGACATAGTTTAAGAGAAATTTTAATGTCATTTATTTTATGACATGAAACAATTTTGTGATGGCTTTCAGCAGAAGTTTGAGTCTAATTTTTGTATCATACTTACTGAAAATTAAATTACTCTGTTTTCTTTTAAATTGCTATGATATTTATATTATAAACTTCATGATAGAGGTTTTCTTTAAGTTTGCAATTCACCTCTTATTTAAATTTGGAATATGTGTTTTCGTTATAAGTAAAATTGCTAAACAATTTAATGTAAATAAGTTAATGTTTTACTTTCTCTTTAGATTTAGATATTAATATTACCCATATATGAGATAATTACTGATAATTTTATGTGCCTTTCTATTTGTACTATACATTTGATCTAATGCTAAATAACTTTGTAAAAAGCAATTGCTGAATAACTAATATAATATATGGACATTTAGAGAAAGGTATCAAACTTTGAAGATTCTCTTTTTTTTTGCATATGTACCCAATCACAATTACAGAATTAATTAATTTTTTTAAAAAAATTATATGTTTTATCTCATTACTATGCACTCTAATGCAGAGGAAACATTAGTTAATGTTTAGAAAATTTTTTTTAAAAAGATCTCATCTCCAGGTCTAAGATTACTTCCACTAACATGAAAATTAATACAATGAAGTATCTTCTACAATGATTTAACAAAAAGTGAATACTTTCCTATATCTAAAAGTCAAAAATTTCATTCCATAACAATAGTACTAACTACATCTAACATTTTCATGTCCTAACTACTTGTCACTAAGCATCAGTGTAACAATGCATAACTAAAACACTAAATATTCTATATGTATTACCTCATTTAATCACAAAATAATCTCATAAAGTGGGTAATATTTCAGAGTCCAGGTAAAGTAATATGGAGAGCAGTGTTGAAGAAACCTACAGTTCTATTGCTGTGTGTGTGTTTTTTTATTTTTACACAGAAAACTTCACTTCTAATACTTCTGGTCGCTAAATGTGTATGGGTTTTTCCCTTCACCATACAATTCTTCACTATCCCAGCTGGGTTTTACAACTTAACTCAATTCTGAGGCTGTCTACCTGGAGATAATGTCAGATCCCAGAGATTAAGGGCACAGTCTCACAAAAGTGTCCCCACCCCACTTCAGATGTCAATCACAAATAGTAGGTCCTCAGGCTACCCAGACTCTATCTGACCTGGCTACAAATTGGACATTCCCATGACCCCTCCCTGGGTTCTATTAATTTGTTATATAGGCTCACAGAACTAAGAAAAACATGTACTCACGTTTACCAGCTTACTAAAAAATATAATAAAGAATACAGATGAACAGCCAGATTAAGAGGTACACAGGGTAAGATCTGGTAGGGACTCAAGTTCAGGAGTTCCTGTCCCTATGGAATTGGGGAGTGTCATTTTCTTGGTACATAGATGTGTTCACCAACCTGGAAACTCTTTCAGGCCCTTCCCTTTAGTCTTGGAGTTTTATGGATGCTCCCTCACATAGGCTCGATTAATTACTAACTCCATTTCCAGGGTTCTCCATTCTGATGATTGGGATTGGGCTGAAAATTCCAAGCTTTTAATCATGGTGTGGCCTATTTGGTAACCAGCCCTCAACCAAGATCTCACGCAAGAGTGCTCCTAGTGTTCTCACAATTTAGGAATTTATAAGGGTTTTAAGGGCTCTGTGTCCGAAACCAGAAGCAGAAACCAATATATAGTTTCTATTAGTTCACAAGACGTAAAGAGACTTGCCTTAGATTTAGCTTTAAACACAGTTGCAGTTGCCTCCAACTCTAGATCCTAAATATTGAGCATGGTGCT
Source organism: Lasiurus cinereus (assembly GCA_011751065.1). Classification (NCBI taxonomy): domain Eukaryota; kingdom Metazoa; phylum Chordata; class Mammalia; order Chiroptera; family Vespertilionidae; genus Lasiurus; species Lasiurus cinereus. The sequence goes on along the minus strand of JAAGEH010000393.1, from coordinate 42,207,817 downwards.
ATAAAAAAATGCTATGCCATAATTCATTATCTTACAAGATACAACTTGGCAAATTATATGGAAAATTTTATTACCATAGAATAACAAGCCTAACTTTCAAACATTTCACTTGAGAGGACTTAAACTGAGCTATACTGTATCTGGAAAAATACCCACCCATAGTGGTAAATATCATAATAGCTGAAATATGCCACCCACTATGTTAAGCATATCTGTAAGTTAAATGATATCTCCAATATATCTTCCTCTGTTCTTATAAGTAAAATAACACATTATGTATTTTATACATTACAATTTAGATTAAAACCTTTAGCATAGGTGGTGATACCTTCGAACCATATGGGTCTACTTTCTTTTTATATGTTATTAGTCATTTGCCTTATAATTTATCACACTATCTAAATATATTTGAATGTAAGTTCATTCAATGTAATTGCAGATCATATTCATATTCTTACCTGATCATAACATTTGTCATGTAATAAATATTAAGTAAGTATTTTTAATAATGAACACCTCCTGAAGGAACAGTGCTATCAACACCCTCGCTGTAGAGTTCTGATCTCCAGAACTGTGAGGAAAGAGTAGATATAGGCACTAAGTAAAATGGAATCATTGTAACCAAGATGCTAAATTATTAACTTCTCAAAGTTTGAGACATAGGAAAGATTCCTTTCTTGTTCTAACTAACCTAGAAGCTTATTTTTTTTTAACTTTGCAGTCCTGTTCAATGTCTGTACTGCTAGGTAACCCTCTAGTTACGCCCTGAAGAACTCACATACCCAGATCACCTGATTATTATTCAGACCACCAGGACCTGACCCAACCTCATGACAATCATCTCTGGACTACCTGACATCCATCGTTCTGTCTCCCTTATAACTAACTAATAATTGTTTTGTACCAATCCCAGGGCTAAGAATGCAGGACTGATATTTCTCAAAAAAATACACTTTTTTACAATAAGAATTCTTACTTATTTTCCTTCTTAAGAACACTTCTGGGGTTTTGCCTAGTTGTGTACCTAGTTTGCAAACTCCAAGATCCTTAAATAAATTTCTATTTTTTATATCTACCAAAACCACCAGACAAGTTGGTACAAACTTTCAGTCATAAAATAAATAAGCTCTGAGGATCTAATGTATAACAACAATATTTTACTATCTAATTGAAATTTGCTAAGAGAAGAACTTAAATATTTTCATACACAAAACATTAAATGAGGAAAAGGATAAATATATGAGAAAATAGATGTGTTAATGTAGTCAATGGGGGATAACCTTTCACAATGAATATGTGTAGCAAATCATCACATCATACATTTTAAATATATTACAATTTTGTTTGTCAATTATATCTCAATAAAGTTGAAAGGATATTTAAAAAATTAAACAGGTTTCTCAAAATTAAAAATCTGCTCTTTAAAAGACACTGTTTAACAATTAAAAATAAGGCTCAAACAGGAAAATAATATTTATAAAACACATTTTTAGATAAAGTGTAAATATTTAACTGTCAAAAGCACAATAATAACAAATAAAAAATCTGATATAAAGAAATGGGCAAAGATTTGAATAAATATTTGCATCAACAAAGGAAGTATATGGATGACATAGAGCACAAAAAACATGCTCAGTATCATTAATCATTAGAAAATGCATATTAAAACTCCAATAACATATCACTGCATGTCTATTAGAATTGTTTAAAAAACACACAAAAGTAAACATAACAAGCAATATGGAAAGAAATTGGCATATTTTTAAAAAGTTAAATATACATATACTGTAAAAACTATCCATTCTACTCCTAGATATTTATTTATCCATGAAATTTACATTCTTGAAATTATATGTCCATTCAAGACATGTGCATGGATTTTATGGTAGCTATGTTGATAATAACCAAATACTAGAAAAATATCTAATAGTGAATGGAAAATGAATTGGGTTATATCCATACAATGGAATGGGACTTAGCAATAAAAAGAATGAACTATTGATACACAAAAAAATATGAACAAATCTCAAAAGAATGACATTGTGTAAAAGAAACCAGTCAAAAAGTAGTTTTACTGTATGATCTGGTTTATTTATCAGAAACTGATCTGTAGTGACAGAAGCAAATGTTTGGGAGGGTAAGATGGAAAGAAGCAGGAGAGAGGAATTATACATATTCATTTCAGATGATAAATGTTTTCATGGTTCAATTGTGGTGATGGTTTCATATGTGTTTACATATCTCAAAATTTATCAAATTGTTTGCTATGAATATGTGTAGTTTATTTCACATTCACTATCCTATCTAATAAAAGAGAAATATGCAGGAGAAACCAAGATGGCAGCATAGGTGAACACCTAAACTGCTGCCTCACACAACAATTTCAAAACTACAACTAAAAGACAGAATGGACACCATCCAGAATCACAAAAAGCTGGCTGAGTAGAAATTCTACAACAGAAGTAAAGAGAGGGGCTCACAAAGACTCAGAAGAGCTGTAAAAAACTAAGGTACAGAGATGCGCATGGAGAGGACAGGCAGCAGTAAGTCTGGCTGGCTTCCTCTAGCACAGCAGTTCTCAACCTGTGGGTCGTGAACCCTTTGGGGGTCGAACAACCCTTTCACAGGGGTTGCCTAAGACCATCGGAAAATGCAAATATTTACATCACAATGCATAACAGTAGCAAAATGTCATGGTTGGGGGTCACCACCACATGAGGAACTGTATGCAAGGGTCGTGGCCTCAGGAAGGTTGAGAAACCACTGCTCTAGCAAGAGAGAGACAGAAACTGCCAACTGCACTGAACCCCACTTCTGACTACACTGAACCTCAGTTGTGTGCAAGACTCATACAGGGGGAATTGTGAAAAGGGAGAAGGGCACAGAAACTGTCTGGAGGCACGCGCAGAGAGGACTAACTGCTGATTGTGCCCCAGGCTTTCTCTACCAGGAGGAAAACAGAACCTCCCAACTGCACTGAAATCCAGATCTGACTGCACTGAACCCCAGTTTTGGGCGAGACCCTGGGGACCCAGACTCTTACAGGTCCTGGAATGCATGGAAACTCAGAGGAGTTGCCGGAAAGGCAGAGGTCTACCGGCTCGCGCATGTGAGAAGATAGAGGTCTGGAGGTGTGTGCTTGCACACAGTGAGGACTGCAGCGATTACCGAGGGGCACTGAGACCCAGGGCTGCCATGTAGGTCAGGACTGATGGAAAGCCAAGGATGTCTGCTCAGCCCTGAGATTCCTCCACATCCAAGCCCAGCACAGTAGCTGTTGCAATCTTGCAAGTCTTAAGGCTGAGTCCAATACAGAAGTTCTCTGGGCACAGACACAGCTGATCCTCACAATCAATTGGCTTGGAGGTCAATTCTCCCAGTGATACCAACAACAATTAAGAATTAACTACAACCCCCTGGCAATGGGCAAGGAGATGCCTGATTGGTGGTGGTGTTCTTATATCAATCAGGGGAAAAGCAGATGTACAGTCCTTAGTTCATCCTAGCTTGATGCCTGTGTCTGTGGCCAGAGCTGTTTCATGCCTGAGGCACATAAAATTAAAATAAAATAAAATAAAATAAAATAAAATAAAATAAAATAAAATAAAATAAAATAATTAACTACAACAAGACTGTATACACAGTCCACAAATGGGTACACCAAGAGTGTCCACCTCAGGTAACTGGGGAGGTGGAGCTACTGGGCCTTATAGGACAAATAGCAAACAAAGCTATTCTACCAACTCTGGAAAGCAGTGAAAATGGGGAGATAAAGGAACAGATCACACACAAAAGAAAAGAAGGAAAACAATGACTGGATATAGAGTTCAAAACCACAGTTATAAGGTTTTTTTTAAGAATTTTCTAGAAAATATGGATAAATTTAGTGAGACCCAAGAGGAGATGAAAAAGGACCATACACTGACTGAAATAAAAAATATTATAGAGAGACTTAACAGCAGACTAGAGGAACGCAAAAATCAAATCACAGATTTGAAATACAAAGAAGCAGAAAACACTAAACTGAAAAAGAAAAAAGAAAAAAGAATAAAAAAATGTGAAGATAGTGTAAAGAGCCTCTGGGACAAGCATACCAACATCACAATTATGGGAGTGCCAGAAGAAGAGAGAGAACAAGATACTGAAAACCTATTTGAAGAAATAATGACTGAAAACTTCCTTCACCTGTTGAAAGAAATAGACTTACAAGTCCAGGGAGCACACAGAATCCCAAACAAAAGAAATCCAAAGAGGACCACACCAAGGCATATCACAATTAAAATACCAAGAGCACAATATAAAGAGAGAATATTAAAGGTAGCAAGAGAAAAACAGTTCATTACCAACAAGGGAGCACCCATATGACTGCAGCTGATTTCTCAACAGAAACTATGCAGGCCAGATGGGAGTGGCAAAAAATATTCAATGTGGTGAATAGCAAGAACCTACAACCGAGATTACTCTATCCAGCAAAGCTATTATTCAGAATTGAAGGTTAGACAAAGAGCTTCACAGGTAAGAAAAAAACTAAAGGAGTTCATCAGCACCAAACCAGTATTATATGAAATGCTGAAAGGTGTTCTTTAAGAAGAGGAGGAAGAAGAAAAAGGTAAAGATAAAAATTATGAACAACAAATACATATCTATAAACAAGTGAATCTAAAAATCAAGTGAAAATCTGATGAACAGAATAAACTGGTGAATATAATTGAATCAGGGTCATAGAGAGGGAGTGGACTGATAATTCTCAGGGGGAAATAAATAAAGGGGGGGTGTACAGGGAGAGACTGGACAAAAATCAGACACCTAGGGATGAGGACAATGTGGGGGAGGTAAAGGCAGAGGGTGAGGTGAGCTATGGGGAGAAAAAAGAGGAACATTTGTAATAATCTGAATAATAAACATTTATTTTAAAAAAAGAGAGAGAGAGAAACATGCAAATTGACTCTACCTCTGCTATGCCCACAAGCCATGCCCACCAGCCAATCAGGAGCAAATATGCAAATTAGCCCAACCAAGATGGTGGTTAATTTGCATATCCAGGTACAGATGAAGACTGAAGACAGCTTAGTAGGAAGTCAAGCACTGCAGAAGGGAGTGAAGCTGTGGAAAAGTAAGCAAGTAGGTGGCAGAGAAGGGAGTAAACCAGGCCAGCCGGCAGAGGCCAAAGCAGGAAACCTATTGAATGAATCTTCCTGCAATGGGCCTCTAGTAAATCAATAAAGCTATTAAAATGAATCTTTTACTCTCACTTTAACTTAATAAATGAAGACAAACAATATATATCCTGAATTAAAATATTTATGTAGAAATTTAAAATCAGTGTTAAAAAATAGTAAAAAAAAAATTCTTACATTCCTCATTCATACAAAAGATCAAAAGAACATTAAGAGGAGATTGTGAAAATAATTTTTAGAGTAAATTATGATTTTGTTATAATTTGTATCTTTCTCATTGGTACTTCTCCCTTTGTTTGAACTATGATACCTCTTAGAGAATTAAATGTGTGTCTCTAATTTAAATACTAGAGGGATTGGTGTCTTTTCTTATCTAAAGTGTCTTAAGTGACAGCTACCTGTTTTAGCCTAGATTGAAGGGGACATAAGTGAATTAATCTGAGTTCTGTACCCAATCAGAGTTTTTTTGGTAAGGATGCATAAATATTGTCTGTGAACCCGTTGTGGGCCACGCACATAAAGAAAAGCTATTGTGAGACTGCCTTAGATTATAGAAGAGGGCTGCTGAGATGGCAACTGACTGGAGCAGAGGGAAACTACAGAAGGAAAATTTAAGGTCCTAATATTAATCTTCATGGAGATGTGGTCACCCACATCAAGTGAGAATGAATGATATTCCAGACCCTGAGAGACCGATGAATCCTGACCTTTTGGAGATTCCTCCCTATAGACTTTCTACCAAGTCCCCTGCTTCCCCACAGATGCTCATAAAAAGACACAAAAGCATTCAGAGTTAAATACCCATGAATCACAGAAAGTGAGATCTCAGTTTGTAAGAATATCAAGTAGAACAGAACTTTTTGACTTCCCTTTTCTCTTCTCCATTCTGTTCACATACATCTTCTTCCCCTTGGAGTCACACTCCTAGCATCATAAACAGCTTAGAGCCAGATCAGGGAGTGATGGGATAAGGAAGATTGAAAGCCAGCCACTTTCTCTTTCCTATTGCTGGTCTATTCTGCCGAGACACATTTCAGCTAGAGATGGTGGGGAAAGATCTGATGTGAAATCCAACTCAACATTTTGCTTATTAAATAGAATTGGGTTAGCTTCTGAGTTAAAGTGGTGCATTTTACTCAGTGACTAGAAAACTATTTCTACTGTATAGAAACATATTGGACAAAATCAGGGATTGAAGATGTAGCCACTACTATATATGTGAGGGCAGTGAAAGACAAAGTTTCTTCTTTTTAATATGTTTTTATTGATTTAAGATAGAAGGATGGAGAGGGATAGAAAGATAGAAACATCAATGAGAGAGAAGCATTGATAGGCCACTGGGGATTGAGCCCACAAACCAGACATATGCCTCCACTGGGAATTGAACCATATCCTCCTGGTTCATAGGTTGAAACTCAGGCACAAGCTACACTATTTGAGCCAAAATTTCTTCATTAGTATATACCACACATTATAATTTATACTCACAGTATAATTTGCAAATAGTGTGATTTATTTAATATAAGGTGTTGTTGATAAAATGTTCAAAATAGTTTTAAGTTCCTTACTTTTTGACAGAGAATTATAGACATAGGAGAATGTCAAGTACTACAGAATCAATCTGAAATTTTTACAACCTCTGTAAAGAAGTATAAAAATGCTCTCTCAAACACAAAACCAGGAATGATAGTGCCCTTGTGATAAAGCGCTTGTGAATGAATTTCTGCATTTAACAAAAAACCTATGTCAGAATGACCTTTAAATACAAGCAATGTTAAACGCCTTTATAAGTATAATTGAAAGGATTTAGTCCTTTCCACCTGCAAATAAACAGCACATCTCTACTGGCGGTGCTTTCACATTGATTTAGATGATTTCATAACTGTTCCCCTTGAGAACCTTGACCTAGGAGTCAGAAAATTTGGATTCATTTTTTGGCCATGTTGTTGGCTTAATATGTTACTAGAGAAACGCTATTTAAACTCTCCATTTTTTCTTGCGACATTTTTAAAAAACAGATATTTTAGCTACTCCAAGTAGAGCAGAAAAATCACTTTCATGTGTCAGGTGTGGTATGGTTTTTCAGTATCTGTAACTATGCTTTACTTTGTGCTTAAAGGAGGCTTATTTGAAGATTTCAATTTTCCTAGAAAGAAGCAATTAAAAGTAAATTTTCTAAAATCCCATTTACAATACCTTGAAACACAACAAATGAATTAATAAGAAATGAATGTGCATGTTATCTGTGTAGAAAAGTGTAAAAATACACAGAGAGAAGCTAGAGATGAACCTTGTTTATAGATTGGAAGTTTAAATATCTTTAAGCTCTCAGTTCTCCTCAAATTAATTTATAAATTCAATTCCATCTCAATCAAAAATTCAGCAGCCACTTTTAGTAAAAATTGGTAAGTTAGAAGGTACTAGAATAACTATTCATGGTGGTGGAGAGGAACTTCTCTATCTCATATAATACATGAAAATAATTCAATAGGTAACTTCATGGAGGTCAAAAGTCAAACAGTGGTTACCAGGAATTTGAAGAAGGGAATGTAATGGGGAGTTATTGTTTAATGAGTACAGAGTTCAGATTGGGATGATGAGAAATATTCTGATGATAGTAATGATAGTTGTACAGCAATGTGAATGTACATAATGCCAATGAATCATACATAGAATGATTAGAGGGAGAATCCAAGATGGCAGCATAGGTAAACACCTACACTGCTGCCTCACACAACAATTTCAAAACTAGAAATAAAAGAAAGAATGGATATCATCTAGAACCACAGGAAAGCTGGTGGAGTGGAAATTCTACAACTAGAAGGAAAGAGAGGGGCTCACAGAGACCCAGAGGAGCTATAAAAAGCTGAGGTACAGAGACGCACTTGTGAAGAGAGTGGTTGCCGGAGAACCTGGCTGGCTTTCTCTGGTGGGAGGGAGATGGAAACTCTCAAAGGCATTGAACTCCTTATCCTATGACACTAAACCCCAGATCCAGCCAAAACTCATACGGGGGAGTTTGGAGTGTGAAAAGGGAGAAGTTCATGGAAATTTAGGGGGTCGCAAAATATCAAAAGTCTGGTGGTGCGCATGGCACTGCACGCAGAGGACCAACTGCTGATTGTGCCACTGGCTTTCGTGAGTGGGCAGGAGACAGACCCTCCCAACTATTCCACTTCTAACTCCACTAAACCCCAGTTTCGGGCAAAACTCTGGGGATCCAGACTTGTGTGGTCCTGGAGCGCAGGGGAGCCGGAGGGGCAGCAGTCTAGAGGCACTGCGAGAGAGCGTGTGAGCACACAGGGACCACTCCAGCGATTACCCAGTCACGTGAGACTCAGTGGCCATGGAGTGGGGGGGCGACTGGAAGGCAAGGTGGTCCCTTAAGCCCTGAGACTCCACCCATCCCAAGCTCAACAGAGAGGCTTTTGCAGTTTTTCAAGTCTGATATCACAAGGTTGAATCCAACACAGAAGTTCTCCCAGCATAGTGAAAATGCCAAGACAAGAGAAGGGATCACAAACAAAAGAAATGGAGGAAAACAAATGACTGGATATAGAGTTCAAAACCACATGTATAAGGTTTTTCAAGAATATCCTAGAAAAGTTGGATAAAGTTAGCAAGACCCAAGAGGAGATGAAAAAGGACCAACTAGAGATGAAAAAGGACCAGCTAGAGATGGAAAAGATCCAACTAGAGATGAAAAAGGACCAACTAGAAATTAAACATACACTGACTGAAATAAAACATATTATACAGAGACCTAACAGCAGACTAGAGGAAGGCAAGAATCAAGTCAAAAATTTGAAATATAAAGAAGCAGAAAACACTCAACTGGAAAAGTAAGAAGAGAAAAGAATCCAAAAATGTGAAGATAATGGAAGAAGCCTTTGGGACAGCTTCAAGCCTACCAACATCAGAATTGTGTGGGTGCCAGAGGAAGAGAGAGAGCAAGATACGGAAAACCTATTTAAAGAAATAATGACTGAAAACTTCCCACATCTGGTAAAAGAAATAGACTTATAAGTCCAGGAAGCACACAGAACCCCATATAAAAGGAATCCAAAGAGGAATACACCAAGATATATCATAATTAAAATACCAAGAGCAAAAGACAAAGAGAGAATATTAAAAGCAGCAAGAGAAAAACAGTTTATTACCTACAAGGGAGCACCCATACGACTGTCAGCTAATTTCTCAACAGAAATGATGCAGGCCAGATGGGAGTGGCAAGAAATATTCAACAAGACGAACAGCAATAACCTACAACCAAGAATACTCTATCCAGCAAAGCTATCATTCAGAATTTAAGGGCAGATAAAGAGCTTCACAGATAAGAAAAAGCTAAAGGAGTTCATCAACTCCAAACCAGTATTATATGAAATGCTGAAAGGTACTCTTTAAGAAGAGGAAGAAGAAAAAATGTAAAAGACAAAAAATTATGAACAACAAATATGTATCTATCAACAAGTGGATTTAAAATTTAAGTGAATTAAAAATTTGATGAACAGAATAAACTGGTGAATAAAATAGAATCAGGAGCACAGAAAGGGAGTGGACTGATAATTCTTAGGGGGAAAGGGGTGAGGGGTGTACAGGGAGAGACAAAAATCGTACACCTATGGATGAGGTCAACGGGAGGGAGGTAAGGGTAGAGGGAGGGGTGGGAGCTGGGTGGAGGGGAGCTATGGAGGGGAAAAAAAGAGAAACAAATGTAATAATCTGAATAATAAAGATATAATTAAAAATGATTAAAGTAATCAAATTTATGTCATATGCATATGTTTTAACCACAATTAAGAAGAAAAAGTAATTGAGTCTTTGAAAAGCAACCACTGTTGCTAACTAATATATGTCTTATAAAATGAAATGAGATAAAACTACTTCCTCATTTTAAAGGTTTGGAATAAAAGACAAAATAAAATACTGCTTCCAGACTTGAAAGTGTATATCAGACTGGTGAAATAAAAAATGCCTACCAGGCATATGCTGAAAATGTGAGCTTAGAACTTTTAAAACACATAATTTCCATTAGAATGAGACGCAAAACTATCTTAAAGTGCTATACCTGGCTTCTTGCATGATATGTGCACTTTAATATTTACCAATTAAACTCAAATAAAGCAGTAAAGAAAGTAATTCAAAATGAATAATAGAAATGTAAAAGCTGAAAATATAAATCTTTTTGAATAAAAGAAAGAAATATCTCTAATCTTAGATTAGACAAAGACTTCAAAAGAACACAAAGAGCACTAATAATAAGTTAAAAAATGGTAAATAAGACTTAACAACAAAGGTGTGCTCTTCAATAAGTGCTCTTAAATGAAATGTAACCATAGACTTGGATACTAATATTTTTAATATATATATGATAAAGAACTGTGTCTAGAATATATTTCTTAAATCTCTAAAGATAAATAATAAAAAGCAAAGCACAAAAAATATACAAAAGACTTGACATTTTCCAAAAAATATACAACTGGTCGATAAATTCATAAAAAAGTTTTTAATATTATTGCTCATCATGAAAATACAAGACTACATCACTAAAATGAGTCACAATACCAAGTATAAGCAAGCATGTGGAGCCACTCAAACTTTTATATATCAATGGTACAAGAGAAACCTGTATGATCACTTGGAATATCATTTGGCAGTTCACTGTAAAATTAAAATATTCTTACCCCAGGATCTAGAAAATTCACTCTAAGACATTGTGCCTTAAAATACTTATACCAGAATGTTAATTCCAGTTGTATTTATAATACTAAACCTGGACATAAATTAAAATGTAAATGCTTAAACAAATTATGGATATTTATATAAGGGAATACCACCCAGAAATATAAATAAAAGTCTAATTAAGGTATGCCCCAGCATAATGAATCTCACATAAACTATTTTGGGCAAAAGAAGCTAGATATTGAAAATTTTATTTACATACCAGTAGAGCAATAGAAAATGGGAAACATAAAGAAATCAAAGCAATGGTTACCTGGCATTGGATAAAGTAAATACAAAGGTGCATGGATAACCATTCTGAGGGGATGAAAGTGTTTTTGATTGAAATATGGTTTAAATGGGAGTATATAGTCATATATAAATTGGTGAACTTTATGGTCAAGCAGATTGCCCTTACTATATGTACAGACCTCATTCAACTGGGTGTAGGCAGGCATAAAACACAAAATTGCTCCCTCCCTCCAACAAGAGAGAATTCTCTGACTGCCTTTGACTTCATCTGCACCACTGGCTCTTCTGAGTGTTCAGGCTCTGGGTGTTCAGAGTAACACCATCAGCTCTTCTGGGTCTCCAGGCTGCCAGACTGCATTGCTCATTTTAAACCAGCCAGTCTCCATAAGTATGTAAGCCAGTTCCTTAAAATAAATTTCTTTATACCCATTCTACTGGTTCTGTTTCTCAGGCAAGCACTAACTAATACATACCTTGTATCCAGAAAAAGATATAGAACATATTTTCTAGAAACATATACCAGTTCAAGAAAATTATTTCAAGTCTATAGATTTTATTATAGACTAAGATTCAGAGTATACACTTAAGAAATAGCCAGAAATACTGTTTATTTTTCTTGGTGAATCTTGAATGTTCCTACTACAAGAAAAATCATTAAGAGGTTGCATTAAATCAACCCCATCACCTTCCTTCTTGATTGTCCTAAGCCACTATTCTTGATGACTTTTTTTTCCAACCAGCTATTTCCATTTGTCCATACTTCCTTTAGGATCCTCCTGCAACAGGCTTATTGCTAGACTAGATTCTTCTGTGAACCTAGCTGGAGGCACTTGAGGTTTCACAAGACCCATCCATTCTGGCACTGTCTCAAGGCCGGTGTTGGCCTCTCCAGCCCGGAGTACTTCAAATCCCTGCACACCAGTTTGGCTTTTAGCCAGTGTTTTCTGCCAGATTTCTCGGAATCTTGCTTCACTATGTATAGCTCAGGAACCAACCAGCACTGAGAGACATTTGCATGTAGATTTGTGGTACTCACTTTTCTGAAGTTCCCTCTCTCCAGAATTTTTGTCTCTAAAGCAAAAATTCATTTTCTAAGTAAAAACTCATCCCTCTAAAATTTTCTGCTTTGTCTCTCTTCCCATGAATTGAAAACTGAAAAATACCTTCAGATTAAACAGCCAAAATACCAGAGTAACAGCCATTTTCCTTCCCTTCCCTTAAAGAAAGAAGTCCTGCTCCCCATCTGCCTCAGCTGTTCTCTAGTGCTTACCAACAACTGCTTTGCACACTTTGTCCATATCCGGTAGTAATTGTTTTCAGGGCATCATAGCTACAAACAAGGTCACCAGAGAAAACTGAAATCATAAATCATATTGTCACCTTCCCTTTCCTAAGCTTAAAATTCTTTAATGGCTTCTTATTATACAGTACTTTGAACAAATTCAGATACCTAGCTTTGACCTGCAGAATCTGAACCTTGACATCTCTCCTACTTCACCTAGAGCCATGCATTATCTCAGCACTTATCCAGCCTTGCAGCTCCTTAAGCATTACAAGCTGCTTGGTGCTCTGGGCCTTTATGTTTGCTACCCTCTCACTTCTGCCTAAAACACTGTTCTCCAAGCCTTTTATTAGCTTCTTTATTTGCATCCCTGTAATTGACCTAAATGCAACTGTCTCAAATAATGTAATTTCATATTCTTATTTTTCATAATTTCTGCTCATTGTTTTGTTTTGTTTGGTTTGGTTTGTTTTTTTTTTTACTTTTCCCTTTTAGTGTATATCACAATAAACTAAATCATACACAAAGAATTGGTGAAAGTGAATGAAAAATAAGTAAGGTTTATCTATGCAAAAAAGAGAATTCAATTACAATTTCTAGTGATAATTTTCTAGCCTGAGGAAAATAAAAATAGGGAATGCATATTTATTTTATAAAATTCAAATTGCTCTTTATATATTACTAGAGGCCTGGTATGGAATTCTGGCATGGAGGGGCTGTCCCTCAGCCCGACCTGTACCCTCTCCAATCTGGGGCCTCTCAGGGAATGTCCAACTGCCCACAGTCGGACATCACTTTCACAATCTGGGACTGCTGGCTCCTAACTATTCACCTGCCTGCCTGCCTGCTGATCATCCCTAACTGCCTCTGCTTGCTGGCCTGATTGCCCCCTAACCACTCCCCTGCCAGCTTGATTGCTGTCTAACCACTTCCCTGCTGGCCTGATCACCCCAACTGCTTTCCCTTGCTGGCCTGATCACCCTCAACTGCCCTCCCCTGCCAGCCTGATCATCCCTTAACTGCTCTCCCTTGCAAGCTGATCGCACTCCTAATTGCTTGCTTTGCCTCGCTGGCCTGATCACTAACTGCTTGCTCCCTTGCCAGCCTGTTCACCCCTAACTGCCTCTGCCTCAGGCCCTGCCACTGTTACTTTGTCCAGAAGGAAGTCAGATGTCTGGAAGATATCCGATTGACCCAGTCTAATTAGCATATTACCCTTTTATTAATATAAATTGCATTTGACTTTGAAATAAGAAATTGACAAACATGAAATTATTTTATTTTACCAATTTAGTTGAAATTACTTTGCATGTCATCATGGGTTTCCATGCAAGTAAGTCAACATTTAGTGTTGCCTTTTGTTTTTAATGCCTTTGTACAATTAACAGGGTCTTTTCTTCTTAACTATAAATGGTTTTCAAAGTATTATACATATTCATTTTGTAGTAAGATTATATCTTTATTATATGTGTTGTATATATTTTGAAAGTGTATGACTTTTAGTGTTATTCTAAAATTTTTGCCATATTCAAAGTTTTAATTTTATGTGGTTGAACATTCATCTTTTTCTTTTTGGCTCCTGTTGATGTGTTCTTACCTAAGATTCATGCAATTTTTAAGTCTTCTTAAAATTTCATTGTTAATATAAATTAACTACATCTAGAATTTATATTTATTTATGTGGTATCTAAGGTATCTAAATTATCATTTCCTAAGTGTCAGACACTTGTCACTATATATTATAAAGTGATCTTTTTTCTCCACAGCTCTCAGATGTCAATTTTATAACATATCCTCCTAAATAATAAAAGCCTACTATGTAAATTGTCCCCTCAAACTGGAGTTTTACTGGAAGTTCAATTGGGGGATGAGGTTGGCTGGCCAACCTCCTGAGTCTCCTGCCCCGAGCTGGCCTGGCCCAAAATTCGTGCACAGGGCCTCTAGTTCAATATAATATATGAATTCAGTACATATACACATATTCACAAACACATACACACACACACACACACACACACACACACACATTGAATCTAGGTATTTTGCTCTGCTTAATTGATAGAATAGTATTTCATAATGACTATTTCTTTAAAAAATAAACTTAAATTAAATATTATATTAGTCATTAACTTGCCTCAATATGTACTTAGTGACCAAATTAAATAATTAATTAGGATATAACATCTCGACTTTACCTATATATTCTAGGACAGTGGTTGGCAAACTCATTAGTCAACAGAGCCAAATATCAACAGTACAATGATTGAAATTTCTTTTGAGAGCCAAATTTTTTAAACTTAAACTTCTTTGAATGCCACTTCTTCAAAATAGACTTGCCCAGGCTGTGGAAGAGCCATACTCAAGGGCCAAAGAGCCACAGTTTGCCGACTATGGTTCTAGGACAAAGCAACCATTCATTATCTCTGTTTTCAGAAGTTACTGATTCTTTTATTTTTTATTCTTAAAAATGGTACAATATTAAATGATCATCTCAAATCACATTAGAAAAATACTGTATTTGATGAAAAAATGAGATTCATCTAGTGACTGGAATAGAAATAGGGAGAAAAAAAGTGTTTTCCATTAAATTGGGATGAAACTGGATTTCAAGGACTTATCCCATCCTATTATGATTCAGCCAGTGATTTACTGAGTATACAGAAACCTTCAGTAAATATTCATTTATTGACTAAAAAATATATTTGAAAGCATTTGAAATGGTCTATTGTTCAAATTGTATAAATAAAATTGCACAGACAGAAATTCCCCTTTACCATTTTATGAAACATGAGAGTTCAGTTAGCTTGAATAAACAATTAATACGTATTTATTGGATACTTGTAAAAATCACAATTGTTTTTATGGCCATACAAAGAAGTAGATAAATTAATGAGTTTTTTTAAAACTTTGCAATAAAAATCAGGGAAACATTCAACCATTAGGAGAAAATTATGAATTCTGAAGGAAAGGAAGTTTGTATGATGTGGAATTTCTTAGGTTCCCTTAAAGAAGGTTGGTTTTTCCTATCAGGCAAGAAAAATATGTCAGAGCTATAGATTCTTTCTTCTAGGACGCAGGAAACATAATGAGAAAGACCTGTGATGAACCATTTTTATAGAAGCAAGTAGATTAGTTGAATCCTATGACAATTATTTTAGGTGGAATTATTTTGGAAAAAACACACCACATAAAACATGATTTTTTTTACTCTTTTACATACAGTGTGCATATATATTTATTTTTTACTTTCATCTCTTTAAAATTCCATTTTTAGACAAGAGGCTTGAATGTTTGGCAGAGAGTATTAACATATGTATTCAGTGCTGTTTTCTATAGTTCATATAGTATTACCCACATATTTATCTATTTTCTACATACCTATTTTCTTTAACTTTATAGTAACATAGCACAGCATATACTAACAAAGGAAACAAGGGGGAAAAATTAAATATATTTAAACCCGTGTGTGTATAGACATGATGTTGGGCATCTTTGTGGAAATACACAGGTTAGGTTCTCAAAGAGGTTTGAAATTTGGTGCACTGAGCCAAGACACATGCAAAAAAAAAAACAAAAACAAACACATAAAAAGCAGTTTTTAACAAGCTAATGAAAACATTTTTATTGAGGTTAAAACCTACATAATTACTAGTTGGCTATTTTTTTTATGTGTAGGTGTTTACATCATTTGCCCTTAAAAAAATCTCTGTAATGGTTTAGGGTTTTCTGGTGAAGTAAATTAAAAACAAAAATCTTCATAACAATTATGTCAATGTGAGCACTGCATTTTGTCTTATTCTGGAATATTTATGAATTCTCTGCTCCATTAAATCTCCCAGTAACCTAAGGAGACCCCTTGAGATTATCCATGTTAGTGTCTGTTGGTTGATATTTATGTCTTTGATCAATAAATTTTATTTTATTTTAAAATTACTTATGAAAGGGTTAAACTGGTTCAGAAAATAAACACATATTTTCCCCTGATAAAATACTAAAAAATAATTAAAATAAAGAGATGGATTTATGAGTATACATCAAAACATCACTAAAGCTTAGTTGATTCTGCTTACAAAGCCAACTTAATAATAAGTAGAGATCACTGCCAAATCCATTTGACAATAGCAGTGAATGTCAATAGTCAGAATCACCCTTCCAAGTACATTGCATCCTAGCTCAGTTACATAACTAGGTGGTCATGGTTCCAGATATTGAAATTCATT
Organism: Lasiurus cinereus; assembly: GCA_011751065.1. Taxonomy (NCBI): domain Eukaryota; kingdom Metazoa; phylum Chordata; class Mammalia; order Chiroptera; family Vespertilionidae; genus Lasiurus; species Lasiurus cinereus. The sequence goes on along the minus strand of JAAGEH010000393.1, from coordinate 42,191,165 downwards.
CTCTCTCTCTCTCTCCCTCTTGCTCTTGCTTTCTATCTATGAAGATTTTATTTAAAAAAAAACAAAAAAACAAAAAACAGATTTATGTAGCCTACTTCTGACACTAGAGTTTCAATTTAAAAGTGAAACAACCTTTCTCTCTTTTCTAGACCCAGGTGAAGCTAGGATAGGTAATGAGGAGGGGCATCTAAGGCTCAAGTGTCCTTAATAACTTTTTCTTGGTTTTGATATGTGGGAAAAACAGAAAATGAAGTAACCAGGACATGTAGTCCCCAACTATCTCTTGTTATACTCAAGGTGAATTGATCAGCAAGGTTCATGGTATTTGGGGAGGCCTGTGAACTAATAGATAACAATTTATGTGGTACAAATTTTTTCATAAGTTATAGCCTTGATAATAGTAGTTATTCTTCTGAACAGTTCATAAAGACTCATAGGAAAATGGGAGATGCAGAGTAAGCAATAATTAAGACAAAGCCCTGCCCTAGCTGGTTTGACTCAGTGGATAGAGTGTCGGCCTGTGGACTGAAAGGTCCTTGATTCCAGTTAAGGGCACATGCCAGGGTTGCAGGTTTGATCTCCAGTAGGGGGCATTCAAGAGGAAGTTGATCAATGATTCTCATCATTGATGTTTCTATCTCTCTCTCCATCTCCCTCTCTGAAATCAATAAAAAAAAATCTATTTATCTATCTATCATCTATAGCTAAGCTACTGCCCACGGTCCAACCAGTAGCTATGATGCATATTGACCAGCGGGAGGAAGACACTGAATGCAGGAGCTGCCAAGCTGTAGTGACTTGTCAGCTGCGGTTCTCAGGTTCTCAGGTGATACATCCCAGAACCAGAGAGGAGGGGGCCTGATTCCAGGGTGCATCACCCAAAAACTGCCCTCTCAGGATCTAGGACCCCTTGGGATGTCAGAGATCCAGTTTTGGACTGATCACCATAGGCCAGGCCAAGGGACTCCAACTACCAGAGGGACCCCACTCACTGCAGATGCTCTTCTAGACAAGGTGCCTCAGGTGCGGCTGGCCAGGGAGATTGGCTCGAGGGTGTGTTTGGCCAGTCTTGCCCAGTCCTGCCCCATCGGCCACTTTCTATTAATTTCCTTTCAATGTGCACGAGTCCATGCACTGTGGCCCTAGTGTGTGTGTGTGTGTGTGTATATATATATATATATATATATATATATATATATATATATATATATACAAAGTCCTTTGGAAAACTAATATTCTAATTAAATAATTTATTACTTTTAAATTTTGAATGAAGTTTTTCCCCAGTTTTCTGTTCTATATTAACCTTGCCTATAAGCTGACTTAAAGGCACCTTCAACAAACAGTCCTCTACAGCAAGTATGATGGTCTGCACAACCTAATGAGAATCAACTTGAATGTGCATCTATTAATATCAATACTGTGAGGACTTTGAGTCAAGGTCAGAGTGGCAGGCCCTCATTTGATGCTTTTTCCCTCTCCATTCAAGTTTTCATGATTCACATGTTAATACAGTATTGGGAGAACTAAATAAACTAATACATTATGGCACTTTGAAAAGAGTAAGTTTCAAATTGCATTAATAGTTGAACTCTTTTTGTTTCTTGCTGTAGCTGTTGTCACTACAATTAACTATAATTATCAGTATTGAACACCAGCCTGCATGACTGCTTCACTCTCCTGCTCCCTCTCCAGGCTCCAATGGCTTTGGACCATTGCAGCTATGAAACTAAAGGCAGATTGAAGGGGATTAAGGGGGAGGGAGACACAGGGTTAAAGTAAGTCCCTCTCTAAAACTCCCTCTGCAGGATTGTGACTGAATTAAAACCTAATTTTTTAAAAGATTAATTAACTGAAAGTTCATGGTTAACAAAAAAGGTATATACTATCAGCAGTATTTAGAATGATTGATCCATATGGTTCTCAGAGCACACTGACCCAAAATTAGGCTCATGAATTCCCTAACACTCTAGCATTCTAACTGACCATTTGCCTATTAGTGGCAAGATCAGCTCAAATCTCACTATCAAAAGAACAGTGAGGGAGGAAGCACTCACACTTGGGAGGAGAGCACAGGTTGTTCAAGATGGATAATCATGAACCAGATGATATTGTCAAGGAAAAACAAATTGTTGATATAATAATCAGAAAAGCCAACCAACTTTCAGAAGCAGAAAGGGATCTACTTGAACATGGGATCAACATGTATTGGACTTAATACCGCTCTCTGTGGCCTAATAGCAAAGTCTTTTTCGGTGCATCTTAAATGTGATACAGACTTGTATAGTTGCTGGTGTAACAATGGCAGTGATCCCATTTTTGACAGTGAATCTATCTTACAAAGGTTTATTAAGTTTACCATTGAATATAGGTGATTTAAGTTGTGAAACCTATACCATACGAAAAGTGGGTTGGTTGTACTTGTTTCTAGTGGTCTCTACCCTGTTTTCTTGGCTATACCTAGGAATGGTGGCCTAGGAAACAGGTATGCCTCAGTCTTATTACCAGAGAAAGAAAACATTGTAATCTACTGGGTCAGAATTTCCTGTCTTTAGAAAGATGTCATTTCTCATTTTGCTCCAGGCTAGATTTGCAACATGCCTCAATTCTAGACAATATAAACTACTGATAAAGGTTCTTTACTTCCCTGTATCTGTCCTAGAAATTCTGTGATTGTTAAGCAAATGTGTACACAAAAAATAAAACTGTGCTAAAAAAAAAATAAAAGAGTAGTGTGACATTCTGTTCTCAGTTTCATTATTATGAGGCCCAGAGGGCTAAAAGTCTCACATTACTCCAACCAAAAGCTTGTATCTTGAATTTTCATTTTCATACTGCAATCTGCCTTTTCCTCGGAGCAATTTTCAACAAAAACTCTCATCTCTACAATTTAACAATACATTCTAATATAATTTAATCCATTCCAAATTTTGTTTTGTTTGTTTTTGTTTTAAACAAAACATCTCTTTTTTATACAGGCAGAAAACAGCAATAAAGTCAGCAGAGATAAAGTTCTGCCTCAATAAAATGTACACAATTTTATGTTGTAAAATTGAATACTTAGCCTCTCCACCTAAATCCTCTGCGTTTAGGTTAATGGACATTCTTCCCACAGAGCAATGGTTGGGTACACTATGGGACATTATAAACATTTACAAATGTACTTATTTTATTTAAAAATGTCTTTAACTGCAAGTGATATGTTTGGCACTACTATAAAAATAAGGAATTAAAAATATTCATGAGCCTGTCATCTGAAGCTAAAAATGCAGTGTTAGAGAAACAAAAAAAAATCATTAAAAAAAAAGAATATGGTTTGCTATAAGTTCTATAAAAGAAACAGGAGCATTGCAGAATAATAACAGATGGCATCAGGGATGGTGTGGGATCCTTTCAGAACTGTGTGGTTAAACTGTGTTTGAGATGTGATTTTGTTTTTGAGAATATCATTGTTTCTGTTATGCCTGAGCAGTGCAGAAGCTGGCTAAGTATTGAAAATACTAGTTTAAAATATTCACTACAATGAAGCTAAAAGTGAGAGTAATCAAAATAATTAAATGTGTAAAGAAAATGGCAAATTTGGCATGTATGTATGAGTGAATCTTTTGAAAATAGTATCAATTTCGAGGTACAGATACCAAAGTTTACATCATATGAACAATACTGTGCTTATGCAAGAGCCAATACCAGTAGATTAGCTCACTGCTCATCCCATATATGCCCTCTTTTTCCAGAGTTTTAATCAACAATTCTCTCTCTCTCTCTCTCTCTCTCTCTCTCTCTCTCTCTCTCTCTCTCCCTTATTTACAAAGTGTATAGCTTATTTATTTCCACTAAATGGTAAGTTCCACAAGATCAGGTTTCTTTTGTTTGTTTATTTTGTTTTTGTCTGATGAATCGCAAACACAGTGAATGCTACCTTTCATATAGGGGCTAAATACATATTTGTTAAATAGAGGAATATGCAAGTAAACGAGTGCACAAATGAACCAGTGAAGAATTTGATAATTTAAAATAAATAATTTTGAATGAATTCTTAAAATAACTTGCATATGAATTTTTAAACACTCAATATAAGTAGCCCCATTTAATATTCCTTATCACTGCTTTCTCCTATAGAAGCCTGGTGAATTTCTGAATTTCTGTGTATAAGTAATTCTGATTACTTACATATTTTATTAAAATATAATGTTGAAAACACTAGGAAAATAATTTATGTAAGAATTTTTAAAATATTCTAATATGACAGTCATATAGTCCATTCAATAGTAGATGCCATATTTATTGGGCATCTACTCTCTGTCAAACACATAGCTCTGAAAGAGAAAGAAAATACTGCTGCCATCCAGGGAACCCAGGTGAACAAATAAACAAACTGAATCATTTCAGAGAATGGTAAACAATGAAAACTTAAGGTGGAAGAGAAATGAGGATTTTGCCATTTTTGATCATCTATTTAGGAAGACTCTCCTTCAGAGGTGACTTTTGAATTGAGATTGTGATGGAGAAGTTGCAGATTCTATAAGAAGACTGGGGATAAGAGTTTTCTGAGCAAAGAAAACAAATATAAAAGACTAGAGGAGCAAAGTGAGCATGGTTGTGTAATGAAATGAAGGCCCGTATGGCTGTTCATCACTTGAGAAAAGAGGAGTATGATGTGCATTGAAGTCAGAAAGGTAACAGGTAAATCATGTAGCACCTTGTTGACTATGGAGAGAGTTTGTACTTTGTTTTTTGTTCACTGTACTTTGCTGGAAGGTTTCATGCTGTAACACAACTTTATTTACTTCTTACATAAAAAAATATCCCTGTTGTATATACTGGTGTGGTGGGGGAATATCTCTATTACACATAGGTTTTTTCTATTACATTTCTCATTGAGAAATTGTGACAAATATAATATTCTGAATTACCATTACAAATTATATATATATCCTTTAATGCTTTAAAAGTCACAATTTGTTATTGTACTCATGTGCACTGCAAATACAATTTTTATTTTATTAAGTTAATTTTTGTCTAAAAGGTATTCACTTTTTTAAAACTAACCTAAAATTTCCTGGATGTGGGGAAAAAAATGACAATTACTCCAGCCCAAGGATATTACTTTCTTTAGAAGTAGCCCTAAATCTTGGTTTACTTCAGTTCTTTTCAGTGAAATGTCCCATTGATCTTGGCAGATTGCAAATGGTAAAAATCAATATTTCACTTTTTTCTTTGCCTAAAATACTAAAACCTGATGAGCTAAGAGTAAATTTACAATCTAAACCACAATGTTACATTAAATTCATTTTGTTCATTTAGTAGATATTTTTAACCTACAACAACAGATGTGACAAAAGAATTGATCTTGTTGACATTGTTACCATTATATGAATCGAAATCTATATTAACAATATCATTTACCATTGCACATTCCGGCAAGAAAGTTTTCACTATTCATAAAGTCAGGGTAAGCTTGTTCTCCATTCACAGCCTACTTCTGATGAATACATAACTGCAATTGGCTATCCATTTATCTAAATGAGATACCACAGGCAGTAGACGGCATCAACAAGTAGCTACAGGAAAAGTGCTATCATTAAGAATATTAAAAGCTGGAATTGAGATCCCTGAGCTTCCAGGGGCAGAGTTACAAAGAAGGTAATACAATTTGTGATTCAAACACAATTGACTATTATATATTGTTAATGTATTTTTCATCACCTTTTGAAGTGCAGAATCAAATCTAAGTCTAGACTATGGTAAGCAGTACCCAAATTTGGGAGTGTTTAACATGGATTTCCTATTGGCATTGAATATCAGCTTCCTAAAAAGTTTTATGACAGTCACCTGTGTGTTTTGGGTAACTTTAGCCAAATTCTACACAAAAAATAAATTCAAAGACTGAAAAAATACTCTAGATAGGTTTTCTACCATATGTTGATTGTCTGGATGACCAAAATTTTAAAAGAAATTTATAGAGAAACACCAACTTTCTATTTAAAACTTTTTTTTCTATAATGCTCATTTAAAATATAATTATTTACTAACACTATTATTTTAATAACAGTGCATACTTTCAGAACATAAAATTGAATAAATAAGATCACATAAACACTTGATGCACTTTTGGTCCCTAGCAGAAGATGTATAAATCTAAGTTATTCTAGTAACCATTAACTGGTAGTAATTTAATTTTTAGGCATTTAGCTATTATATCTTATATTTTATATTGTATAATTTTCCGTTTTAAAATGAAATTCTACTTATGTTCATACATTTCAGTTATTTTTTTACTAGTTCTTTTATTTGATGAGTTCTATAGCATTTTGCTATGCTCTTTTTTCTATGTAAACTTATTAATCTCTTAATATTTTCAATCTATTTATCATTAAACTCTAATTTTGGCATGATTTTGTTTTTCATTGTGAAATTTATTCTGTTATTTCTACTAAAGTTTATAAGAACATTTATAAACTAGTTAATCAGCTTTCACCTTTCTTAAATTAGACAAGAAATCATTATATAATAAAATTCTGCCATACTGCCCATTCAGAAAATTTTGTAATTATATAAAGCAATGATATGATAAAAAATACACATACTCATTACAAATGTTTCTCTCAACTAAAATAAATTTAAAATAGAATGCAATATATAAGGTTGCTTTTGGTGAAAATCCTAAGTTTACTTTCAAAAACATAAATTCATAAATCACTTAAAGATATATTATTTACCTATTAATATTCATATATAGGAGTTAATGTATGAGTGTGATGTGTATGCAGTGTGTTTGGGGCATGTATGTATTTTAAGTGATCAATTAGTTTTGTATTTGAGAATTTCCTGGCTTGGTATAATTTTGTTAAAGTCACATTTAAGCAAACACTGAGAAAATAATTTAAAAATGTATGTGTCTTTTGTTTCTATTTCTTTCCCTTATTTTGCTATTGACTTATCAAGAATGACGAGTACCAGGGCATACCAGCTAGTAATAGTATGAACACTGTTTACCACTTCAGCAAAGATGTTGGTGTTTGTCTTCTCCTATACAGTGTTCGTACTTCTGCAGATAGAAGTAAGGGGCACATTACAATTTTTAATGGGGTGCTGGTGTTTGTGTATGTGCGCATACAGACACATGTACCTGCACATGCATGATGGGGTGAAAGATGGAGGAGTGGACAGAGGACAATAGGAAATGGCAGACGTCCTTCTGACATAAACTAATGTCCTGCTATTCTGCTAGTATTGATAGAATAACAAGAAACCAGTTTGGCTCAGTGGATAGAGCATCGGCCTGCAGACTGAAGGTTCCCAGGTTCAATTCTGGTCAAGGGCATGTACCTTGGTTGCGGGGACATCCCCAGTGGGGGGCGTGCAAGAGGCAGCTGATCGATGTCTCTCTCTCATCAATGTTTCTGACTCCCCATCCCTCTCTCTTCCTCTCTGTAAAAAATCAATAAAATATATTTAAAAGTATTCTGGTTGTGGGCACACCCCAGTAGGATATGTGCAGGAGGCGGCTGATCGATGTTTCTCTCTCTCATTGATGTTTCTGACTCTCTATTGTCCCAACCTGCGGGTTAAGGCAACGAGGACCCTAGAGGGGGAGTGGGGATGAAAGGGACAAGAGACACAAGGAATGGAGACAAGACAAAGTTCTGATCAAGTCTCGTTTATTCAACAGTAGATCAGGATATTTATGGGGAGAAGGAGGAATGAGGAAGTTAGCGAAAATTCCTAGCCCTAAGGTAAAACGCCTGGCTTTCGGGAGATAGGGAAAGAGATAGGGTTTGGGTAATAGAAACCTAGCCTGAGGTTAGTGCTAATGTGGCTGGCGCTTACTACAAAATGGCTATCAAGCACAAGTTTCCCACACTCTATCCCTCTCCCTTCTTCTCTATAAAAAATTTCAATGAAATATATTTAAAAAAAATAAAAGAATAACAACAACAAAAATTATACGAGGCCAAAATTAAATCAGTTTGACTACCATTCTTTTCAGGCTAGGTTACATTCTTGCAGGACACAGCTTTAATGTATTTTACTTTATCCATCTCAATCTTTTCTACAGGGAAAAACAAAGCAAAACTAATCAATAACTTTAGATTCACTAACCAGTGAACACACATATTTAAAACTAGAAGCCTGGTGCATGAAATTTATGCATGGAATATTGTGTCCTTCAGCCCAGCCTGCACCTTCTCCAATATAGGACCTTCTCAAGGGATATCCAACTGCCCTTTAGGCCCAATCTTGGTAGGATCAGACCTGAACAGATAGTGGGATATCCCTATCACAATCCAGGACTGCTGGTTCCCAACTGCTTGCCTGCCAGCCTTCCTGATTGTCTCTAACCACTTCTGCCTACCAGCCTGATCATCCCCTAACCACTACCCTACCAGCCTGATTGATGCCTAACTGCTTCCCTTCTTATTGCCCCTAAATGCTCTCCCCTGCAGGGTCTGGTCCCTCCCAACTGCTCTCCCCTGCTGGCCATCTTGTGGTGACTATCTTGTGTCCACATGGGAGCAGGATCATTGACCACATGGGGGCAGTCATCTTCTGTGTTGGACTGATCGTCAATTTGCATATTACTCTTTTATTATACTATAAGATAGAGACCTAGTGCATGGGTGGGGACTGGCTAGTTTGCCCTGAAGGGTGTCCCAGATCAGGGAGGGTTTTCCCTTGGGGTGTGGGGTGGCCTGGGTGGGGGGCCTGTGGTGGTTTGCAGGCTGGCCATGCCCCCTGGTGACCCAAGAAGAGGTCCTGGTATCTAAGATTTATTATCTTCTATAATTGAAACTTTGTAGTCTTAAGCAGAGGCCAAGACTGGCCAGAGCTGGGGGACCTTGGCTTCCTCCATTGCTGGGGGCAACTCAAATCTCCTGCTCTCTACAGCTCCATGGCTGCCATCATTTTTGTTGGGACTTATTTATCTTCTATAATTGAAACTTTGTAACCTTGAGTGGAGGCATGGGTGTGCGGAAAGCTTGGCTTCCTCCATTGCCAGAAAAACTCAAGCCTCTTGCTTGCTCCATGGCTGCAGCCACCTTGGTTGGATTAATTTAATTTGCATACTAGCTCCTGATTGGCTGGTGGGCGTGGCTTGTGGGTGTAGCAGAGTAGTGGTTAATTTGCATATTTCTCTTTTATTAGATAGGATACTATATCTTTAACACCTTATGTCATACTATTAAAAGAAAACAGCTACTCCCTTTGGCTCAATGGAGACTATGGTCAAAAATTATTCCCATTCTGGAGGTGAGTTCTTTCCCAAGACAATCCTTCTCAATTTAGACCTGGTGTTTTATTTTTTACAGCCACCAAAAATTTTTTATTGATTTTTAGAGAGAGGAATGGAGAAAAAGAGAGAAATTGAGGTGAGAGAAACATTGATCAGTTGCCTCCCTCATGCACCTCAACCTGGTATCGAACTCACAACCTGGGTATGTGCCTCACCAGAAATCTAACCCATTACATTCTGGCATGTGTGATGACACTCCAACTGAGCCCATCAGTCAGAACCAGATAAATTTTTTTATTAGGATATGGTTGTGATACCATGGAAGGAGATACTCTGTGAACATGTTATCAAGCTTCTATGGTCATGGACTCATCTAGTGGGCTTCCCATGGGAATATTCCTCTCTCTCTCTCTCTCTCTCTCTCTCTATATATATATATATATATATATATATATATATATATATATATATATTATCTCATGTAATCCTCACAACAATCTTGTGACCTAGGGAGGCAGATGAGGAAACTGAGACTCAAAGAGGTTATCTTTTGCCAAAGGCTACATACTAGAAAGGGACAGCTTCTCTATATGAATTCTATATGTTGACTTTAAAATCTGCGTTCTCTCCTCATGTCTTATCACTTCATAAGCAGAGGTCAGCACATCTGGCAAGGTCAACACAGCTCAGTGAACTACTGAATTCCACATTGCACCAATCCTAATGCATTCATTCACATTAGGCATTTCCTGCTCATGGTTCAAGATACAAATACTAGTATTTCTGGAACAGGTAGAGCACAGAAACTACTAGTTTCTTACATAATTGGAAAGGCCAGCAGGAAGGGAGCACTCTATAAATTGACCTGAGAGACAGAGGAGAATTAAGGAGCATATCTCCCAAGAGGCTTCTCCATTTCATGTTTTCTCCTATATTTGACCTTACTAATAAATCAAATAATTGTACAAGTAAGAAGACTAAATAGTATGTGAATATGTAAAAAATGCATTGATGATGGTTCCATATAGGTTTTCAAGGAAACCAGTAGTGTTCTGAGGGCTCGTCTTTGGCATTTGAGTACAACTTTTTAGCATCAAGTACAACCATGTCTCTCTATAGCAATGTTTTTATGCCCCACTAAGTGACAGTGCTGATAATGGCAGTGCTCAACTGACTCAGTGTAGCAAATACCATACTTTGACTTATATGCACAGCCTCTGCTTTTATGGTGCCATCTGCAGAGGAATAAATCATCCTAAAGTTGACTGAGTGCGCATATGATTGTCAACTGCTTTCTCAATAGGAACTTTGCAGACCAGAAGTGGCAAGAAGTATTCAAAGTGATGAATAGCAAGGACCTGAAACCAAGATTACTTTACCCAGCAGAGCTATCACTTAGAATTAAGGATCAGATAAAGAGCTTCACAGACAAGAAACAGTTAAAGGAGTTCCACCAAACTAGTATCACACATGAAATATTAAAGGGTATTCTTTAAAAAGAGAAAGAAGGAGAATAAATATAAAAAATATGAATAATAAGATGGAAATAAATACATATCTATGAACAACTGAATCTAAGAATCTAAGGAACAAATCATCTAAGGAACAAAATAAACTCATGAATAAAATAGAACCAGAGGAATAATAACATGGAACAACTGACAAATATCAAAAGTGAAAGGGTAAGAGGAAGGCAGAAAGAGATTAACCAAATAACTTATATACATACTAGAGGATTGATCCATGAAATTCATGCACTGAGGGGTTCCCTCAGCCCAGCATGCACCCTCTCCAATCCCTCTCACAATCCTGGATCACTGGCTCCTAAGCGCTCATCTGCCTGCCTGCCTGGTCTCCCCTATTTGCCCCATCACTACCAGCCTGGTCACTCCTAACTGCACCCCCCTCTGCCAGCCTAGTTACCCTTAAATGGCCCCCCTGCTGACCTGGTCACTCCCAACAGCCTCCCTGCCAGCCTGGTCAACCCTCATGCCCACCCCCAGCCTGGTCACCCCACCCAGCCACCCAGCTTGCTGTTCAGTTTTTTGGTCATCCCTCACTAACCTCCTGCCAGTCTGGTCACCCCACAGAGCCTGCTTGTTTAGTCACTGGGTCATCCCTCACTAACCTTTCTGCTGGCCTGGTTGCCCCCATGCATCCTGCTTACTCAGTCATTTGGTCATCCCTTGGGCTGACCCTGGGTGGCTGGGAGACTGAGGGGACCTGGCACCACCATCTTGTGGCTGTGGGCACCTCCATATTTGAGGGCAGTCAATTAACGTATTCCCTCCTTATTGGCTGTGGGTGCCACCATCTTTTATAATGGTGTGAGGGTCAATTAGCATATTCCTTCTTTATTACATAGAATATGCATTACCAATAACATAGACAATAGGGTATTGAAGACCTGGGACAGGAACCAGGTAGTGGGGGTCAATAAAGGATAAAGGAAAGCATCTTCAATACCCTTAAAAATAATTTTAAAATAAAATAAAATTTAGTATAATTTAAAAGAAAACTTAGTAAGTCCTTTTGCAGGGAGAGAATGGGAATGACAGCATGACAAATAGAGGAAACAAAGAATGAACCAGTCCGCACTGATACATGGTGTTCCTACTAGAGTCCATGCCAGGCATCACGAGAGATGATAACAGGCTTTTCTTGCCTTTAAAAGATCTGGTTTACAGGTCCAATATTTATTCCAATATTTTCAAATATTCCAAAATTCCAATATGTATTAAATAATTAAATCTTAAGAGCCAACGGTGACACTTATTAGTTGAATAGTGATATTATATGGAATCATTATGACTTTAAGGGTTAGGACTTTGTAGTAGTATTAAAGATGAGAAAATTTCTGAAACAAAAATGTAATATATTGATGAGAAGTGAAAACCATTGAAACAGAAGATGAAGACTGGAGATGACATATTCTGGAAATAATGAGATTTCACTTAAGAGAAGCCTTTATCAAGACAGAACCTGAAGTAATAGGTTTATCAATCAGAAAGATCATGATTTACTCAGTGCAGGGGCCACAATTAAAGGGACACAGTGCAAAAGTTGTTGACTGAAAAGTTCTGCAATTAAAATAGCTATAAAATCCTGTGTCATACTGATAGTCTGTTGATACTCTGCACAAAATTTTTGTCCACACAATACCAGTGAATTATTGTCTGGGCAGAATAAACATGCTACTTTAAAAGTAAAATTGTGGCTTTTCTCCTCTGAATGTGTTCTGACTTTGGACATTTAGAATGATCACTTTCTATCATGGGTGGAGAGCCATCCTCTGAATATTGAGTTTAAGATTTGTCATTTGTATGAGCTACATTATAATAGTTTAATATTTAAATAACATTGCTAAAATAGCTTTCATACAGGAGCCAGATAATAGATTGTAATGCAAATTAGGAGAAAGTGCAGTGCATTACTTTAGGGTACAAAGCAGGTGCACTTATGTCTCTGCATGAGCCTCCGATGCTCATGTATTTTAAATGTAAATTGTTTTCTTTTAAGAGAAAATATTCTATTGAATATTGATGCAAAGGGATTATACTGTTCTGTTCTATTTTCCTGAGTTGTAAAACTAATTTTCTACCTCTAATGAGAGTTCCATGAAATATTCCGCAATGTTTGTACCAAATCTGGCTCTTAAGGAAGCAGATGTATATAAATTATAACTGGACCTTTTTTGTATCTATATGCAATTTCTTTCTTTGTAACATTTTGTGCAGGCTTATGATGATTTTATCCATAGATGCACTTAAGTATGTTTTGATTAGTAGGAGAAAATCAAACTGAAATTGAACAAAGAAGTAAGATAAAATTCTCTTGAAAATACTAAACTATATAGTGCATATATATGAACAGATTCAAATTGTAACCTAGTAATAATAAAGACTTCTCTTAGCAATACCTACAATTACCATCATTAAGAAGAGTATATTATATACAAATCAATGACCATTATAACTATAATTCAGAGGCATTTACATAAACAATTTTATAATCCTATATAATAAAGAGGGAATATGGCTGCAACCACAGCTGAGGCCAAGTTCCCATAAGGAGCCTTAAGGAGCAATCAGCAGGGACCTGAGGCTATGCCCTCCCTGGCCCCCATGAGGCTTGATAGGGGACCTCAGGCCCCACCCCCACCCTGGCATCAGGCTGAGGGACCTCAGGCCACACCCTCCACCCCAGTGCCAGGCCAGGAGACCTGAGGCCACACCCCCCACCCAGAGGGGCTTGACAAGGGATCTCAAGGTATGTTTCTGGTCCTGGTGCTGGGCTAGGGGACCTCAGGCTGCTCTCTCCACCCCAGCACCAGGCAAGGGGACCTCAGGCTGCACATCCAACCAGGTGGAGCTTAACAGGGGACTTTAGACCACAACCCCACCCTGGCACCAGGCCAAGGGACCTCAGGCTGCACCCCTTTCCCCAGTACCGGGCTATGGGACCTGAGGCTGTGCCCCCCTGCCTGGCTGGGCTTGACAGGGGATTTCAGGCCATACCCCCCACCTAGCAGGGCTTGCCAGAGGACCTTAAGGTGTACTCCCAGTGCTGGATCAGGGGAATTCAGGCCACACTTCTGCCCAGCAGGGCTTGTCGGGGGACTTGAGGCTAGCCCCTCTACCAGTGCTGGGCTGGGGGACCTGGGCTGCATCCTCCTGCCTGGTGGGGCTCTGCAGAGGACCTCAAGCCATATTCCTACCCAGTGGGGCTTGACAAAAGTCCTCAGGCCCTGTCCCCCACCTGGCAGGGCTTGATGTAGGACCTCAAGGCATGTTCCTCACCCCAGTCTGGAATGAGGGACCTCAGGCCATCCCCCTACCTTGGCACTAGGCCAGGGGATCTGAGGCTACGCCCCCTGCCCAGCAGGGCTTGACAAGAGTGAGACTGGCTGGGTCTGGATCTAGCCCAGTGTCGGGGGGGAAGGGTGGGGAAGCCGGCCAGGTCTGGGTCTCACATAATTTTGAAGTGCATGTGGGTGAGCGGGGACTTGACTTTGGGTCCCATGATGAGCCCCAGACTCTGACAGGAGGAAGGTTTTCATATACTTTTTACTAATATTCTTTTATCTCTGACACTTCTATTATAAAGGGCAAATAGCAATATTAAATTATTTCCTCTAATTAATACCTTTTAATGTGCACAAATTTTTTGCATTGAGTCACTAGCAAAAAATAAGCTCAGTTGTCTAGTCGCTATTGCTCAGTGGTTGAGCATCAGCCTATGAACTAGGAGTTGAAGTTTTCATTCCCAGTCAGGGCACATGCTCAGGTTGCAAGCTCAGTCAGTAGGAGGCATTCAGGAGGCAGCTCATCAAAGATTCTCTCATCATTGTTTCTATCTCTCTCTCCTTCTCCCTTACTCTCTGAAATATATATATATATATATATATATATATATATATATATATATGGAGTAAGCCCAGTTACATAAAAAAGTTACATAAAAACAAATTAATTTCAATCTCAGTTTGAAGTTAATGCACCAATTAGGACCATGGTGAGTGTCTGTAATTACAGGGTTGTGTTGTATACCAATGTGTGTGCTTTTCTTGAAGCTATCACTGAAAAAGATACATGAAGCATGATGATAGCACTGTTTCCTCTGGTTATGTTTTAGGGAGGTCACTTGTAATAAACCTAAGGTGGCTTAGAAAGGGAAAGGCCAATAGATCTGTAAATGTAGCTACCAGACCAATGTCTCCATGAAATGATGAGCGCAGCAAGTAGTTGAATTCCTCCCAGGAATATGTCTACCAAAAATAAAGAGGTCATGCATTGTTATTGTTGGGAAAAGAGTTGGGACTCCACAAACATAAAATTAAAAAGTAATAAATCAAAAGAAATTCTGGAAAAATGATGCCTGAATCCAAGTTCCTATCACCCTACCCTGTTGATTTCAATCATATTCTCAACTACTGTTCCTAAATGAATCATTACTTGAATAAGTTGATAAGGTCTCAGGCTCTTCTGGGTTTTGAGACAATGAAGACATAATGAATCTCACCACCATCTAAGCTCTAAATTCAGAATAACTCTATTACTGCTCAGTTGGCTTACAGTGTAGTGACAGTGAGCTCCTACCCTTCTGAAATACATCAACTCTAATTCCCCATTAAGACATAAGCCTTTGCCCTTTTTGGGCCAGACAGTAACCTAGACCTGATAATTTTACCATATGAGTGAGCCAAACAAAGTGGGACTTTTCCACAGGTGAGCAGAGAGAATATTCAGAGGGGGTTGAAGTGAAGAGGTAACTCAAGTTGAAGTCCTTCCACATGAAACCCTGAGGCCAGATATACCAACCTTCTCTCCCCAAATTCAAACTAATCTGGAAAGAAAGAGAAATGTATGCAGATGGTTTTATCTTATTTTAGCCAAATAGATGCCTGAGGACCAACTGTGGAGAGTCAAATTCTGAGGTTCCTAGAGAAAGTTTGCTCTCAGAAATCCACGGACTGCTGAGAAGCAGGTGACACCTGAACATATGTATCTCATCCCTGGAATACTTTGTAGCATTATACCAGTGGATGCACTCGAATTTGAATTTTGGAGAAGAGAAAATTTTTCAATGAAAGAGACTATAAAGTTAAACTGTTCTTGATGGAGCCTCAAATGAAGGCAGGCAGATTGTCAACCGGTCCATTACCAATGCCTGGTTGTGGACACTATAGCAACTTCCATCACTTTTATCCACTGAGTTATCTCACTCTTTTAATATGGGTTATAAAGGTAATAAAGACAATATTAGATGCATGATTAAAGGAATTCAGCACATAAAATCCAAACAGATAGGTTATTCTAGTGCAGTGGTCGGCAAAATGCGGTTTGCAAGCCACATGCAGCTCTTTGGCCCTTTGAGTATGGCTCTTCCACAAAATAGCATGGCCTGGGAGAGCCTATTTTGAAAAGTGGCGTTAAAAGAAGTTTAAGTTTAAAAAATTGGGGTCTCAAAAGAAATTTCAATCATTGTACTGTTGGATATTTGGCTCTGTTGATTAATGGGTTTGCCGAACACTGTTCTAGTGAATTTGAGTCAGGATTTTGAATTTAAATTTGAATCTAGCTTTGAAATTGAATCTGGAAGAAACAGATGGTACAGAAACAGAAAAAAAGCAACAACATAGAGATTAATTCAATTATATCATAACTTGAGGCCTGGTGCATGACATTCATGCATGGGGATATCCCCCTCAGCCCAGCCTGCACCCACTCCAATCCAGGACCCCTTGGGGGATGTCTGACTGCCAGTTGGACATCTGGCAGTCAGACATCACTATCACAATCTGGGACCACTGGCTCCTAACTGCTCACCTGCTTGCCAGCCTGATCACCCCAAACCACCTCTGCCTGCTGGCTTGATTGCCCCTAACTATCCCCCATTGCTGTCCTGGTCACCCCCAACTCCTCCCCAACTGGACTGGTCACCCCTCAACCGCCCCCCTTGCTGGCCTGGTTTTCCCACACAGCCTGGGGTTCAGTCATTGGGTTGTCCCTCACTAACCTTCTTGCCAGCCTAGTTATTCCACACAGCCTTCTGGTTGTTACTGTTACTCTGATGGCATCCTGGACAATTTTCATTTTCCTCTATGATTAGTATAGCTAAGATTTTCAGGTAGTAAAGTATATAATTTTCAAATTTAAAAATTATTATAAGAATAAAGACTAGGATGGTGATTATTAAAAATAAGGTTAATGATCCTGAAATCTTGTAAGGGTAAAAACACAAAGAGACTGACAAAGAACATATCCAAGAAGCATGATGTGTGAAATATACGAATTATAGAAAAAAAATAATGAAAGATTATTTTTTTCTATAATTCGGAGGAGACCATACTTAGAGAAATAATACAGAGGAATTTCTCACACATATGCACCTGTGTGCACACACACACAGCCAAGAATGCTTTGGCCAAAATTTATAAATTCTAAAAATAGAGAAACAATTCTAAAGACTTCCAGGCAAAGAACAACATGTTTGTTTGTTTGTTTGTTTTTTCAAAAGAAATTCAATTGGGCTGTCCTTGAGCTTTTTCTTCCTAATACCAAAGGATATATGTGAGTGGCATAACATCTACAGGCTACTGAAAGAAAAGATTGGCATCCAATTATCTATATCCAGCTCAGAATCATTCACCCGCCAAAAAAAGAAAAGCATATCTGTTAATATTTAAATATTTTTCTATACCCATGAGAGGAAATACTCAAGAAAGGACTTAAAACTAAACAACAAAAAAGTGAAACTGAATTCTCAGGTATCTTTATGGAAGACTATGGGCAAGAGAGATCTTCTGAGGAAGAAAAGTGGATTTTGTAATTGCTGTCCTTCAGCATTTGTGCATGTTTTATGTCAGGGCCATGATGCTCTAATTTAATAAATGTTACTATTGTCATGATGGTAATTTACTCCAATTTACCTTAAATTGGGGATTAGTCATAAATGCTAGAATAATGAGAAACCATATTTGTAAAAATCAAGAAGAATGCTCACATCCCAGAGTTGCTGCTTTTCAGAAGGAAACTTCATTTTGGGTAGATTTTGGCTTGTTTCTGGAAATAGGGTGATTATGTTTTAATTGAACATTGGATAGTTAAATTGGGTCCATGGGTTTAGAATTATGTGTTTGTTGAAAGGCATTGTTTGAGGATGCCAGAAGTCAAATTGTAGAATATAGTAAGTATATTATTTGGCCAACTTACATCCTTTCATTAGGGAATAATCAAAGATTTACTCTATATCAGTGGGCATCAAACTCATTAGTCAATAGAGCCAAATATCAACAGTATAATGATTGAGATTTCTTTTGAGAGCCAGTTTTTTTAAACTGAAACTTCTTCTAACACTATTTCTTCAAAATAGACTTGCCGAGGCCATGGTATTTTGTGGAATAGCCACACTCAAAGTGCCAAAGAGCCACATATGGCTCGTGAGCCACCACTGCTCTATACTAATTCTCTATTCAATTGCATTCATCCTGAAGTTATTATATCTGTAAATTGTGTGTGTCCACCTTTTTATCATCAAGATTTTAAAATATATTTTTATTTATTTTATTATTATTTTTTTTACAGAGAGGAAGGAAGATAGAGAATTAGAAACATCGATGAGAGAGAGACATCGATCAGCCGCCTCCTGCACGTCCCTTACTGGGGATGTGCCCGCAACCGAGGTACATGCCCTTGACTGGAATCAAACCCGGGACCCTTCAGTCCACAGGCCGACGCTCTATCCACTGAGCCAAACCGGTTTTGGCTATCGTCAAGATTTTAATTGATATACTTTTATGTTCTATCTGCTTGCTTTGATTTTCATGTTTTTAAAAAATTTTTAATGATCTAAAACATGTATTCCTCTTATAATTTATGCAAAGTGAATTTATCATGTGTGTAATCATTGTGTATGCAATACTACTTGATATAATTTGAATTTTAGTTTGCAGACTTATTTTGAGAAAAATAATTTTATGTGATTATTCATATTCTCTCTTTCTCCACTTAAATTGCCTTATCCAAATCATGTCCACGCACTCACCCCTCTTTTTTTCAAAGTCCCAGGTCACATTTCTAGCAGCCCAACTTAAAATTAAGAAAATGTTTGTCTTCTTTCAGAGCCAAACCTGTATCCTTTCTCTCTTTTTTTTTCCTCTATTCAAATCCCTGTAGGCCTGTAACTTCAGCCCTTTATTTGTCTATTTTCTATTTCTTATCCACAGAAATATCTGTGTATTTTTTTATTCCAGCTATGATTATTTTTTTCTTGTATTACATTAGCTATTATTGTTGATTTGGAGATCTATATAGGACATGGTAGACTTCCATGGAGGAGGTGCATCTGGGAAACCAGGACCCATTACTCCTCTCACACACATATACATTTTATTTTATTTCCTTTGATGTACTCATAATCCCAGTTTTTATCCACTATAAATGCCTCTTCTTTTTTCCTAATTCACATCCTTCCTAAACCACTATCATGACTTACATCCATGTGCATTGTTTTAAAATTGTTTATTGTTAAAAAAAAGTATTACTAATGTACCCTCCTACTGATCTTGATGCTCTTTCTTCTTTACTTCCCTGGTTATAGGACTTCAATTCAGCCAGCTTTCAGGTGTCACTGAATGATGGTTACCACTATTCTACATTTTAGCTGTAAATTTGATGTGTTTGTGGGAGGCAGCAAGTACCAGGGTGTTTACCTATGCTAACATCTTGGTTTTTCTTTCCTCCTTGTGGATTTTTAAATAATATACTAGAGTCCCAGTGCACGAATTCATCCATGGGTGGGGTCTAGCTGGCCGGCTCCAATCGGGGCTGATCAAAGGTGGGATCGGTTGCAGGGGAGGGACAGAGGGTGGTTGGCTGACCAGCCCCACTCCCTGGTTGAACCCTCTTTTGAGGGGACAATTTGCATATTAGCCTTTTATTATATAGGATGCTAGTAATATGTGTCCTTGTGCTTTGAGCTCATATATCAGATTAAGCAATAGTTCTCATTATGTAATACATCTCATGTCATGATTCATATTTTTACTAAACATTTCACTTTTGATGTCTACCTATGATGATATAGATAAGTGTTCTTTTATTGTTGTATACTGGTAGTATTCCATCCTATGTATATCATATATTATGTCTATTAACTTCCTTTCCTTGACAGTGATATGTGGAATTTGGTGAGCACGGGCAAATTCAGACTCTCTCATTATAGGTTTTTGTCCTATGAAGTTTGAAGAATAAAATTCATAGAGTAAAAGGCTTTTAAGCAACCATGTAGAAGTTTATGCAAACATATACAGACTCCCCTGGAGAGGTTTCTTTGTCTATAAGTTTATAAATGCTGGGAGCTCTTTGTCTATTCATGACTTTTTCTAATTGGACACTTCCTTAATTTATGACTCCCATGCTTTCCTAATTGGTCACTCTCCTGTATAGTATTAATTTCAAAGTTCAAAGCCCACCTGGTGCCCC
The DNA here is from genome assembly GCA_011751065.1 of Lasiurus cinereus. NCBI lineage: Eukaryota > Metazoa > Chordata > Mammalia > Chiroptera > Vespertilionidae > Lasiurus > Lasiurus cinereus. Next base: position 42,170,945 of record JAAGEH010000393.1, on the reverse strand, counting down.
CTCTCTTCTTCTTCCCTTTATCATGTAACATTCCTCTATCCTCTGTGAAAGGATGTCTTTCTCTCTCATCTTGTAATATTTCTCTATCTTCTGTGAATACATGTCTTCCTCTTCCATGAATCTCCCCCCACCCTCTTATTCCCTAACTGCCTGTACTATCTCTCAAATTCCTTTCAACAGCATTTCTAAATCTTTGCTTTGCAAAGCATGCTGAGGTGTACATAATCACACATTTCTCTTTTTTTCAGGTGGGAGATGAAGCTGGTTGCCAGCTGAACAGAAGAGCTACATCTTCATCTCTGGAGATACCTTGAAGTATGGCTTTTTATTTGGCCAAAATAAAGGCAGTGGGCTTTATAGTGTTCTACTCAGGATTGGAAATTCCCCTGATGACATCCTAAGTTAGTTTGTAAGTGGCCTAAGCCTGACTTACAATATAAAGAGCGACTGAGTTCTGTGGGAAGCAACTCTCCCAAAGACCAAATTTTTCATGCAGACCTTGACAGTTCAAGTCAGACACTCAGCCCAGTCCCAGCATGCAAAAATTGGACCAACAGGGAGCTCATACTATGGTTGTCTTTGAGATTCCTGATCCTTGCTTGCATTCTCTAAACATAAGCCTCAAGTGGGTCTGACAAGTCTAAGTATCTGAACTGATAAAAACAACAGATCCCCAAAAATAGCATTGCTGAGTCATAGGGTATGTTTCTGTTTTATTTCAATAAATTACAAAACGGCCTCCAAACTGTCTTGATTCACCAAGTGCACAGAAATTCCTACTTTTCCTCATTCTCTCCAGCTCTATATGTCATTTGAATATCTAATTTCTATCAATGTGTCTTTGTAGTGTTTGTATATCTTTTCAAAACTGTATTGCCTATTCAGGTTTTTTCTTTGTGAATTGCATAGTTTAATCCTTTATTCATTTTCTTTTTGTTTTCTATTTCCTCAGAACCTCTTTAAATATTATCAATATTAATCTTTTTCTAATTTGTTACTTTTCTCTTAGCTGGATCTATTTTATCTCTACTTCAGTTTATTCTTTTGTAAACTAGAAACAGTAGTAGTATTTATAACTATTTTTCTTCTCCTAAAGATTAAATGAGATAACACAGGGAAAAAAACAACACATACAATATTTGACACTTAGTGAGAATTCAATACATAGTAGTTACTTATTAAGCCTTTTTCAAATTTAACTGACATTTTTTTGGACCTAGATATATATGTAAACTTAGATTTAAATTTCATTTAGTCTAGATGGAATATTTGTCATATACTATATCTGAGGCTAGGCACAGGATATTTAGATGTACACTAAGTGATGGATGGAGGAGATGCAGCTGGGAAACCAGGACCCATTACTCTGCTGTTGAACTCACATTAGCCTGGTGCTCTTGCCTGAGTGGGAAGCAGACCCTGCACTTAAAGCTGACCTGCCTGTCTGCAGTAAGCACCTGACCTGCCGATGATGGAGGGACCCACACGCTCTGTATTTGGGCACAATTGAAGCAATAGGTATATATATATATATAAAATGCAACACTTTCATCACCATTACTCTTGTCCCTAATGCATGATTTATCACCCAACCTGTCAAAACATTTTGAAAAAAATGTATTATAAAATGCATTGTCTACATTATGTCTGTTTTTGTTTTGTTTGTTTTTACTGAGGAAGAACCTAGAAAGTAAGGAAAAAAGCACATTGCTAAGGTCAGGAAATAGAATGATTCATAAATTCATGAGGCAAAATATGATTCCTAAAATTTGTATTATATATATTGGCAAATAAAGATACATATGGAAAACAATGGGAAAATTGAAATGTCCTTATAAATGCATGGAGTTTTCTTTTAGCAGAAACCTTTCCTTTTACTTACTAAAAAAAGTCTCTAAACAATGAAAATATATCTCTGGAAATGATCCTTAAAATAAATTGCTAGTGTTTGATAAAGTCCCACTCCAGTATCCCTTCTTCTTGGCTATTTCAATCAATAACCTCTGTTTTAGACAAATTCTATCCTAGCAAGGAGTTCTGGGGGATATGTTATAATCAGATTAGTCTAAGGTGTGCATTGTCCCTGGTTGTATATGCTCAGTCTAGGTTGGTAAAAATATTTTGTTGCCAGCAGATTTGGGGTCCTTGCAGTGTTGCAGGAAAAGCATTGCCAGGGACCCACAAGAAAGGATCAAACTGTTGTCAAACTGGGAAGCAAAATTAAAGAAGTCCCCTAAAGCCTATCGCTGTTCGTTTTGCCATGGCAAATCAGGGTCCAAAACAGTGTCAATGTCCAGAGAATCTGTATCATATTAGAGCTTAGTTCCATCCAGCATAATGCTAGTTTAGCTTGTGTTCCCAGCTGCAATCCATTGTTTTATTGAGGCTTCCAGGCTCCCATGTGGAGCCTGCCTTTAGAGTCTATGTGGCCATCATCCACACAGTTGCTCAGGCTACAAGGCTATGGAGAGAGAATGCATGAGAGAATGAGGATCTCTGAGGGAGAGAGGGAGAGACAGAGAGGGAAATAGACAGAGTGAACTTTGTTCTCCTGGGGTTTTAATCGGGAACATTTTCAAAATAACGAAGTAATTTCCCAAGATTTCTTGGGCTTGCAGTTGGAGTTCACCAACTAGCCAATTATATATTCCCCAGGTTAGACTGACAGGTCTCTGTGGTTGAACCCCCCCCCCCCCTGCATCATTTTGACTTTACTGTGAATGTGTTTACCTCCTCTTTGGTTCTATCCTTTCCCCAGAGACCTGCAGGGAATGGACTGGTGATTTCCTGAAGTGTGTGAAGCTGTAGCTTCCTGGTGAAGCAAACAGGCCCCCGCTTCCCAGCTGAATCTGCTCAACCATGTCTGATTTCCCTTGTTTGTTTGTTTGTTTTCTAATAACTGCCTAATGACAGTAACAATTTATAATTTCATTCCTTAAAATTAGTTCCTGGAGTCCTCTGATAAGATGAAAGAACACATCAAGGCAGAGAGGAAAAGAAAGCTGTGTGAGCTCCACTGGCTGTGATGTTGTTACTGGACAAAGAACAGGGCCCTGACTGGTTCTACACAGGGCTGGCTTAGAGCGTGTGGGTTCTCGACTTTGTGCAGGAAAAATTTCACAAAAGGAGTGCAGGTGAGTATGAGGATACTGTTTTTTAAAGCTGGGGACAGTAAACCCAGGAAAAGTTTAGCATAGAAGAAGCAACAAGAGAGCCTAAACTGGGCTGCCGTAGCTCTCTGGGAAGACAGAGAAATGGAGGATGGGTTCAGGAGTTAGCGTGGGATGAGCTGCTGCTATCCATTGCTTCCCTGGTGGAAAGCCTTCTGGGAACCCTTAGTGTTAAGGAGATGTGTGCCTGGGGGAGAAGAAAAGGAGGGGAGAGGGGAAAGGTATGGGTTGTTCTCCAGAAGGACATGCATGTGCTGGGTTCTTTGTCTTGAGGCTCTTAGCTCCTGCTTACAGGTCGGAATTTTAGGGGCATCTCAGGAGACAGTTTCAGCTGAATATTCATCAGTTTTCTAAATGTGCTCTTTCAGTGTCGTGGTCTCCATTGATTGAGCAGGGATTTTTACCTGGTTCTGGGATCACCCATCTGGTTTTGTTGCTTTAGTGAGCCTGGAGCTGAAATACAACTGAGGCCTAGATAGTATCTCTATAGAGCTAAACTTCTATATCTGACTGGGAAATGCTCAGCCAGTTTGTTCAGCTGTCTCAGTTTCCCTATGCCATTTGTCATGGCTTACTGGTTATGTCAATGTGACCAACACAAGCAAGAGAAAAATGAACAGCTACGTGTATGTAGACTCTTTTCTAGAACTCTCTCTGACCTCCTCCAGGAATCATCAATGCATTTTTCCAGTTTCATGGGTATATACTTTCAGAATACTTAGAATAATTAATTCTAATCATATTCTCTGGAAATCTAATAGATTAAATATAAATATGAAATGACTATTTTTGGAAGTTTCAAACAAGTAATGGACCTTTATTATATTAATCTATAAATTTAATTAATTAATCAATTAGATTACTAGGTATGGTGGACTTAGGAAGTGTGTATGTGCGAGGACTTTACGACTAAATTAACCCTCTTCTGTGATTCAATGAGCAATAAGATGTGCTCTTATGGTGTTTGAATTATTAACAAGGTTTTATTCCATAGCACACTCTTCTGTAAACAATATGTCAATAGGATTAAGTCTCACAAACAAAAGTGTTCTTGTATTGTATTGTGCTGTAATTGTACTGTAATTCAGAACAAGAAGCAATAGGAATAGACATACTAGTTAGATTTATTACTAAGCAGATTCTGAGTCAACTCTTAGGCAAAGAGGCAAAGTTGCAGGAAAAAAAGCTTTTCATCAAATCTCTTTAGCTAAAAATATAAGCACAATAATTTGTGTGAGCATACACTAAAGAGAATTAGTTCTTACTATGTGTGGATATGTGTGAATATTTCCTCAACCATGCCCTCTGATGGCTCACAATAGAAGTGTGATATAATGAAAGAAACTCTGATGAAGCAGAATCCTCTTCAGCTAGAGTTTAATAGCAGATGGATATTTTTATTAATTGGAAAAAAAGCATGTTGATTTTATTGGTGGAGTTTTTCTTCTGTTTTATTAAAAAATAACTTATAAAAAAATAACTTGTGCCTTTACTTAAAATTTTTTTCTATTAGTAAAAATATAGATCAGAATAGTCTTTTCAGACTAATGACTAACAACATGGCAGTATTTCAATATACTTTCTAATTTGAAAACCAAAAGTAAATCCTTGAAGTTAAAGGACCTGAAAACTTAAAAAAATATAAACATACTATGTGTGTGGAACAAATTTCTCCTTTATCTACTACATGTATGATTACTTATCCTAAGGTGCCATGTTCATTTCTAGTAATGTGGGGTCAAGACTGTAAACAGATCCCAGGCCCATGGTTCAGTTTTGTTTTGTTTTGTTGTTTTTGTTTTAATTTCTTATTCCATTGTCATAAGGTGTTTTTTGCTCTTGATTACAATTTGTGATATTTTAATATATTTAATTTACTAATTTATCTGGTAGTAATAGATCCTAGCGAATAGAGACAACACAAACTCAATCTAATTCATTAACTTAATAATATTTTATTATCTACTATGATGAAGGCAATAAAGACAGATAAAACCTCATGCTCAAGTACCAAATACTCCAGAAAGAAGGTAGTCCTGCCGACAGATAAATTGAGAACACTGCCTGCTAAGGGCAATTAAGAGTGGTCCAAAAAGTACTACAAGTACAAAAAGAAAAGAATGTATTTTCATTAGCAACTAAGGGAAATACTGTGGAATGAGGCTGGAAGAGAAGAGACAAAGGAGAATGAGAAAGGAGATGAACCTGGGGTTTGCACTGTGAAAAAAGTGACAGGAACAAGAGCTTCCAATGTAGAGGCTGTAAGCAAAGAAGACACTTAGGATTTGCCAATTAGGAAATTTTCAGAGCTTTGCCAGAGAGGAAGTTCAGTAATACAGTAAATGTGGAAGTCATACTTAAAGGGCATCTGCCATTAGGGAAGCACATTAAAGGCATTTCTACTTTGCTCTTCCTGTAAGCCAAGAGAAGACTAAAAAGAAAACCTATTATAAAGTGATAAAGGAAACTTTTAAATATAGCTAACAGCTATAATTCCAAACCACAAATTATGAAGAATAGCTACTGAATACAATAGAGTTTTAGAACTAACAAGCCTATGTATGGGAAGTGCACTTACATCTGATGTGCGTCCTGGAGTTCTCCCAAGGTAGGTGGCATGGTCCAATGGAACACAGTGACATATACCTTATCCAGGGCAATACTTCTGGAAAATTGGATAGGCTGGGGAGCCATCTCTAAACTCCATTCTACACTGGGTGTTAGAAAGAAACATAAGACTGGAGAAGAAAGTACATAGATCAGCCATTATCATAAGAAACTGCAGTCAGTATGGCATTGGGAAAAAGAGAGCAGCAGTTTGCTATATATACAATAAAAAGAGTTACCTAAGTCATCTCACAACACAAAAAACCTTGTCACCTGCACCTAAACTTAAGCCAAGTTGGTTTATTGCATAAACAAGAAAAAAAGGATTAAACCATACTGGGTAGATAAATCCCCTCATACCTCCCAGACACTTCAGTCATGCTTCTGAGTAATAGAAAACTTTAACTCTCTTGGAACATAGTCAGTTCAATAAAATGCCATAGGAAGCATAATCCTATATAATAAAGGCCAGAGTGGCATTGTGCGATGTTGCTCAATGTCATCACAAGATGGCTGCCACAAGATGATCACCACAAGATGGCCGGCAGGGGAAGGCAGTTGTGAGTGATCAGGCTGGCAGGAGAGGGCAGGTGGAAGCAACTGGGTCAGCAGGGGAGGGCAGCTACGGGCTGCCAGGCCTGTAGGGGAGAGCAGGTAGGGGCCATCAGGCAGACAGGGGAGCAGTTAGGCATCAATCAGGTCAGCAGGAGAGTGGTTAGGGGCAATCAGGCAGGCAGGCAGGCAGGTGGGTAGTTAGGAGCCAGCAGTCCCAGATTGTGAGAGGTATGTTCGGGAGGTCCCAGATTGGAGAGGGTGCAGACCAAACTGAGGGACACCCCCCAATGCATGAATTTTGTGTACTGGGCCTCTAGTTTTAGTATAATAAAATCTGCCTAGAGTATAAAAGAAAGCCTCAAAGTTTAGATGAAAATTTAAGTTGATTTTTGAAATAGGAGATCAAACATTTCAACCAGAAGGAGGTAAACTGCTTAAAGCAGTGTTCAGCAAACTCATTAGTCAACAGAGTGGCAAACTGCAGCTTGTGAGCCACATGGAGCCACCCTTTGCCAAACACTGACCTTAAAGGAAAACATAAAGGTGGTAAAAGAGTTTGGGGCAGTTGTCCGAAACCAAACATTGTTCTTACTAAATGGATGTAAACAGGAGGCCAGAAGACTGGTCAACCTTAACTGCTCTGAAAGGTCAGAGCTAATTACTCACTGTTTAGTTGAAACATTGTTGGCTGAAGCAACCTCTACCTGTTTGTTTCATGTTAATTTCTGTTTTTGTTATTTTCTGCCTAAAGGCTAGGGGTGTTTCCCAAAGCCTTAATAAAAGGGAGAAAAAGGCCAGAGCAAGTGGCAGTCCTTTCCACTAGAGGAAGGCTACTGCCTGGCCCCCCAATATCGCCAAATTAATGTTTTCTAGTTTCTCATTTTGTTTGCATGCAGCCTCCTTCAGAACCCGACCCCTGAACCAGGAACCCTGAATCACGCTGGACATGAAAAGAGGTTCCCACAGGCAGTCAAATTCTCGGAGTTGATTTCATATGCTGGACTATAGCATTCAGGGAAAGAAGGGGCCCAAATGAGACTTAGAGGTAAGCATCGGCCAAAATTCAAAGAGCCTTATATGAGATGTTAAGAATTTCATACTTTCTGGATACCATTTAAAAAGCCTTTAATGAGTATTGTAAGACATGAGTGGGAAGATTAATCTGTGCATGGCATGGAATTTAGATTATAGAGGGAAATATAGAGCCTGGGAAACATGTTAAAAGACTGTCCAAAGGAAGTCACAAGATGATGATAGGTTAGACTGGGACAGGAACTGATGGTAGAAATGGGATGGAGAGAATAAATAGGCAATAGTACTTGGACAAAATGAGGATTTTATACTTTACATAAAGCACCAATAGGATGATGATTCTGAACTTCATAAAGAGTCATGGATAAAAGATAATGAAGGAAGAATATCTCCTGCATTTTCCTGCTGATTACACTTTTTTTCTGTCTTGGTGTCCATTTTATTAATTTAAATTATACAGTATCCTGCTCAGTTAGCTATTGGTGTTAATAAAACATTAACCTAGTATTGCATCCATCCTGTGTCAAGGCAGTAAGTCCAAAAGTTCATTCTTGCAGGCATAATAAAAATACAAGGTTCTCATGTGAGGGGAATAATTACAATGGAATTACCTTTGTTCTGACAAAGAACAAAGGCAATTGAAAAGTTGGAAGTCAGAGGATGCATAACCTGCCTTATTATAAAGGCCCTCTATAAATTGCATAGGAGATGTAGCTAGTTGCTGTCCACTCTATAACTCAAGTGCTGACCCAACTGACCCCACGAAAACCATTCAGACCATAAAGCCTCCTTGTCATGTAGAATAGCCTGGAGGTGGTCTGTTCAGTACAGTGAAGGCTTAGGGGATCTGACCCTACTTTCTGAAGCCTTCTTCAGATGAAGGATTCTGAGTGGATATTTCAAGTGGATGCTCTAGAGAATACAATTTTGAATCAACAGGTGAGAAGTAAATGGTTTACTAAGCAGCAATTAGGGGCCAAAGTGTTTGGGAGCAATAATTACATAATTGTTTGTTTATCTGTTCATTAGTATTTGACCAGGGTTGGGGAAATTAGTTTATGTATTAAAATGCAAAGGGCCACATGATGGTTAAAAAATAAATAAAATAAATTAATTGATGCAGTGGAATGATTATTGTACAGTAAATGCAAGAGGAAGTTAGAACTCAGTGTTGTTAATCAAAGCTCCTACAAGGATGCTAAAGGCAGAAGAAAAAATTCATTTTAATTCATAACATCAAGAGCAAAATGTAGCACAATTATTCCAAAAAGTAAAATCTGAATATTTCTTCTATGGTTTTTCAAAGAAAAATAATGTTTTGAGGTCATATCTTACCTAATAATATAGCAACATGTAAATTGACCATACCTCCACTATGCCCAAAGCCAATCAAAATGAGTATCCAAATTAACCAAACAAAGAGTACTTTTGCATATGCAGGCAGGGGGAGGTGCAGCACCATGGCCCACTCCTGAGGGTCTGGGTCCATCACCAGACACTGCCCACAAGGTACTAGTCCATCAGGCCAGGGAGTGCAGTGGGTAGCACCAGACACCCCTCTAGGGTTCTGGGTCCATCACAGGCCCCAGGAGGGGCAGTGGCCCACCTAGCAACTCCTGCAGGGCCCTGGGTCCATCACAGGCCCCAGGGAGGGGAGGCCAGCCCACCTAGCCACTCTGTGGGGTCCCAGGAACATCACTACCCCAGGGAGGCATGGCTGGGCCTGCTTAGCTTCTCCCATGGGACCCTGGGAACATTGCTGCCCTGGGAGGCGCCCCAGGCCCTGGGAACATCACAGGCATGGAGTTGCTGAGACCCAGACTGGGCCTCTGGCCACAGATTCACAGCTTCTCGGAGATCAAGGGCAGGGATCTGCCTCTCCTGAAGAGAGAGAGAAGTTCTGCAGTGGTCCCACGACGTGGGTGGGCCAGGCCAGGGATCAGGGGGCATGGAAGGATGCCCAGGTAGAGGGGCAAGGACCCGCATCCCTGAGGTGGGGATGGAGGGGCAGTGCCAACTCAGTGGAGGGGTGCTGCATTGCAGAGTACCCAACTGACCATTGCGATTCAGACAAACCCCCCAGTGCTAACCGGCCTTGCCCCGGCAGCCTTCGCACTTCAGAGACGGCAACTCCTGCTCCTGCCTTGACCAAAAGCAACCCCCCACTGCCCTGCCCCTCAGCAGAGCATGCCTTGGCAGTGAGTGTGAAGCCTTACACCTGCTCCAGAAAGGGGGGTCAGTAAAGAATGGGGGCAGGGGACCGAGGAGAGGAAAGAATGTGGAGCATCCACAATGATGAGGTGCTTGAGAAAGAGGCTTGGAAGCCTGATGAGATGGTTTGTTCTGTTTGCCTGGTGACTGTCCCTTAGGAAAGGCAGAGAGCATGGCTCTGAGGGATCCCTATGCACTGAGTCAAAGTCTACAGCCAACTGAAATTGACCTTAGTTTCCTGGTCTGTAAAATGGATCAAGCATGTTACAGTGCCTTCACTGAACTTTGATGACCAATACTATATAAGGAAAGTGAGGGAAGAAGTGAGAAAGAAAAGAAAAGGTGAACAACACAAAAGAAAGACTGGAAGGAACTTATAAACCCATTGTCACTTAAATAGGGAATATAGCCAATAGTGTTGTAATGATGGTATGATGCCAGGTGGGTACTGGAAATATCAGGGAACACTTTGTAAAGTATACGATTGTCTAGCCACTCTTCTGTAACTAATATAAAACCTGAAACTAATATAAAATAATATTGAATGTAAATAAATAAAAATTTGAGTGAAATTTTTATAAATTTCAAAGTTTAAATAAAGGCTGTGAAGGAAGGAAGGGAGAGATTAAAAATAGTATTCTTCATTTTACCACTTTATTGTCTTTTCAGTACATGAAAAAGACAATTGTCTTTATATGGTGCTTTTATACTTTTTTAAGTTATTATCTTATTTTAATTTCAGGGCAACTTAAAGACAAGATTATTATTCCCTCCACTATTCAAAGAAAGGAAATCTTGGTGTCTGCTCCCAATGATTCAATCATCAAGCCCTTATTGTAAAGTAGGGTTAGTAAAATTTTCTGTGAAGGGTCATATCAATACTAATAAAAGCCTTGGGGGTGGTCAGGCCACCAGTGGGGAGTAGTTGGGGCAATCAGGCCAGCATAGGAGCAGTTAGGTGTCAATCAGGCCAGCAAGGGAGCAGTTAGGGGGAAATCAGGCAGGCAGGTGAGCTGTTAGGAGCCAGGGGTCCTGGATTGTGAGAGGGATCTCCTGTGGGATCGGGCCTAAACCTGCAGTCATACATCCCCTGAGGGGTCCCAGATTAGAGAGGGTGCAGGCTGGGCTGAGGAACACCCTCTAGTGTGTGTGTTTGTGTGTGTGTGTGTGTATGAAGTGAAATTCATGTTTCTGCTTCTTTGATTCTCACAATTCACTCCAAAACAGAAAGTCAAATTGGAGTTCTTGAAGAGCCAAATTCCTTAAGAAACAAAAGAAATGGGGTTCAAGGGTACAGTCTGATGTAAATCAAACAACTTAAGTCACTGAGATGTCAACTGGTTTTACCATGTTTCTTTAATTGTTAATGAGATCTGAGGATATTCATTCAGAATCTTTCCTTGCTCCAAGGATATGTGTATTTGGTGGGGGGAATATAGCTAATATCATTTCTTTCCTGAGTTCCAACTCCACATTTTCATTTTATTCTATAATGTATATCATTCCAGACTGATTTTTTCATCAATCATTTCATGCTGGGCACCAGCTCCATTCTTTTATTCCCGCCAAATAGACTGTGGTTGGAATTTTAGGTGGAAATGGCTCACATTTCTGGACAGCATTATGAATAATCACCAAGCTTCTTTCCCAAATCCTGGCTCATCACTTTCCACCTTCTGAAATTGTAACATTGCTTCCAATTTAAAAGCCAAAGAAATGTTGGTTTCTTTCCCTCCAACTACACTGTCTTTATCAAATGAGCAGATTGAGAGTAAATGTTTGGTCTTGGTTTGACCTTTGTCTTATATACTCAAAGGATTGAGAAGGTAGATATTTGTCTTAATCTTTTGAAGATGTTAAATCATTTTCAAGTCATTAGATGCAATTTTTTGCCTTACCCAAAGAGTAATAGTAAGGTCTAGTTGAGACATTTAGGGTATCTGCCCTTAAAAATAAAGGGGTAGATAATACCATGTTCAAGGAATAAGGTACAATCATTCTCTTGTGTGGGAAGCCGTGTGTGTGTGTGTGTGTGTGTGTGTGTGTGTGTGTGTGTTTATAGAGAAGTATTAAAGGAGAAAGCCTGGACTTTGGGTTCACATGGTGTCAAATACTGAAGACAAACCTGTCCTCTCACTCAGCGATCAGCCTGATTTTAGTAATTACTATCTACAAAACCATTGCAGAATGTTTGAGGCAGACAAAACTTGTGCCAATACCCTAAAAGCAGATTATAATTGAAAACTATACCTTAAGATTCCAAATACAGTCCACCCAGAGAAGGTGTTTTATATACTTTCAGGATGTCCCTTCAGAAACCCCAGGATGATAGTCATTCATCATCTTGGCCACTGTATACACAGAGTTCTTATGACATCTACATCTCTCAGATGACCCATCCATGCCATGTGAGACTGCTTTCAGAACTTCTACATATATAGTAGTCACTCTAAGATGTGTTAGTCCCTAAATTTCTCTTCCAAATACATCAGCATTTAAATACTGGTAAATTTGATATGGTTAATGTCCTCTTAAAAAAGGAGGTATTCTTTGGCAGGCCAGTGTGGATCAGTGGTTGAGTGGTGACCTATGAACCCAGTCAAGGCATTTGCCCAGATTGCTAGCTCAGTCCCTGGTAAGAGTATGCTGAGGCTGCCTATCAACGATTCTCACCATTGATGTTTCTATCTCTCTCTCCCTCTCCCTTCCTCTCTGAAATAAAGGAAAAAAAATTTTTTTTTAAAGAAAGAAGATATTCTTTCACCTTGTTATATGTTAGATAAGGAAATATAGAGTACTACATAGATATTTATTTAGTTATATGCCTTTTAAAATACAAACAAAATAAAATGATATCGAAAATGTTAAAATTTAAGACATGAAAACATCAATAAAAAGCAAATTTACCTATATGAGTACAAAAATATCAAATTCATGGTAAAAAGTATTAAATTTCAAAAGGGAATATTTTTATTAAGTAATATAAACATGAGTATTAGTATTTTAAATATTCAGCATATTAATTCATATGTGAAATGTATATTCTAAGTATATTTCCCAATTTGGACATTTTTTACAATATAAAGTGATATTTTAAATTTATTTTACTAAATCAAATTTATCAAATATTCTGATATCATATTTTCATAAATGACAATCCTTTCTCTTCACCTAAATTTTATAGTAATTCAAAGTAAGGAGCAAGTAAAAAATCAATCAAATTGCTTACCAGCTGTGAACATAAAACTGCTCTAAAAAATACAGACACTAGGGGGTGAGGCCATGTGGTGAAGAGTGGGAGTGTCTGAGAAGAGGTCAATAGGGGGTAAAATAATATAGTAATAGCTATGTTCAAACCAGAAGGGTACTTGAAATATCAGGGATGCCACTCTGTAAAGTATATGATTATCTAACCAATATGTTGTACACCTAAAACTAATACAGAATATTAGTGAAAAAAAAGGATGGAAAATTGTATATGTTTTTCATCACAAAAATAAATAAAATTAAAGTACACATAAGAAAAAAATTACAGTAAATTGAAAAAGGGAAAAAAAACCCTGTAAAAGAACAAAATATGCTAAAACAATGTAATGGGAAATAGCTCTAATTTATTTTAAACAGAGTTAATATAGGGTGGCAAAAGTAGGTTTGCAGTCATATGTAAAAGTTTATTCTTGTATTATTATTTATTTATTTATTATTGTATTGTTTGTCTTCTTTAAACCTATTTTTGCTCAACTTCTGTATCCTGAATAAAAATAAGTGACTTTGATGAAAATCGACAAGGGATATGATTCCTTATCAACATTTTAAAATAATTGAAACAGACTTTTGTAGCTTACACTCCTACCCGTATCAAGTTTTAGAATTAAGATGAAGATAATTTCAAAAAAATAACAAGGAAGTTCTTTTTTTATAATCAAGAATAGTTGGAATAACATGGGAATCCCCTGTTCTTTAAACTTGAGCTGTGAATTTTGTTTTGTTTTGTTTTTTATTTGTTCATTTGTTACTTTCAATTTTATATTCCATATGAGTGAAAGCCTATGGCTCTTAGCTTTTTCTATCTGACTTGTTTATCTTAGCTCTCCTCCAGGTCTATCCATGTTGTCCCAAATGACAGTATATAATCTTTTCTGATGGCTGAGTAGTATTCCATAGTATATATGTACTGCATCTTCTTTACCCGATCATTTGTCAAAAGACACTTCAGTTGTTTCCATGTCTTGCCCACCATGAATAATGCTGCAATTAATATAGGGGTACACATATCCTTACAAGTAAATGTTTTTAAGTTTTGGAGGTAGACATGCAAAAGAGGGATTGCTGGGCCATATGATAACTCTATTCTTAATTTGCTGAGGAAACTACATATTATTTTTCATAGTGGCTGCCAAGTATATGGTGAAGAAAGATGGTATGACTTTGAGTCATGGACATTAAATACAATAAGAAATGTACACTTAGCTGAAACCGGTTTGGCTCAGTGGATAGAGCATCGGCCTGCAGACTGAAGGGTCCCTGGTTCAATTCCGGTCAAGGGCATGTACCTCGGTTGCAGGCACATCCCCAGTAGGGGGCGTGCGGGAGGCAGCTGATCAATGTCTCTCTCTCATTGATGTTTCTAACTCTCTATTCCTCTCCCTTCCTCTCTGTGAAAAATCAATAAGATATATTTTAAAAAATTAAAAAAAGAAATGTATACTTAAAATCATATAACATTATAATCAAAATCACCCCAATAAAATTTAGTAAAAAATAAATGAAATTAAAAAGAGTAAGCTGGTGAGAGAGTCATTAGCATCACACACACAAAAAAAAATAAAATTAATTTAGATGAATGAATATTGATTTTGTAATCAAATGTGACTTTTAAAAAATGTACATAATATCTACTTTAAAGGATTTAAGGCAAAATAAAGTTGAGCTAGAACTTGACAATAGTTGTATAAGTGATTTAAACATGATATAGCTATGAAACGGTAATCCTTTAAACATATTTTCAATCCCCTCCAAATTAATTGTTAGTTTTTAAGTGTTCCTATAATTCAGTCAATTTTTAAAGTGACATTTTACTTAAAAATAATCTATTTCCTCAAGATTATAAAAATAATTCTAAGGGAGAAAAATGGCGGCAGAGTAGACAGACACATCTGGAGCTTTGTCATTGGGCAGAGGGAGAGAGAGTAGTTGAGGGTCGCACTGGGAGTGTTTTTGGCAAGTTAGCAGTCAGTTGTCCTCCAGGAGAAGGTGGGGGACTGCTGGATGGGGCTCTCCTGGCCAGGCAGCCCCACTGCCACGGGGATTTTGTCTTCCGGAGCCACCAGCACAAATGTGGAGACCGCGCCATCTTGCAGAGGGAGGTGGATGTCTGCGGCGGTCTGAAACCTGCAGATGGGGCGCCCACCGAGCAGCTGGGGACCCTGGGACCCAGAACACCGCTCTCCAATTGGCGCAGACACACGGCAGAATCAGAGATCCACACAGCACACGGAAAGGTCAGATTTCGCCTGGGATAAGGTGAGGTCTCCCATCCCGCACAACAGAGACACACACACTGTGAAAACCAGGCTTCAGGAAAGCTGCCTCTGGAGAGGGCGGTGGATGTGGGGCAGGGTGTGATCTCAAAATATGGAGGCAAACTCTCTGAGCTGTTGACAGAGGGGAGCTCTGGAAAACGACTCCTTTTAATCTGAGACAGAGGGACAGCCTGGGAGTTATTTCAGTGTCCCGGCTGCAAAATCCCCACAAACTGGTTTTGAGAACCACAGAGTAGCAGGATTTGAGCACAGCCTAGAGAGGTCCTGTGCTTAGATTCAGAGGTCAATACTGAAACACTGCCACCCAGTGGATGATGCACAAATTGACTCTTGCATAACCACAAAAGAATAAAGAGATTAAAACACAACCAGCAGTGGAACACAGGGAACTGCAATACCCTCCCACCTGGGAAACAGAAGTGCCAAGCAGAACAATAGCGGAAGTGAATGACCATTTTATTTAATTATTCTTTTTTTTAAATTTTTTAATTTTACTTTATATTTTTTTATTTTTGCATACTTTAATAAAAAACAATTTTTTTCTTTCCTCCTCAATTGATTTTAACTTTTTAATTATTACATTTTTGTTTTCAACTATTAGTAGTACTAATATTTTTTACCATTTTGGAAAAAAACAAGTGTCATTTTGTTTTCCCTTTATTTTACTTCGGGATTAGAGTTCTACATTCTATTTTCATCTTTCCTTTAGCATAATTTTACTCTATCTCAACTCTACCTTTATGCCAACACTTTCCTCCTAACTTTCCCCATTTTATTGTCTTGTTTTCTCTTTCCCTTTTCCAACTTTAGATTCTCCCTATTCTTTCTCTTTACCTGGTTAAAATTTCATCCCACTTATATATCTAATTTCAAATCCACTACTCCAAGCCCATACAAACCTCTCTCTTCTTAAATTCACTATACAAAAAGTTGTTTTTCTCTATGAACTTTTGTTGCTCTTTGCCTCAACCGTGATTATATCGATTTTTTGTACTTTTTTGATGAGATTGTTTTAGCTTATTCTACTTGTTTTATTTTGCTTTTTGTTTGCTTTGATTTGATTTTTTTTACCTCTCTTTTCCTTCACCTCCCACCATACCAGTTTTTATTTGTAGTTTGTATTAATCTCCAGGTACTGGTTGCCGACATTTGTTGGGATTAGTGACTGTTCTATTGGTGTTTTCTCCTGACACCTATATTTTGTTCCCCTTTTCTCTCTTATCCTCTTTCTTTGCACTCTGACTTTTTTCTCTTCCACTTTTCTTCTCCTTCTTCTCCTTTTTCTTTTCTTATTTTATTTTATTTTTTGTTCATTTATTTTTTTTCTCCCTCTCCCAATTTGATTTTGGCATTTCTTTCCTTTCTTTTTTCCTCATTTTTCTCTTCTTCTTTTCTATTTAACCCTGATTTGTCTTTCATTGGTGATCACCTTATTTGTGATTATTAACATCCTGAATACATTTCTACTCAGTGCCTTGTGTGCTGTACCTGGTCGTGTTATAGTTTGTGCCTTTCAATCAACGTAGGAGAAAGAACTGCATAACCAGACACCCAGAGATGAAAGACCATGGGCAGAAAAAGAAACAGCCCACATAAGACAGAAAGGCAGGTTTCACCAGAAAAAGAAGTAAACGAAATAGAAGCAGAAATAAGCCAGCCAGAGAAAGAGTTCAGAGAAATGATAATAAGGTGGATGAAAAGAATGGAAGACAAAATCGACAATGTGAGTAAGAGCCAAGAGTAAATGAAGAAGACCCAAGAGGAAATGAAGAAGCAGCAAGAAGAAATGCAGAAAAACCTAGAGGAGGTACAGATTAATCAAGAAGAAATGAAAAATGACATCACTGCTATAAAGAATTCAATAGAAAGCATCAAAAGTAGACTAGAAGAAGCAGAGGACTGCATCAGTGAGCTAGAAGACACGGCAGGAAAAAAATACCCAAGTACAGCAGCTTCTAGAAAAAAAAGTTAAAAAGCAAGAGGAGAGCCTAAGGGAACTTCGAGATAACATGAAACAAAACAACATCCAAATAATTGGGGTTCCAGAAAGAGTGGAAACTGAACAAGGATTAGAGAACCTGTTTGAAGAAATAATGACAGAAAATTTCCCTAATACAGGAAAGAAAAAACCCACACAAATCCAAGAAGCTCACAGAGTCCCAAACAAAATTAAACCCAACAAACCGACACCAAGGCACATTATAGTTAAATTGGCAAACACCAACGACAAAGTAAGAATCTTAAAAGCAGCCAGAGAGAAACAGAAAGTTACCTACAAAGGAAACCCCATAAGACTAGCTACTGATTTTTCAACAGAAACTCATCAGGCCAGAAGAGAATGGACTGAAGTATACAAAGTCATGCAAAGGAAGGGTCTGAATCCAAGAATACTGTACCCTGCAAGGCTTTCAATCAAAATTGAAGGTGAAATCAGAAGCTTCACAGACAAAAATTGACAATGGGAATATATTTCCACCAAACCAGCAATGCAAGAAATGTTAAAGGGTCTGCTGTAATAAAAAGAAAGAGGAAGCGAAGAAGGAACTCGGGGGTAAGGACTAAAAATGGCAACAGATAAGTACTTATCAATAATAACTTTAAATGTAAATGGATTAAATGCTCCAATCAAAAGACATAGAGTAACCGATTGGATAAGAAAACATGATTCATATATCTGCTGTCTGCAAGAAACCCACCTCAGGAAAAGACATGCACACAGATTGAGGGTGAAGGAATGGAAGATGGTTTTTTAGGCAAATGGAAATGAAAAAAAAGCTGGGGTTGCAATACTTATATCTGACAAATTAGATCTCAAAGTGAAGGACATAACAAGAGATAAAGAAGGCCACTTCATAATACTAAAGGGAACAATCCAACAAGAAGAAATAACTCTGGTAAACATATATGCACCCAATATAGGAGCACCTAAATACATAAAAAAAACTCTTGGAAGATGTTAAGGGAGAGATTGACAGCAATACAATCATAGTAGGAGACTTTAATACTCCACTGTAACCATTGGACAAATCCTCTAAACAAAAAATCAGCAAAGAAATATCAATCCTAAATGACTCACTAGACCAGATAGAATTATTTGACATCTTCAGAACATTTCACCCCAAAGCCACAGAATATACATTCTTCTCTAGTGCACATGGGTCATTTTCAAAGATAGATCATATGTTGGGTCATAAGAGTAGTCTCTTCAAATTCAAGGAGATAGAAATCATATCAAGCATTTTCTCAGTCCACAGTGGCATAACACTGGCAATCAACTTTAATAAAAACAATAGAAAGAAATCAAACACATGGAGACTAAACAGCTTGCTATTAAACAACGAAAGGGTAACCAGAGAGATCAAGGAAGAAATAAAGAACATCATGACAACAAATGACAATGACAACACAACAATAAAAATTTATGGGACACAATGAAAACAGTCTTGAGAGGGAAGTTCATAGCCCTACAAGCCTACTGCAAAAAACAGGAAACAACGGTAATAAATTACCTAACCCTACAACTCAAAGAGCTAGAAATAGAGCAAAAGGAAAAGCCCAGTGTAAACAGAAGGAAGGAAATATGAAAGATCAGAGCAGAGATAAACAACATGGAGACCAAAGAAACAATTCAAAAGATCAACAAAACCAAGAGCTGGTTCTTTGAAAGGATAAACAAGATTGATGGACCTCTAGCCAGGCTCACCAAGAAGCAAAGAGAGAAGACCCAACTAAACAAAATCAGAAATGAAAGAGGAGAAATAACAGCAGACCACACTGAAATACAAAGGGTTGTTAAAAAATACTATGAAAAACTCTATTCCAACAAATTGGACAACCTCAAGACATGGACATATTCCTAGAAAAATATAACCTTCCAAAATTCAATTAGGAAGAATCTAAACATCTCAATAGGCCAATAACTATGGAAGAAATTGAAGCAGTCATCAAAAAGCTTCCAGCAAATAAAAGCCAGGGACAGATGGCTACACAGGAGAGTTTTACCAAACATTCAAGGAAGAATTAAAACCTATCCTCCTCAGATTATTCAAATATATTCAAGAAGAAGGAACACTTCCAAACACCATCTACGAAGCCAGAATCACCCTAATATCAAAACCAGATGAAGACAACACAATGAAAGGGAATTACAGGCCAATATCCCTGATGAACATAGATGCCAAAATCCTCAACAAAATTCTAGCAAATTGAATCCAGCAATACATCAGAAAGATAATACACCATGACCAAGTAGGATTCATCCCAGGAATGCAGGGATGGAACAATATCCGCAAATCAATAAATGTGATACATCACATAAACAAAGTGAGAGATAAAAATCACATAGTCATATCAATTGATGCAGAAAAAGCATTTTACAAAATCCAACACCCTTTCTTGATAAAAACTCTCAGCAAATTGGGAATAGAAGGATCATACCTCAACATCATAAAAGCCATATATGATAAAACCACAACTAACATCATACTCAATGAGCAAAAACTAAAACCATTTCCCCTAAGAACAGGAACGAGACAGGGATGCCCACTCTCACCTCTCCTGTTTGACATAGTACTGGAAGTATTAGCCATTGCAATTAGACAAGAAAAAGAAATAAAGGCATCAAAATTGGAAAAGAAGAAGTAAAGCTGTCCTTATTTGCAGATGACATGATATTGTACATAAAAAACCCAAAGGACTCCATTCCAAAACTAATTGACTTAATTAATGAATTTGAAAATGTAGCAGGATACAAAATTAATGCTAAGAAGACTGTGGCATTTCTATACACTAATAGTGAAATTACAGAAAGAGAAACTAAAAAAGCAATCCCATTTACCATCGCACCAAAATAATTAAATACCTAGGAATAAACCTAACTAAAGAGGTAAAAGACCTATATGCAGAAAACTACAGGACAATGAAAAAAGAGATAGAGGAAGATGTTAATAGATGGAAGAGCATACCATGCTCATGGATTGGGAGAAACAACATCATTATAATGTCCATACTACCCAAAGCAATCTACAGATTCAACGAACTTGCACTACCCATTAAAATACCAACGACATATTTCACAAACCTACAAAGAATTTTTCATAGATTCATCTGTAACAAAAAAAGACCACAGATAGCTACAGCAATTCTGAGAAAGAAGTATCAAGTAGGTGAGATCTCAATACCAGATTTGAAGCTATACTACAAAGCAACTGTTCTCAAAACAGCCTGGTACTGGCACAAGAACAGACATATAGACCAATGGAATACAATAGAGAACCCAGATATCCACCCAAACCACTATGCTCAACTAATATTTGACAAAGGAGGCATGAACATTCAATGGAGCCAAGATAGCCTCTTCAATAAATGGTGTTAGGAAAATTGGACAAGATACATGCAAAAAATCGAAAATGGACCACCAACTTACACCAAATACAAAAATAAACTCAAAATGGATACAGGACTTAAACATTAGAATGGAAACCATAAAAATACTAGAGGAATCCACAGGCAGCACAATCTCAGATATATGCCAAAAGAACTTCTTCACTGATACTGCTCCAAAGGCAATGGAAGCTAAAGAAAAAATAAACACATGGGACTACATCAAAATAAAAAGTTTTTGCACAGCCAAAGAAACCATCAACAATACAACAAGAAAGACCACTGTATGGGAGAACATATTTGCATATGTTATCACTGATAAAGGTTTAATCTCCAACATCTACAGCCAATTTATACAACTTAATAAAAGGAAGGTGAACGATCCAATAAAAAAAGGGGCAATGGACCTAAATAGAACCTTTTCAAAAGATGACAGAAGGAAGGCCAAGAGACACATGAAAACATGTTCACAGTCACTAATTATCCAAGAGATGCATATCAAAATGACAATGCGATACCATCTTACACCTGTCACAATGGCAATCATCAACAAATCAACAAAGAACAAGTGTTGGCGAGGATGCAGAGAAAAAGGAACCCTTGTGCACTGTTGGTGGGAATGCAGACTGGTGCAGCCACTGTGGAGAACAGTATGGAGTTTCCTTAAAAAATGGAACTCCCATTTGACCCACAATCCCACTCTTAGGAATTTATCCTAAGAAATTACAAACACCAATCAGAAAGGATTTATGCACCCCTATGTTCATAGCAGCACAATTTACAATAGCCACAATTTGGAAACAGCCTAGGTGCCCGTCAGCAGATGAGTGGATCAGAAAACTGTGGTACATCTACACAATGGAATTCTATGCTGCCATAAAAAAGAAGGAATTCTTACCATTTGCAGCAACCTGGTTGGAACTGGAGAGCCTTATGCTTAGTGAAATAAGCCAGTCAATGAAGGAGAAGCACCACATGCTCTCCCTCATTTGTGGATAATAAAGAACATTGTAAACTGATGAAAAAAGGATAGATACAGAGGCAGTAAAGCATCAAACAGACTGTGATATTATAGCAAGAAGATTAAGGAGAGGTGGGGTAGATAAGAGATCAATCAAAGGACTTGTATCTATGGATATAAGCATAACCAATGAACATAGACACTGGGAGTTGGGGTATGCCTGTGAGGGAGGTGGGCAATGGGGAGATATGTATACATGTAACACTATTAAAAAATAATTAAAGTTAAGATTATGGGATATAGTAAAAAAATAATTCTATGAAGTAAGATGCAATTCTTATATGAAAATACAAGTTAAAATATCAAGTTTATGGATGTTCTTTTCTACTTCTTATGAGCTCTTGCTCATCTTTTAATACAATGTGCTTTTTTTATCTAAAGAAGAGTCCTTACAAACATTTTCTCAGGCTCTTGGAGACTGACTATAGTATCCTTTGGATTCTAGACTAATAAAACATTTCTGTTTGTCTGCAGTGTGCAATTAAGAAAATTTAGGATTTTGCTATATTTTGGTGAATGCACAGTAGAGCTGTGAAAAGTCACAAATAAATACTTATGGGCAAAATGGGTGTCCTGAAACTAGATACATGTACAGTGGGAACTTTCCCAGCTTTCATTAGTGATACTAAACACCACATAAGCAGAGAGTCAAATGCCACAGGAAGATCTTGAAGAAACACTTCCAAACACACACCTTGCTGCCTCTCTTGATAATCCATTTTCATATTTTAAAAGTTGTTTTTCAAAAGTGAATTTTCAAAAAGATGTGAATTGCTATGGTGGAAGGAGAGCACTTGTATTATACTTTGCACAGTGAAAAAGTCCTAGTGTGTAAAGGCTTTGCCTTCCAACCAAAATTGTGAGTCTGTTCCTATTTTGCAAACTGTTATCACATTGTCAATACCGCCATAAAATCAATAATGTCAATATGACTGAAGTGACTCTGTGTTTTCTATTTTACAGGAACTTCAGGGACCTCTAAGTATCCAGAGGATGATAATCACAGTAACAGCTTTACTTTGGAAAAAAAAAATCTGTATTGTTAAATAAACAGTAAAAGCAATAACTAGGACAACAAAAGAGTTTATCTGAAAGCAAAAACTTTATAGTGATAGTTTCATAATCCTTATTGGTCATTTACTAATTAATCCAAGTTCCATCTATGCAAATGTTTTGGCTCATTGAAATAGGCCATCAATGTTAAAAGCATTTACTTACTTCAAAATTATTTTGAAAACTCTTTATAGCTCATCTCTGATTCTTTTATTTACTTATTATTTAAACACAGGAAAAATAGATTATTTTGTTA
Organism: Lasiurus cinereus; assembly: GCA_011751065.1. Taxonomy (NCBI): domain Eukaryota; kingdom Metazoa; phylum Chordata; class Mammalia; order Chiroptera; family Vespertilionidae; genus Lasiurus; species Lasiurus cinereus. The sequence goes on along the minus strand of JAAGEH010000393.1, from coordinate 42,148,115 downwards.
ATTCCAATTCTTCATGTAAACAGTCAGACATTTGGGCAAATTGTCATGTGATTATGTAATAGAATTATTAAAGTTTCCCTGCTAGAACACAATACATAGCCTAAATGCCTCTGTGAATTTAACAGTGAAAGAGAAGTACTGATCTAAGAAAAAGTTAATGGGGCATAGAAATTTTAGTTTCTAAGTGAATTTTAATCACCAACTGGAAAATAGCTTATAATGAGCCTTTGTGTTTTACTCAGAAAACCAGAAAATACTACATATAGAGGAAAGGAAAGTCCCTGTCCATTATTGGGAAATTTTTTTCTAATAATTAAAATATATACCTCACAGGAAGGAAAGAAAAGATTATCTAAATAAATCCTAGTGATTTACTGGTTTATTAATTTGTTTTATTTTTCCTGCTATAGAGAAGTGAGGGAGAGGGAGAAGAGAGAAAAAGGGGAGATGGGGGTGTGGGGAGAGGGAAGAGCACAGGAAAAGGGAGAGGGGGACACAAATGGATAAGAAGAAAGAAGAAAAGGGGAGGAGGGAGAGTTGTAGGGAAGGCATGGGGAAGAAGAAATGGGATAGAAGAGAAGAGGACTAGGGAGAGGGGGAAATGAAGATGGGTAGGGGAAGGAAAGGAAGGTAAGAGGAGGAGGAAAGAAACAATAAAGGGAAGGAAGTGGAGGGTAAAGGAGAGAAAGGAAAGGAGAGGGCAAAGAGCAGAGAAAGATAATTTCTGATGTGTGTGTTCTGTTCTTTATATTTTTCCTGCCCATATATTGACTATTCTGTATTTCTCAGCTTCAGGATAGAAACTGCTTGATAAGAAAGTCAAGCCTGGCTTCTGAGAAAGCATATGTTGTCTTATATTTCTTAACCCCAAGGAAGGGCAAAGAGTGTTTGGGTATGCAGGGTGGTAGGGTGGGGGGCGGGAGGGAAAGGGGTAAGAGGGAAGAGTGAAAAGGAAGGAATAGGCCGGCCCTAAAGTATTTTGCTATGGGTGAAAAATCTTGGAAATTTTCATCACCCTCTTAAAGAAAAAAGGAAAGTCCTATTAATGACTCATTAAATTTTCCTCTACAAAAGTGAAAAGTGAGCTCCTGAAAGGTTTTTATTTAATTTAAGAAATGGATAATGTAAATTCTCCTATATACTATAGGAGAGGGGGAAAATTTCCCTCTAACCTTTTGAATTCTTAGCTGGGCTCCCTGTAATAAAGGATAGAGTAGCAAGAAAAAAAAAAAAAAAAGCAAAAAATCCTAGAAATTTATTAGCATCTAGGTTTGTTAACATGTATAAATCTGGAACATGGACCTTGAAATAACTGACTTCATCCGGTCCCCTTGCCCTCTATCTGAACCATAGACATTCCATTTTATTCCCATAAATTTTGTAAGAACTGCCTTTCAGGGTTTCCCTATGAAGCACAGATGGTCCATTGACCTATTACTTCCAGTATATAACTAAACCAGATTAGTAACTATGCTATTTCTAGCTTCTGTAAATGTGCTTGCTTAGATAATGGGAAAATAAGAGTGGGGGTGAGCGGGAGGGAGCCTGGAAATCTGAGCCTGTGATGGAAAGCTGGTGTACATCTTTACTGGTCTATGGTCTGGTCGCTGCTCCCTCTTAAATTGTCTGTCTTGCAGGACATGTTTGCTTAAGCACTGTTCCCATATTGGAAAGGCCATAAACTAGAATACCCCCAGAGGGAGTCGTCAGGGCTGAAACCAGGCCTGGAGACAAGGTCTCATGGATCTAATCCCAGAGGGTTTTTTTGTTTGTTTGTTTTTGTTTTTCCCTCTTTTTGCCTGTACAGTGGTACCTCGAGATACAAGTTTAATTCGTTCCATAACCTTGAGGCGTGGGAAACTATGAGATGCTCCAGTCACGGTAAACTGGTGGGTCCTGTGCAGCTGGCCAATCCGCGCGATTACTCCTATCTCAAATGTTGCTCGTATTTCAAAGCAAAAATCGCTCGCTCGACAGCTCGTATCTCAAAAATCTCGTATGTTAGGGCACTCGTATCTCGGGGTACCTCTGTTTAAACTTTCCCTTAACTTTATTTTGGGACTGAGAGGTTTGGAGTGGCGATAGCACTTCGTGGATGCTGTCAGCTTTTAAAATAAAGGCTCCAAAATTCGACCCTTCTGACTGTGGCATCTTCTATTAGACTCATTGAATTTCAATATAACACATCCATCATGTATACATACGTGATACCCAGGAAAAATGAGTAACTCACCAAGGTGGCTTAGAATTCAGGCTTAAATCCCATCTTCATAGGGAAATGATTTTTAGAAAAGACAAATAGGCCCTGAAGAATAAATGAGAGGTATGAAGTTTGTGACAAAGTTTGACTTGGTATGGCATCCATTTTGAGTCTTTTCTTGATAAGATGGAGCTCCCAGGGAAGGAACTTATAACAATTGGATTCTTTTGAAGGGCTTGTCTTGAGGCAGATAAGGGGAGTTCAGAGACAGACTGTCCATGCATTTGCTATTTTTCAAGTACCTACAATTCAAAATAATTAACATCCTAAAGCAGCATATTTTGGGATGGCAAGGCCTAATTCCTAGTCATATTTTGTATATTCTGCTACCTTTCAGCACCCAAGTGTAAGGATACAGCTTTTCATTAATCTTTCCCCCTCTGGCCTCTGAGGTTGCAATTTTCTTTCACTTCTACAAAACTCTTTTAATCATGGGGACTGGAATGGCCACCAAGCTTCATCCATTTTTAATTATGGAACATTCAGAAACAGAGTCTCACAGTTGTTTCTATTTGTAGCTTTGGAGTCTTACAGAAATATTTTGCTATACTAAATTTAATTTGGTTAATAATATGGCAAACATCCATTGAAGTCTTTTAGAGGCCAGTCACTGGCCTAGCTATAGTGAATAAGCCCTGAAGAATAAGGATGAAGTTTACAGTTTAAAAAACCTATTGTGCCAGGTCAGTGTGACTCAGCAGTTGAGTCTTAAACCAGGAACCAAGAGATCGCTGGTTTAATTCCCCGGTGAGGGCCACATGCCTGGGTTGTGAGCTGGATCCCTGGTGGGATTTTGTGCAGGAGGCAGCTGATCAATAATGTTCCTCTTTCATTAAAGTTTCTATTCTCTATCCGTTTCCCTTCCTCTCTGAAAAATCAAGTAAAAAACATATTTTAAAATTATCCATTGGTAGAACACAGCTTCCCTTAAAACCCTGATCATTAATTTTGATGGAAGGAACTGAATCTCTTTTAAAAAATTAATTCAGCAAACATTTATTTAGCTCCATTCATGGTCAAAGCTTTAAGGGGGATAAAATCAGTCACCACCTCTCAGAGACATATAGTATGTTATACGCAAGATGACATACATGGAAATTAATATACAAGTCTGAATTGGTATGAATATTTATCCTGGTGATAACTGGAATGGTGAGCTGAGCTGTTTTCACTGGGGTTGTGTCTCAGGACACTGAAAAATGAGCTCCATGGGCCAGAACATTTAAGCAAAAGTGTGGAAAATTTATTACAAGAAGATACAGACTCCCCACAGGGGGAAAGGGGCCCAATAATGGGCTGCCCACTAAAGCCTTGTAGACCAGGGATATATATTTGCTACAAGCCTGTCTACTTGTGCCATCACCTGATTGACTCCTCAGTTGTTCTTGCCCAGCAATGGATCTAAACTTTCCCTGTTTCTATGAGTTCTTTCTCTGTCCCTGTGCTGAACTTGCCCTGTTTCTATGCATTTGTACACCTTGTTCCCACAGGCCCTCTCTTGTTTTTCCATGCCTCCCGTGTTGAGTCCAGAAACATTTTATTTAGCAAATGCATGGAGAGACTGTCTCTGTTTGGTTGGTTTCTGTGGTTGGGCTGCTCAAACTGCCCTGTCTGCCCTGCCTAAGTGCCACCTGCCTTTGTTTCCCACTGCACCCCTGCCTTATCTGCCTCTCATTGGCAGCATGTTTTTTCTTCTTGTTTCCAAATACATGAATGAATGAATAAATGAATGAATGAATGAATGAATGAAAAGAATGCAAGCTCACTCTCTCCTTTTTTTTTTTTCCTGTCCTCAACTGGCCACACAATGGAGTCTGCTTTCATCTCTCCCCCCATGACTTGCTATCTCACAATAGCTTTATATTTTTAGGAGTTTATGTTATTCTTACAGAGTTTGCTCAACATTATATCACTGACATATAGTTTTATACCAAGTTCAAAGAATGTAATGAGCCCTACTGAGTTTAGCTCAGTGGATAGAGTATCGGCCTGGGGACTGAAGGTTTCTGGGTTCAATTCCAGTCAAGGGAAGGTACCTAGGTTGCAGGCTTGATCCCTGGCCCTTTTCAGGGAACATGCAGGAGGCAAACAATTAAAGTGTCTCTCTTACACTGATGCTTCTCTCTTTCTGTTTCTCTCCCTTCCTTCCACTCTCTCTAAAAATCAATGGGAAAATATCCTCAAGTAAGGATTAACAAAATAAAAATTAAAAAAAGAATATAATGAATATTTTCTTTTTATAATTTATGAAGGCAACAAATTAAAAAACACATAATAAGAAATAGGAGTATAGCCTAGAACTCTGCAAGTTATTTAAAAGTGGCTATGTTAAATAATATTTTTCAAGATAGTATTCTGATGGAATGATTTTTAACACCATTATCAAAAGATTTTAGAAGAAACAATGTGAAAGGAAGAAGTTATTATGTAGATCTCTATCTCTGTTTTTATATCCATAATCAGTAATAAAGGAGTGTAGTTCTCCTACCAACAATGACAGAGTCCATCCTCAAGCTCACTTCCTAGATATTGGTAAGTTCTCCAAAGTTCTTATATCATTACAGAAAAGAAAAGGAGGAGGAGGATGAGGAGGAGGAGGATGATGATGATGAGGAGGAGGAGGAGGAACAAAGAAAGAGAAAAAAGACACATATTTTAAGACACCCTGACTAGATTTAAAGTTTTGCATTTCCAATTTAATAAAATGAGGACACTACTCCAGAGAATTACTATAAGAATAGAATTTGTAAGATGAAGTATTTTCTTCTCACTATTTCATTACTTATATTTAAAGTAATTGCTTGTGGGCCTGGCCAGTGTGGTGGCTCAGTTGTTTGGAGCTTCCTCCTGAAACAGGTATTTTTAGGTGTGGAAAAGACAATGAGAAGGAAACTGGTCTTACAAGGTATGTCATGCCATAAAAACTGTCCAGGGGCAGGGAGGAGAAGGGGAGAAAGCTTCGTTATCACTGGCCCAAAGATAGATCACAGGGGGCTTCCTGTAAGCTCACGAAAGGGGGCAGAACCATATCTGCAAGACAAAGACCCCAGAAGGTTATAAAAAGTGAAGCCCTCTGTGTGTTTCTTTACTCTGATTTGGAAATTATTTCCAGAGTCCACTAGTGTTAATAAACGGGGTCCCTCCCTTTCTCTAGGAAGCGTGCTTGGTATTTCTTTGGTCCTCTGCAACATTTGGTTCCTTGAACTGGTAAACTAACTGCATTTGACTCTTGCCTCTGGTGAGTGGATGTGGTTTGGGGTCTGGGGGTACAGGACAAGCCTCCAGAAAGTGTGTGCTGCTGATTTTAGCAGAATTGAAGGAGGGGTAAAGGAGCTCCAGGCACTCCCAGACCTCAGCCCAGGACCTAGCTGGCATCTGGAGAAAGTGGAAAGACATTTCTGGACCTGTTGACAGAATCTGTAAGGTAGGGGCACCAGTCAGTCAGGACCACTCCAAGTGAGTGGAAGGAGAAGTTTGATCACTTCCCTGGAAGTCTTAGGACTTCATCAGGTAAATCAGGAATCAGGACTCCAGAGGTGAGTGAATTCAGATTCAATTAAGGAATTATGGGTTCACTCTTCTGTTTGTTTGTGTGGGATTAGCTAATTTGCTACCGAGAAGTCAGTCGAAAATTCTGTTCTGGGGCGTGGGTGCCAGGAGTGCCCTCATGCCCATCTGAGAAGTTGGCATTATCTGCCCAGCTCCAGTCTGGGCTAGTCTACTGAAAGAGTGTGAGTACGGATATTTGTCTGTCTTGGCATAATTATTTGCTGATTAACTGGTCTGTGTGAAAGCAAAATCTCCTTTGATTTTCTGTTTGCTCATCTGGTTAAAACGTTTGATTTACTGAAGGCTGAACCCGTGTGGTCTGCAAAATTCTCAAGCAGTGCTGTTGAGTTAGTTTTCTCAGAGACGTTTGCTCTCTATCATGGAGGGATAGCTGATAAAAATTTCTGTCTATGAAATTATGTACTAGGGGCTTTGGTTTACTCTGTGATTTTGCTTTGGTGGGTTGAAATTTTGGAATTCTGAGGTAGATTTAAAGATATTTATGGCTTTTCTTGTCTCCTTTGGCTGGCTGGCACTTTCAAGGGTGGGGCTCACAGCTTTAAAGGGAGGGGAGATTTTACCTGCCCTGCCCCTGCCTATGCTGATTAAGGATCTTTTCTTTAAGGAGATCCTCTAGGCCAGTGGTTCTCAACCTGTGGGCCGTGACCCCTTTGGGGGTCAAACAACGCTTTCACAGGGTTCGCCTAAGACCATTGGAAAACACAGATACGATTCATAACAGTTGCAAAATTACACTTATGAAGTAGCAATAAAAATAATTTTATGGTTGGGGTCACCACAACATGGGGAACTGTATTTTTAAAGGGTCCCGGCATTAGAAAGGTTGAGAACCGAATCCAAGATGGTGGCATAGGTAAACACCTACACTGCTGCCTCACACAACAATTTCAAAACTACAACTAAAAGACAGAACGGGCATCATCCAGAACCACATGAAAGCTGGCTGAGTGGAAATTCTACAACTAGAAGGAAAGAGAGGGGCTCACAGAAACCCAGAGGAGCTGCAAAAAGCTGAGGTAAGGAGACAAGCGTGAGAGGAGAGAGCGGGTACCAGAGAACCTGGCTGGCTTTCTCTGGTGGGAAGAAAACAGAGACTCTCAACGGCATTGAATCCCCTTATCCTAAGACACTAAACCCCAGGTCCAGCCGAAACTCATACGGGAGGAGTTTGGACTGTGAAAAGGGAGAAGTGCATGGAAATTTAGGGGAGTTGCAAGAGATCAGAAGTCTGGTGATGAGCACGGCATTGCGTGCAGGGGACCGGCTGCTGATTGCGCCACTGGCTTTCGTGACTGGGTGGGAGACAGACCCTCCCAACTGCGCCACTTCTAACTTCACTAAACCCCAGTTTTGGGCAAAACCCTGGGGACCCAGACTCATATGGTCCCGGAGCACAGGGGAGCCAGAAAGGCAGCAGTCTAGAGGCACTGTTTCAGTGATTACCCAGTCACTTGAGACTCAGGGGCCGTGGAAGGCAGGGCCGACTGGAAGGCAAGGTGGTCCCTTAAGGCCTGAAACTCCACCCATCCCAAGCTCAATAGAAAGGCTTCTGCAGTTTTGCAAGTCTGGTATCATAAGGCTGAATCCAACACAGAAGTTCTCCCGGCATAGTGAAAATGCCGAGAGAAGGGAAGGGATCACAAACAAAAGAAATGGAGGAAAACAAACGACTGGATATAGAGTTCAAAACCACGCTTATAAGGTTTTTCAAGAATATCCTAGAAAAGATGGATAAATTTAGCGAGTCCCAAGAAGAGGTGAAAAAGGACCAACTAGAGATGGAAAAGAACCAACTAAAATTTAAACATACACTGACTGAATTAAAAAATATTGTACAGAGACCTAACAGCAGACTAGAGGAAGATAAGAATCAAGTCAAAATTTTGAAATATAAAGAATCAGAAAACACTCAACTGGAAAAGCAAGAAGAGAAAAGAATCCAAAAATGTAAAGATAATGTAAGGAGCCTCTGGGAAAGCTTCAAGTGCACCAATATCAGAATTATGGGGGTGCCAGAAGAAGAGAGAGAGCAAGATACTGAAAACCTATTTAAAGAAATTATAACTGAAAACTTCCCACATCTGGTAAAAGAAATAGACTTACAAGTCCAGGAAGCACATAGAACCCCATATAAAAGGAATCTAAAGAAGACTACACTGAGACACATCATAATTAAAATACCCAGAGCAAAAGACAAAGAGAGAATATTAAAAGCAGCAAGAGAAAAACAGTTCATTACCTACAAGGGAGCACCCATACAACTGTCAGCTGATTTCTCAACAGAAATGATGCAGGCCAGACGGGAGTGGCAAGAAATATTCAATGTGATAAACAGCAAGAACCTACAACCAAGAATACTCTATCCAACAAAGTTATCATTCAGAATTGAAGGGCAGACAAAGAGCTTACAGAGAAGAAAAAGCTAAAGGAGTTCATCAACTCCAAACCAGTATTATATGAAATGCTGAAAGGTACTCTTTTAGAAGAGGAAGAAGAAAAAAGGTAAAAGATAAAAAATTATGAACAACAAATACGTATCTATCAACAAGTGAATCTGAAAATTAAGGGAATTGAAGATTTGATCAACAGAATAAACTGGTGAATATAATAGAATCGGGAGCACAGAAAGGGAGTGGACTGATAATTCTCAGGGAGCAAGGGGGGAGGGTTGTACAGGGAGAGACTGGACAAAAATCATATACCTATGGATGAGGTCAACAGGTGGGAGGTAGAGGGAAGTGTGGGAGCCAGGTGGAGGGGAGATATGGTGAGAAAAAAAGAGAAACAAATGTAATAATTTGAATAATAAAGATTTAATTAAAAAAAAGAAAAGAAAGGTTGAGAACCACTGTTCCAGGCTTTTAGTAAATTTCCCTGCACCCTTGTCTGTCTGTCATCACTGATCATCATGGGGTTGGGACAAAGTAAACCCACTGTTCTCAATTGCATGTTGGAAAATTTTGAAAAGGGTTTTATTGAGGACTATGATATTAAAATGAACCCCAAAACACTGAGGAAATTCTGTGAATTAGATTGGCCAGCTTTTGGGGTCCACTGGCCCCTGAAAGGCTCTTTAGATGTAGGACTGGTGAGAGTGGTCTGGAATGTAGTCATGACAGACCCCGGACACCCAGATCAGTTAACTTACATAGACAGCTGATTGGGAATTGCTTCCTTTGGTCTAGTTCTGTAAGGTTTTAGTAGTAGAAGAAAAGAATCAGGTGTCTCAGAAGAGAACCCAACCCCTTGATCTGCCAGGATCCTCTGAGGAAGTTCCACTAGTTTTACCATCTCCATATGTGCCACAGGCAGCACTAAGTGCTTCCCCAACTGGTCTGAAAGGTCCAGAATCACCACCCCTACCGTCTCTCCTTAACCAGGCTCTCCAGAGCCATTTAGGCAGCCCTTGCATTCAGCCGATCAAGGGTCCAGTCCGCAACCAGCACGTCAGATGCCTCTCAGGGAAATTCAGGGTGCCAAGTTAGTTGGCGAAGATGGGACCTTGCAGGAGAGAGGGCCAATCTATTATTATCAGCCCTTTACCACCAGTGATATCCTGAATTGGAAACATCACATCCCAGCTTATTCTGAAAAGCCTCAAGCCATGGTAGACCTCCTAGAAACTAACTTCCAGACCCAAAAGCCCACCTGGGTGGACTGCAAGCAATTTCTTTTCATGTTCTTTAACACTGAGGAGCACATGAGAGTAATATCAGAGGCTCGGAAGTGGCTCCAGACCCAGCCCCGGCAGGAATATTAGATGCAGACAGATGGTCGAGGAAGGCCTTCCCATATGAGGAACATGATTGGAACCTGAACTCAGAAGATGGAAGGACGGGGCTAGAAAGATATCAGCTGGTCTTCCTCCAGGGGGTCAGGGCTGGAGCCAAGAAGCCCACTAGCATGGCTAAAATCTCTGAGGTTTTCCAGAAGCCTGATGAAAGTCCAGCAGCTTTATATAAGAGACTATGTGAGGCATACCGGATCTATACCCCTTTTAGACCTGAGGCTCCAGAAAAATCAAACCATGGTAAATGCCATTTTTGTAGGCCAAGAACAGCCTAACAGGAGAAAATTGCAGAAACTGGAAAGGTTTGCAGGAAAGAATGCTACTAAACTGCTAGAGATAGCTAACAAGGCTTTTAATCAATCAAGACAGTGCAGCAAGGAAGAAAAAATAATACAAAGAAGAGCCAATATAATAGCAGTCAGTGGCTTTTAGAGGCTCAGGTTCCCAGACAGATTTGCAAGGATACAGACCAGGGGGAAAAAGAAGAGTGAGCCGGAGATGTGTGCTTATTGTAAGGAAACAGGGCACTGGAAGAATGAATGTCTAGGACAGGCCGGGCTCACTTCAGCTAGGCCCCTACGAGCCCATGGTCAGGATGAAAATTGGGGCCAGATTGTGAACTTTATGGTTGATAGGGGAGCTGAGCACTCAGTAGTCACTTAGAAAGTAGTGTCTCTCTCAAGAACGGAGGTCACCATTCTTTGAGCTACTGAGGACCAGACCTGTAGACCATTCTGCTGCCCTCACTGATGCCAACTTGGCAGTCATCAAGTAATTCATGAATTCCTGTATTTTCCAGACTGTCCAGTGCCTCTAATGGGTAGACATCTTTTAGCCAAAATGGGGGCAGAAATCACTTTTGCTCCTAAAGGCTCAACATGCTTTACCTAAGTGAGGAGACCTCCCCAATGATCCTGTCCCTAGCAGAGAGAAGGGTGGAAGAATGGAAACTTTATACCCCCCCAATCAAAGGCCTCACCATTAGAACATGAATTAGAGAAGGAATTCCCACTGGTCTGGGAAGAAGGGAATCCTCCAGGCCTAGCTAAGGACCACGCCCCAATGCTAAGACTGGGGCACAGCCTGTTAAAATCCACCAATATCCAATTCCAAGGGAAGCACAACTAGGAATCCAGGTCCACTTAGCCTGGCTGCTTCAAGGGGGTCTTGTTAAACGATGCAGGTCTTCATGGAACACGCCTCTCTTGCCTGTCAAAAAGCCTGGGACTAATGACTACTACACAGTGCAGGATCTACAGGCTGTTAATGAAGCTGTTATAACCCTGCATTCAGCACTATCGAACCCCTATACTCTTCTGGGACTCATCCCATCAGAGGTGGAATGGTTTACATGCCTAGATATGAAATATGCCTTTTTCTGTCTTCAATTAGCACCTTTAAGTCAGCCTCTCTTTGCTTTCAAATGGGGCCAAGGAGCAGTTCATCTGGACCAGACTGCCAAAAGGGTTCAAGAACTTGCCTACTCTTTTTAGTGGAGCACTAACATCTGATCTAAGTTTCCAGGACAGGACTTGGAGTGTGTTCTACTCCAGTATGTAGATGACCTCCTACTGGCCAGCTCCACATGAGCTCAGTGCTGGGAGGGAACATGAGCCCTTCTGAGACTAATAACTGAAACAGGTTATCGGGTATCTAAGAAAACAGCATAGATTTGTCAGAAAGAAATGAAATATCTAGGGTTCCAGATCACCCAAGGGAAATGAAGGCTAGGGACTGAAAGAAAGCAGGCAGTATATGCCATTCCAGTCCATAGCACCCGGCAGCAGATTTGAGAATTCCTGGGAGTGGCAAGATTCTGTCGAATTTGGATCCCAGGATTTTCAAACCTGGCTAAACCTCTCTATGAAGCTTTAAGAGGAGAAGAGAAGGCACCCATCAACTGGGGTCCCAAAAAGGAAAAAGCCTTCATCATCATAAAGGCAAAGCTCACTGAGGCCCCAGCACTAGGGTTACCAGATGTGACAGGAGACTTTAATCTTTTTGTTCATGAGAACAGCAGGGTAGCCCTAGGAATTCTAACCGAGGAGTTTGGATCCTGGCAAAGACCAGTAACCTATCTCTCCAGTGGATTGA